>CM068370.1:498533463-498893463 GCA_034769895.1 Magicicada septendecula
AATACGCTTACATAAGAGTACATGCGACAACTATGTACGTACTAGCTTAACAAATAGTCGGCGTGTTGTTGTAAGCAGTGTTTTGGCCTGAAACGTTTGGAAGCCACATTTAACGCCGGTTGCCCGGACTGGCACCCGTGCGGTTCACTGACATAACAACTAAAGGCCAGGCGCCCACAGAGGTGGCAAAATACAAAGTGGCGGCGACGTGGCAGTGGCGACCGGCGGACGGGTGGCGACAATTTTAAAGCGACGTGGCGGTGACGTGTCTTAACGCCAACAGGGTAGGCGGCGGCGGTTGCTGTCACATCAGTCGTAAATGTCGTCCTCCGATGACGAAGATGTTTTAACGCTTGTCCATTTGGCAAATGTAAATATTTTAAACAAAGCAGTTCATAAAAGAAGGCGATTTTGGATACATCCATATTGGCGGAAGAAGAAAGATTGCGGTGCGTTTAATGTGTTTAAGGACTTGAACTTGTACGATGAGAAGTTCAAATCATTTTATAGAATGAAGAGGGAAACATTGAGTGTTTTAGTAGAAAGGTACGTCCAGAAATTAGTAAAATGGATACGAACTGGAGACTTTCTATAACGCCTGAAGAACGTATTTTAATTATTTTAATTGCATTAAGTTGTCAGAAATCGATAACAAATAACATTAATGTTGTACCTGAAGTGGACACATTTTCAGTTATTTCTAATGCTTACTCAAAAACTACCACAAAATTTACCATCAACATTATCGACATAAAGTATTTAACAGCACACACATTTTTTTATATCGTTTCAAATACTGAACTATGTTTTGGTACTGTGCGTTTTATATTTTAGTGCCAATGATTCACGGAAGTACTAATAACTATTTATTTGAACGGTAGTAAACCACAATTCAATGCGCCCGTTTCAGGAATGAGAGTGCATAATACTCATAACAAGATAATTAATAAAATTTAACGTTACAGAAAGATAACTATAAGAACACTGTACTTAAAGTGGACGCAATTCACGAGGATGGCCTCGTATCATCTGCACTTTTTATACCGTTTGTGGTACCAAAAGCTTCATGTGGTGTGTGGTTCCAAACGGTAGCAAGTGTTGATGATACGAAACCATCCTTGGAAATGCATCCCCTGAAAGTACAGTGTTTGTAAATTTATCACTGTGTAAGTTAAATCTTATTAATTATTTCGTTATAAATTAGTCATTTCAATATGTGGGATGGAATACATAGGTACACACAATTATTATAATTTTGATAGAAGAAAATACGAAATTTTTTTACGGTATAGCCTACAGATTGTTCAAAATAAATTGCAGAACATGTTCACATGAAGAATATTTTTAAATGCTTTAAGTTTGTATGCAACACATTCTTGTAATATCCAACCATCATTTAACCGACCCAACCATCATTTAAGGTACGCAATGCATCAGTAAGTGTTACATTTCCTTGCTCAGTAGTAATACGGAGTGTGCGATGAGTGACTGTATTACCCGGTTGATATTGTTTGTAACCGGAAGCATGCGAAGTTGACGAACCTGGCGAGAAGTCTTCATATGAAACATTTGCTGGTGATTTTTCACCTAATATATTTCCTGCCATAGTTGACGAACCAGGCGAGAAGTCTTCACATGAAACATTTGCTGGTGGTTTTTCACCTAATATGTTTCCTGCCATAGTTAAAATTCCGATTTTGAAACGTCGCTTTTGCTCCTCCGTCATTTTTCTCATATTCGGTAATACGCTCATTAAAAATGAATAGTCTGCATCATCATATTTTTGCACTGTCTGTTTTTGCGGAAAAATTTTCCACTGCTGATCTGTTGACGTCTTGTAGCGGCAGTACTTGATCATTCTTTTCGATATTTGTTTTCTGGGAGTTGCGAAAAGGCACGATTTATTTGTTTTGAACGGCGTTCTTCTTCTTCCTCTTCTTTTTCTACCTGATGAAATGGTGCTACAGATTGACGTTCCTTTTGAATCTGGGGAGGATCCTCATCTTTACAAGATTCCGTTTCGTGTAAGATCTCTTCACTCACTCTTTCGTCGTTTGCCTGACTTACGTTACTTTTCGTTTGGCGGGATTTTATAAATGGCTCAAGAAAACCCATAAATTCGGCCAACTTGTATCGCTTCTTATTTACAGTACCTGACGGCGTATATTCTCGTAGGTGTTTTATGTAGCTTCCTCGCAGGTTTTTCCACTTTATCTTGCAATCAGGCACTGCAATGAATCTACCATTCTCCTTGATTTCATTTGCTATTGCAATCCAAGCTTGATCTTGGGCTCTGGTACGGTGGTAATCCGGTGAGGTGTGGTCATATAAGCACGGATGCTGCTCAACGAGTTGCATAAAATTAATATTGAAATCCTGGTCGTCGCACATGATTACACTTTATTGTTATTTATGATTATAATTATTTATAATCATATATTAATATGTGAGTATTAATTCTCAGTCTGTTTTGCGAATCACTCTGAAAACACAGTACAGAAACGGACGTGGACGTGGCGAAAACAGAACACGATGTAATCGAGTGGCGGAGACGTGGCGGATGTGAAGAGGCGCAGCCGCCACGTCTCCGCCACGCCACTTCTTTTGGCGTTAGTCTATTTACTAACCAATGTTATTTATCCCAGCGACGTCTCGCCTCCGCCACGCCACGTCTGTGGGCGCCTCGCCCACGCTACAGAACTCGCTCATTGCTTTGAACGCAATACATACACTATTGCTGCAACGCTCTCAACTTAGTACAGAGCGTCATACTGTACGTTCCGCGGCTAACCGACGGCTCTCCCAATGAAGATGCCTTCCACATCTTCTTCAAGAGAGATGATGGCACCGGAGATGGAGCTCACGCCCGACGGCATAGTTGAAATTATGCTTCGGGGCAAGATGCAATGGGACCGAATTTCTGCATTTATTCAGTGCGTCCTACAAGAAAGAAAGACAAGCCCAACTTGCACCCAACGGGCAATTAGAAGACGCCTGATAAGAGCACAATAGGCTTCATCCTGAATTTTATATATGTTGGGTTAGAGGTGGTTTTTTTAATAGGGGAAATCCCAGACACCAGAGGACATATAATTTCCTCTGACGGTGCATAAAGCATTTTTCCCCTCTTAAAAAAATATAATAGTAGTAGTAGTAGTAGTAGTAGTAGTAGTAGCATTATTAGTAGTATTTTTCTTTAGTTCTTCTTTAGTTAGCAATCAGCAAATTTGTTTTTAGCATTCTCCGCACTGATCACCTCTGTGCTCTCCTCACAGGGATTACAACTTATATCACCAATATTCTGTATCACATGCTGGAGTCTCGGTCTTCCTCTTCCCCTTTTCCCTTCAGTGTAACCTTCTATTATTGTTCTTATCAGAGTCTCGTGACACGTAATATGGCCAATAGGTCTAACCCTTAGCTTCACCATATCTTGTCAAAAACGTCTTGTTACTCCAACTCTAGTCAGACTCTCGTCATTACTAACCTTGTCGATCCATCTTACTGTCTGTAACTTCTCGTAGTACCACATTTCCAGTGGTTCAAGTCCTCTCTTTTCCTCTGTTTAGAGAGTATCTAGACGACACAGGGAAGACACCTACCCCAGCTTGTGCACACTGTGAAAGCGACAAAGATGATGCGTGGCATACCTTTTTTGTATGCTGTAAGTAGACTGCAGAAAGATTAAGGCTTGAGGGTAAAGTAGGTCTTATTGTACCAGAAATCATTGTACACCGGATACGATGTTGCAGAAGGAGGAGCATTGGACAGAGATACAGTAGCTGCGGAACAGTAACACTAATTTGTTGCTGTTAAATTTAATCAGCGAAGGAACGGGCGACCGTTTCAGGTACGATTGTATACTGACACTCCGCTCTTTATATGCAAACTGAAGTTCAATATGAAAGTCTCTGTATAACTTGCGTATTCATTTGTACTAATCTACAGAACGCGTTGCTTGCTACAGCATCCCACAATTGACTTGTAACTTGCCGATATAAGAGGCGCACCAGGGTTAACGCTGAATTTTCTGTAGGTGATGGCAATCTATACCGTACAAAAATGCGCTTTCTTGACTAAACAGTAATTAAATATTAATAAGTTTACCGTTTGATTCGTGTATTTACGAAACAAAAATCCAAACGTTTATTTTTACGAAAATTTATACTTTTATATTGAGCAAAATGGAAAACTTCGGATCGGATCGGTGGAAGGGAATGCAAGTGTTATTGAATGAACACGATCGTCCCTCCCGACCGTATCATATCACCTGCTGCCACACTTCAATTTTCCTATATTACAAGCACACAATATTCAGAGCTTCATAACAGCGCGCGCCCGAGCGAACGCGTGTGTAGCTTACCGTCTATCTTTGTAAAATTTTCCGTCTTAATCCTAAAAGCGGCAACTATAGTTTCTATAGCGGCAGGGGATAGTTCACAAATATGTATGCTTAAATTTAAAAGTTTATAAAATTTGTATTTATAGTCGGAATATAAATAAACCAGGGCTACAACCTGTCTCCTGCATTGTTCATTGTTAATGTATATATAATTTTAATATTAATAAAATTTTAATAAGAATATATTTTTTATTATTTCGTAAATTTTGTAAAATTGAGTGTCCAGATTGTAACAAATTTTATGTAGGTCAAATTAAAAAAAGTTAAAAAAAAAGATTTATACAACACCGTAATTCACATTTAAAACCAGGCCAATACAGGCCTATATACAAATCAAATTTAGCTACACATTCAATCAAAAACAAACACACATTTCCAAATTTAAATAACACCACTTTATTAAAACATATTTCTGAAATGTTAACCTTATGTGAAAATTTAGAAATATTTAAACATAAAACAAGTAATATATTAATACCAGAACAAATTCAGATTAATAGAAAATATTATAATATTTTCAAAATTACTAATTAATAAAATAATAAATATTTATATTATATTTTATAATTAATTATATACCATATTTTATATTCACATATAAACATTAAATTTAATCTACATATAAAACAGCTGTTTTGAATAATTTATTAACAAATTTGTAACTTTATTAATTTATATATGATGACGATAGTTGGATTACTATCGAAACATATGTAAATTTACAAAATAAAATATATTCTTGTAAAAAGTTTATTATTATTAAAATATAAAAAATATAGATACAAGAAAAATATGAGCATATATAAAATATATATAAAAGATGCAATTCATAAAAACTATTAAGTATTTGTATCTTGTAGCTATGCATCATATGAGAAAAACCGCAATAACCGGTTCACAAGAGCGTAATCATTTTCTGTCTCACACACATTATTCACCTCAAGTCGAAGTGCTAGGATTAACTACGTAGTAGATACATTGAATGAACGACGGTAACTGAAAAGCGCTCACAAGTAGTCAATAAACAATAACTTCAGCAGCTAGCTATCACGCCACAATGTATGGTATGACTGACTGGGCGCAATGATAGTTACGGTACACCGGAACACAATCACGCACCATAATTCTGTACACGTTATTGCTACTGGTTAGCGTTTAGGCCAATGTGCTCCCCATTGTAATGATCGGTGCTTCTCATTACAGTCCGCTACTACCGTACGTCACGTTTAACGTGTGTTTTTGAAGTTCTCTGCTTGTTTGAACGTTGGCATTATGCTACACTATCACGGGGCCATAATGCTGTGTCATGTTAAAATACTGACCCGGTATTTGTGTTGTTCTATTTGTGGAAAGAACATCTTTTTCTTCTTCTCTTCAAGGATTAGGTTATATAAACCTGTTCCGGCACACATCTCATCCTCGGACGACCACGTCTCTTCTACCAATGGCTTTATAGTTCAGTGCCGCTTTCGGCACTCGATCCTCTGTCATCCTTTGCAGATGATCCCACGCTTGTCTTCTGTAAATTGAAATAATTTAATTCATGTCTTCTACTTAGAGTTGTGCTCTGATATCCTCATTCCTTATTCTATCTTGCAATGTATAATTTAAAGTATTTCGAAAAAAAAATTGCATTTCAGCACTCTGAATCTTGCTGCATTCCTTTTTTTTTTTAAATCACCCACGCCTCACTCGCATAAATCAACGTGGGTATTACAATTGTCTTATAAAATTTAATCCTTGTGCTGTGTCTTGTTTTATTTCTAAGATTTCTATGAATCGTACCACAAATATTCCTAAATTTATTTATCTTCTCTTTTGTATCATATTCAGATTCACAGCTTACTTCACAGCCGAGATACTTGAAACGGTTCACTTGTTCTAAAGTGCTGTTGTTTATAACTATATTAGTCCTCACTGGATATTTACCTTTAAAGGCCATGGTTGTAGAGAGAACATCCTCATGTAAATCATGATATCTTAGGTCACGTTGAGCTTAAGTTTCATAGATTTTGGAAAGCGCTAAGACGTACCACTTCGTCATTTTTGTAGTAAAGTTGATAACTAAGAGAAATATCGCAGTCTAAGAACTGAAAGTGTGAGACTTGTTATAAAATACTGTCAATGATAGGCTGTATAAGAGGACATATTGTACGAAATGTAACCATTATAGAGTAATTAAACATTAAACCGCTTGCAGTACAGGCAGCAGTGTATGGAAAAACGTGTATCCAAAATGCATAAACGATAGATTCCAAAGCAGGCCTTGAGTTATCGCTAGAAGGCTGAGAAGAAGTGTAAAAAGACCAAGGATTATATGGCGAACTCCGAACAGACAGAATGTCTAACACTGGAAGACAAGAAAAAGAAGTTGATATTGCAAAATTCGAGGACGATTGTATTCTTTAATTAAGCGCACAGTTTTAAACTAAGAGGACACTCTAATTTTGAAATGGCCACAAAAAGATCACTTTTTTGATTTGCAGATGAAACTGATAAAGTATCACGTTTGGATCGCTTTATGTAAATTGAAAACGTGAGCACAAGAAAATTGGAGAAGAAGTATTCTGGTAGCTTTGAAATAATTATTGTAGAAAAATGGTAAAATAATCAAACAGGAAGAGGTTCTAAGCATCCTGAATATAGTTCGTCATAGGAAAGCTATTTGAATGGGACATGCACAGAGATGCAACTGCCTACCTACTGTATAACGTTGTCAAGTACAATTGGAAGAAACTCCAGTAAAACAAAGCTAATGACCGCACTGGTTTTTCAGAAGAAAATCCAAACGATTTTCTCTATTGAGGACAAAATCGTCCTACACACAAGTGTCTACATATCTGTCTGCTAGAATGGAGTCCAGCTGTTGGGTAACTATCGTCCATCTAAGACAAAGATTATCCAAAGGCTATAAACTAGCGTCTAACTGTACCTTCTGATCCAGGATGTGTTAGACCCACAATGGGGGGGGGGGAGATACCAAGGGACAACACTGCCGCTCTATCAAGGAGCCTAACAACTACGTTAACAGTGAGATATTTTGTAAATTTAACCTACAAGCCGTAACTTAGTTTCGGTTTGTTTAGCCGTATTCCTACGAGTGTTCTCTCGTGTTTTTTAACAATTTAAGTATATGATTATAATATTTAACTTAATCGTAAAAGATTGAGTAACAGCATTCCCAATTATCTTGGGAATTGTGATAACTGTAAATTTTGTGAGCCCCAGTGTCTAAACAATTACCGAAAAAACTTCATCCATAACAGTAATTTGAAATAATTGTTACAAAATACAATTATTTAGCAATCGTTTCTGCTTTTGACGGAAATCTTAAGTGAACTATGAAAACAATGTTATATAACCAGTGTTTATTAGAATTACTCGTTTTTTTTTCCTTTAATTGCATTAGTTAACGTAACATTTTAGTAGTAATTTTTTCTTTAATGTGCAAATCATTGCAATTACAGTTATTTGCTATCCAGCGTAGCGTTTCATTGTGCTTCCATCAGTAGCGTATATACAGCCTAACAGCAGAATGTTTTTCATCTTTCTGCAACGGATTTTAAGAAAACCAAATACTTTCTGCAAGCTTTTCAGTAGTAATGTAGTTAAAATTGTTTGATGCAACGGCTCTCTCCGTTCTATACAAGTATTAAAATAATAATCCTTAAAATTTCAGGAGACAAAAATTGAGATATTTTTAGATTTAGGTTTTCGGAAATATAAGGTCTATCAGGATTTATTTGAATAAATTTGTAAATTACATTTAAATATATTGATATTATAGGATATTGATTTTAGGTTGATATAAAAAATCAGTCCAGAAATAGTGTACACAACTATCCGGACTGTGAATTACTACGCCGGAGCGCGGCCGCGTGACTCAGTCTGCCGGCTGCAGCCAGCGCTCTCACTTCAATAGATTACATGTAACCTTTACCGATCGGCCTCTCATCGGAAATTTATCCGTATATTAGGCCTATTGAGTCACTAACATAGATTTTGTTATTCAATTGATTCGTTTATTCGTATCTGTTTTTATGCAACAATTTATTTTTTTTAGAAATTTTACTGCAGCAAAGGGGCCGTGCAATAATCACGTGATGTTTTTTTAGCAATTTTTTAACCCCCCCTCCCGCCTGGTGATATGTGGTGAGGTTTTAGACTACCCCCCCCCGCAACCCAAAATCACGTGTATTTTTTTGGTACAAAGTATCTTAAACATTTTCAGAATATTATCTTTAAATACAGGTATAATCTAATTTAATTCTGGAAAATTAAGCACCGTGATAAAAATATCCAGACAGACATTAAGGTTGCAGGTTGTTTCTGACTGGCATAAAAATAATAAAGGAAAGGTGTAATCTTGTGAAAAACATATTAGTACTGGTACATGAATATATTTAATGAATATTGTCCTCGGACCACAGATTAGCGAGACTTTCTTCAACACTAACAATTGGATAGGTATCTTGCAAATCAGCTGTTGGCATTGTGCTTTGTTGAAGATCAACGTCAGTCTCATCAAGCCACTCGGCGTCATCATTTTCGCGCACTACGCAGAGAATCTCTCTCAATGTAGCGATCGATCGTCTTACCTGTTTAGAAGTAGAACAGTAATAGAGAATGTTGGAAGACTTCTTTGTTTGGTGCTTACGGCGGTAATCTACTAAAAGATCATTCGCCCACTTTGTAAGTTCTTCTTTTGTGGTATATTTTTGTTTCGCATCAGCCCACAACTCATTAAATTCTTTCTGAGCCACACTAGGTTTTTTCCCTTCTTATACTCTGCAAATAGGAGGTCTTTATACAGATCTCCTAGTTTAGACATGGTTCCATTGTTTTAAGGAAAAACGAACGCGGCAACGATTTACGCATGTATTCGGAGTCAAAATCACAGGCTTACTGGTGACTGACAAGCCGAGCCGGGCGGTTGTCGCGGCGCGGGGGGAAATCGTTGCCTGGCAACGGCGAGTCAAGGTTACGCGTCGCTTCTTGGATCAGAAATCGCACGCTAAACGAAAAACAAATACACGTGACATCTCACTACACCCCCCTCCCCCTTGTGATATTTTGTGATTTTTTCCGAACCCCCCCCCCTTCGAGCCTCACGTGATTATTGCACGACCCCAAATTTTTTACGCGTTTTTCGTTAACGCGGTGGACGATCTTTCTGCAGGCCTCGTTTCCTTTCTGCGACAATGTCGCACTGTCGCCCGTTGTTCTGCTTTGGGGATATACAGTAATCGTACAACATTTTGTACAACAAAAATTGCACTTTAAACAAATTTAGCGACTTAACATGTAACAAAAAAGGCGACCTATTCTCACCTCATCTTGAATTACTTGAATTTAAAACTTCTCTAAGTTAATAAATATAGTATAACCTATTTCAGCTTAACAGCACTGTGCGCTTACAACAATAGTGCATAGCTCAACCAAATTGACATGAAGACGCGCCAAAACGGCGTTAGCGTCAGCAGATACAAAGACGGTGTTGTCCCCCCCCGTCTTGTGCGTCTTCCACATCATGGATAAGAAAATATACAGCTAGTTGCTAGTAAGGCTATAATCTCGACTTTGGAGATTACCTATGAAGACACATAAATACTAACCGATGAATACGAAATCAAATGGTTGCATCTAACTGCTTCATCAAGCTCCACTCGGATGAAAATAACATAGTCAGCAGTCTCAACTTATTCACTCGAAGCCTCAAGAAAACTGCAGAAGATGAAAGAGTATTCTCAGTACCACAATACTTTGTCAACTATGGGAATGACGTCACTGGATGGCTTTTCTCTTCATATAGCAATTTAATTTTAAAAATTTACCTTGAGAGCAGATTTCAAATATCAATTAAATTAAAAATAAAAAACTAACCAATGGGGGAGGGATGAGATTTGTCACGCCTTCCTCTAAGCGGGCCACTGTAGCACATGTTACAAGTCAAACCAGAATCTCGAACTAAATATCAAAACTTCATTCCTTTATCTATTTAATCTGTACTAACTGAGGTAATTTAATGTTATATTTAGGTCTGTTATATATATGTCTGTCCTGGTTTCCGAGGCTACTGTTGAAGCTATATTCGCCACTTCAGAAGACGAACTCCAGCGAGCAATATACATCTTACTTACATAAAGTAGGAAAAGGATATAACTGTAACACATCTGAATCAAAGACAAAAAGTAATGGCCTTTATAGGAGATGAACCGGTTCGGACCAAAACATGCATAGACAACACATGAATGGAACAAGTAAGACATTTCACTTATCTTGGATGTGACATTATTTATGGTCTAGTTAGAGATTTAGAAAATAAAGTGACAAATTTCACAAGAATGTGTGGAACGATTTGGATAACGTTGGAAAACAAATGTAGAAAAGAAATGCAAATAAAATGTTATAAAGCAATGGAAATGCCTACACTTCTGGAACTTGGGTCGTAAAGAAAAAAGATGAACAGAAGATACATACAGCAGAAATGAAATTTTTGAGATCAGTTAAAAGTGTAACAGACAAGATCATATAAGAAATGAAGAGATAAGAAGTAATTTACATATTTTTGCAGTTAATGAAAGGATTAAAGAATACAGAAGAAAACATACAGATGGTGAAAGATTACAACCCTACAGGCAAAGAAAAGTTGGTAGACCTAAAAAAGAAGGTGGACTGTGGAATAGGAACAGGCCGCTAAAGCCTAAACCTGTTAAGATGATGATGATAATGATTTAGGTATATTATGAATATTTTATTTTGTCTTTCTGTGTAAAGCTTTGTGTGGTCTTTGTATTCTGATTATTTTCAATTAGTTTCGTCGAGAACTTCCTTTTTCTTCCTGAGGTTGCGTCAACGATTTCCAGTGAACACTTAATTCATTGAGTTCAATTATGCGGTATATCTTGCAGTGTTGTCAGCACGAACCGGTACGGAAGGGTTGCGTGACCCCTCAGGCCGACCGCCCCAACGAACGTATGACTCACCGTGCATTCTTGCCTACTTTATACAAACGAGCTTTCGCAAAAGTTTCGTAAAACATTCTACGATTTTCATTGGCTCTCAGTAAGCACTGTATTTTCTTCTTATTGAACGAGCGGAACTAGTTCTCAGTTTTAACTCGACCATTTAGAATGTGTGTGTTTGTCAATCTGTTTCGGGCATGTCTCACGGTAACTTTAGAATGCATCGACCGGTTTTCGTGAAACTTGGCATGAATATCCATACTTTTATCCTAAAGGGCCGTGTTGTTTTTGAGTTTAAGCAAGAACTATTAGGGGATCAGAATTGTGAAAAATCGCAAAAGCCCACGGGAGGTGTCAAATGAAAGGTAATTTTAAGTACAATCTGAACGCAGTGTTCATTTTTGAAAATTTTAAATTTTTTGGTCGTCAGGGTCCAAAAAGTGGGTGCAAATTTTGATAAAATCACAAAAACTCTTGTGGGGTAACAAATTGAAGAGACATTTTAACTAATGTAGTAAATCACTTTTAAGGGTTACACGGCCGGACTCAATGCTGTTAAATTGTGATCCCGGGCTGTTTGGGCGTGGTCCAGTGCTGAAATCTCTAGCAAACGTTTCGGCCGCGCCATTGACGGCCATCATCAGCTTGCGCTATTACCACAGTACTGTGGTCACTTAACGTTGGCGCAAGCTCATAATTTGCACTGATGGTGTTCGTAAATGGCGCGGCCGAAACGTTTACTAGAGATTTTAGCAATGGACCACGGCCAAACAGCCCGGGATCACAATTTAACAACATCTAAATGTAGTGTTAAGTTTTCGAAATATGAAAACGGAAATCCAGCAGGGTACCAGACTAAAATGAATTGTAACCCAAATCCGAATATTTCATATTTGCTCTACAGTTTTTAATTTAGTAAACCAACAGCAGAGTAGTCTGTATTATTGTAATTTTTTCCATAATTAAAAAAATTATCTACTACCGAAAGTTATATAATAATAATGTACATCGTTCAAAACAGTGAACGAGTTCTGCAGCTCAGGGAGCATACTAGTTTATCTTCCGCGTTTGAATATGGAAAATTTCTATTTCTGTTTCTATTTTTCTTCCATTCTTATATATTGGAATTGTTAACAGTTTAGTATAAAATTTAATGACGTACTAACAGTACTGCTTTAAGATATTACTTTCTATGTTTTGAGTGCAGTATACAGTATGCCTCAAATGAAATAAAGAAAACATATTGGGAAATAATATTACAAGCGTAGCTATTCTAAAAACGCATCTAGACTTGACGTTAGATGAGCATAATGTAATGTTTGGGGTACGCCCTAACATTTCATCCCCCACTATGTATAGGGTTTAAAAGAAAGAATTTACTCGCGTGGCCCTTCAGAGTCTTACAGTTCCTAAAGCTGTCTCATGGCGCAAAAAATTATGGCCCCCAGCCGCCTCCGTTGGTTCATCTCGACTTATTTGTTTATTGACAATCCGCACAACTCTGCCCAAATAAAAACGCTGTTAATACGAATGATTTGTCAGGCCTTGACTCAGGCCTTGATCTACTACAACACAGTTTCCATCCTGGATGAACTTAAACATTATATAAAGGAACCATATCTAACTACACTCTACGAGTACTGAAACGGCCGTTACACTGTATAAGTTAAGTTCATTGTGTTTCGTAGTTCTTGTTCTTAAGGGTCTCAATAGTAGCAAATTGAGAAGAAGAATAAGAAGAAGAAGAAGAAGAAGAAGAAGAAGAAGAAGAAGAAGAAGAAGAAGAAGAAGAAGAAGAAGAAGAAGAAGAAGAAGGAGGAGGAGGAGAAGCAGGAGAAGCAGGAGAAGAAGCAGAAGAAGAAGAAGAAGGAGAAGGAGAAGAAGAAGAAGGAGGGCTCAAAGGTCACGGGAAAAGATGAAGTAAACGAGGCGAGGACTGTAAAGAGAAGGAAGGCAGCGACAGCTGTACACACAACTTATTTGTGTGTGCGCGAGCGCACACGTGTTCGTGAGTCTATATAGTGGAACAATGCATTACAGCAAAACGAAAACGTTTCCAGTGTCCCACTGACGGTAAAACAAGCAAAAAATAGGAAAGGAACGAAAATAAAATAAAGGTTTCGGTAACAGGTGATGTGACACGTGGGAACGTTTTGTATTTCGGTAGGGGCAAAATTCTCTCTTGTGTAAAAAGTTTTCAATAAGGAAAAACCTCGTACCGAATAAAACAAATTCCACTATGAAATATTTAAAAATAAGGCAAAAAATTGATGCAATGGTTAATTGGCTCCTATATAGTTTCTTTGTCCAAAGACAATTTTAATAATGAAGTTGATATTATAAAAACCATAGCAGAAAATAACGGTTATGACAAAAGAGTAATAGACTCTTTAATTAAAAAAAAAAAACAAGAAAATTATTGTAAAAGAATTTTATTCCATAGAGCCAGTTCAGGGTAACAAAATATTTCATTTAACAAACTACATTCCGTTTATAACAGATAGGATTAATAATAGGTTAGAAAAGCATGGTCTTAACATGGTATCATTAAATAAACGTAATCTTTTTTCATTACTAGTAAACAATAAAGAAAATCAAACATACTCGAGAAAAATGGAGTTTATAAAATACACTGTGCAGAATGCGATGCTATTTATATCGGACAATGTGGCCGTGCTTTGAAACATCGCATTTCCGAACATAAGAAAGCGATTTTAACTAATACAGCCAATACAGATTTTAAAGATAATTGCTTACAACCCACTTCATAGATACAAAAAAACATAACACTACTGCACAACATACTAAAAGGTAAAAAATTGATGTATTAGAAATTCTAGAAGTTAGAAAAGCAATCAAAAGTAAGAAAAATTTAACAAACGAACAAACTGAATTCTGTGTATCGCCTTTATTAAAATTTGTTATTTAGTTTAGTTAATTTTTGTATTTTGCCTTCCGATTATATTTAGTTTTTACAGACACTTGACCTGATCTAACTAGCTTCTCCACCCCCTCCAGCATACACACCCTAAACACATGTTCACCACCCTCACTTTCTTAGTTTAGTTGTTTCTATAATCTCTTTGAGAATAGCTTAATAAGATGAAACAGCTGTTAGAGAGTAAATAGTAAACTGTAAAACTTACCAAGTATTTTTATGTTTTTGAAACCTTCGTATTAGAAATAAGTATTTTTTAATTTTGTATGCTAATATTTTAATTTCTAATGTAAACTATAGAAAACTGTAAGATGGAATAGGCAGAGAAAACAAGATTTTAATTAATAGCCAACCAAAATACAAGTGTCCCGTTTGAGCTTTTTGGCTGTGACAGTATTTATCCAAAATAATAATGGCATAAATATTAATTTAATATGTATGTCGTGATGTGTTAATCTAGAATTGTTGTCTTGGATAATGGACATACAACCGGTAATGAGACATGTTCACCGTCTATGGTGGTGACCTATGTGGTCGTGAAATTGTCGTTTTATGGTATTGAGACAAATCCACAGCTGACTGATGACCCCCCTGCTGCGGTAGTAAGTTAAATTTTAGACCTCTTTATCTTTCTGTTTAATTCTTTGTAATACTTCTTCTTCTTCTTCTTTTTCTCCTCTTCAAGGATTAGATTACATAAACGTGTTGCCCATCTCATCTTCGGACGACCCACGTTTCTTCTACCAATGGCTTTATAGTTCAGTGCCGCTTTCGGCAAGCAATCCTCTGTTATCCTTTGCAGATGATCCCACAATTGTCTGCTCTAAACTGAAATAATTTCATTTATGTCCTTTACTCCCTTTATTAATGTACTTTACTTAATTTCCTTTACTGTTTCGGTATTATGTTACAGATGCAATAATCGTGCCCACCACAAAATACGCCAAACTCTCCAACTTTGGGTGACTTATTCCATTCATACAGCACCGCTTGATTCAGCTATTTCAAAAGTAATACGCACTTGTATTGTATACAGAATTGCAAAAAGTACTTTTCTTTTTAAATACTAAATGTCTTACTAAGGGTGGATTAAGTAAATTAGCCTGTTCGGCGGTTCAATATCAGTAAATAAATGCCTGATCAGAGAGTAGCAACTCAGAGCGTGATTAAATCTGAATGAGTCAAGAGTTCACGCAACGTAACTTGCAATACTGACAGCCCCCCCCATTTACCTCATAATTTAGCTGCATAATTAAGCCGGCTTGTTAAAAGCGAACGCAACCACTCCATGCCAAGCACGAAACTCATAAAGACAACTAATTTAAAATAATTTTTATATGAAAGGCCTACATCGAGTTTTAAGGTAAAATGAAAAACTTTTTCACTGTGCAAAACAAATAAACTTTACATTATCCAGAATTAACAATCTCTCGAATTATAATATATTAACAAAATACGTAATGAATTCCAAACACGTGAGTTTTATATTCCTCAAGTTATACTTATACAGAATGAAGACGTTATGGTATTTATAATGGTCAACAAAATCTTAAAAACAGTGAATAAAACATAATAATCTTCACCTATAATATGTAAAATTACTATTTTTTATTGCATACTTAATATATGTCTGTTGGTGTGTATATAATGTTATCTTCTTCTGCTTATCTTCAACAATTAGGTTATATAGGCCTAAACCTGTTCCGGCACCCATTTCATCCTCGGAGAACTCACGTCTCTTCTACCAATGGCTTTATAGTTCAGTGGCGCTTTCGGCAATCGATCCTCTGTCATCCTTTGCAGATGATCCCACCATTGTCTTCTGTCAGTTGAAATAATTTCATTTATGTCCTTTACATCGAGTTCAGCTTCTATATCTTCATTGCTTATTCTATCTTGCAATGTACAATTTAAAGTATTTAGAAAAACTGTATTTCATGACTCTGAACCTTGCCGCGTTTCTTTTTTATCATGATCCACGCCTCACTCGCCTAAGTCAATGTGGGTATTCCAGTTGTCTTATAAAATTTTATCTACACCCGTAACGTAATAGCGTGTTATCCCACTCATTTTGAGTGGGATAACAAGTTCATTATCGCACTGGTTTTGTTATCCCACGCGTTTATATTTTAAAATTTATTGAAACAAAATACAACATAATATTACAATCTAAACATGTTATCTACTTATTGTAGATATTAATAGCACAGTCTTTAGAGTTATTTAAGTAAATTCCATTTTTCATATCTTCCATATCCAATTTCATATTTTGATCTCGACTTCTCTGGTATTAAGTTGGATATGCTTTTTAATGCTTCCTCTTCAATATCTGAAGGTAAACTTTCAGATTCACTCATTTTAAAACAACTTACAAATTACTAATTTGCAGCAAAAACAAACTATTTTTAATCATAACAATGTGGTTGCTATGGGAACGTATACGTCACAATACATTATTTCAACTGCTACGCAGATAGCTTAAATTTTCTGATTTTCACATTTTTTATTTTTCAGCGGGTGTAGATAAAATATTGTACGACCCACGAGTGATAACGCATTATTAATATACTTGTGTGATTAAACGACGAGCTGTGTCTTGTTTTATTTCTTTATAATACTAAATAGGTTAATTTTTAGTATGTTTAATATGGTTTTGTTAGTAGTTTAAAACGCGTACAACACGTGGGGAACTGTAATATTGTCTGTTGACGCAGTCGTTTGTTAGAATTTACACACTGGAAGATATAAGAGAAACTAAACTTACTCGAGGACGTTGATGGCATCTTTACAGTAAACGTTTCTGTTTGAGATCGTTGAATGATATTCTGTTTATTCGTCTAGTTTAATACATATTAGGAAATATCCGTAGATTTACATCTTTATTTCAGGAAGCACGCCATGTTTCTGAAGCCCTTCCTCGGAATCCCGGCAGGAGTAAAATATGTGTAGCATACGCGTATTATATAATGCTTGTTATGCATAATCTATAGTAGACTATAGTCGTTTGAATGCGTTAGCTGGGCTTCTGATATGAACGAAACTAACTCAGTGTTAACTTAAAGTTTCGTTATCGTACGCTGCTGGTGCGATGCATAATGAAATACATCATAAATTATAGCGAGCAATGCTGATAACGAGGTTGTCTTTCTGCAATGTATCAGCTGACGTCATGCTGAAGAAACACAACGGAACAAAATGTAAACTAATAACGATTAACGACTCTAGTGTTTTATGTGTATATTATACAAAGTTACTTACATAATAAAGTTGCTTCTAAATATAGGCAATAGTTATATGCATAAAGTTGCTTACACAATAGAATAGCTGCTCTATGTCTAGTCAGTGCATGTACACACACGCTCACATCCTACACTGCATTATCGCATCTGTGCAAATAATAACATGAAAAACGCAGCCAAGGATGTTAACAAACTTGGTCGACTCTATCATTTTCGGGTGTGACGTTGCGATTTCGGCAAGTCTGGACTTTGATGGAAGAATTCATTTCAACCATATTGATCTTTTTACCGAAAGAAGAACAGAGTATGTTGAAGCAAATCGTGAGAGCACAGGTGTATAAAAGTAGAAAGAAGAGCCCCTACCTAGGATAAGGTGGTTGGATGTTGTGCTGGAAAATCTCAGACTAACGGATGTGAGGGGTTCAGCTGAGTTGGCAGTGGATACTAGATATTGCAGAGGATTGGTGTTGGAAGCCAGGGCTCACGCTCGTTGGGCTGTAGTTCTAAGGAAGAATAAGAAGAAGTAGACAATCAGACAATTCCACATCTCATTGATGAGACGAAGGTGTGTCGCGAGCCTCTAATATGCGATCTTCTTTCTGATTGGCTGGTGGTTGATTTATGACTGCATCGTTACACTTGAGAATTTATAAGTATGAGTGGCGTGTGTTCACGGGGCTGCTAGTCTGTGGTCTCTAACGTGTACCCTCCTACGTTAGTTTACCTTGAATTTTTACACTGATAATGACAGTCGATGGTATTGTCAAAACGTCTGTTTTAGTTAGGAACAAGAAACCACCGCCAAACAGCCCGCGAATGAATTTTAATAACATATAAAGAGAATATTCATTAGAAGAACGGCTATTAAAATATTTGGTGTAATTATTTTTTAGTACTAAATTTTAATAAATGTTTATGAGTATTTCAATACAGTGGTTTTATTGAAAAAAAAAAACGCTGGTCACAAGGGATGGTCTATGTATGAATGCCATAGTACTCAAAGTGCTAGACAGCTTCATTGTCAAGGGTGAATCGGAGACGGTCCAACCAGGAAAAAGGCAATGATACCGTTATGTTTTTAACTAATTCACTGACAGATTTGGCTAAAATGGAAGGTGCAACGATGCCAGAATCACCAGTTTGTGTTAGTCCCATACCTTCGAATCTTTATTATTATACCGTCGAATCTGATCGACCTACTACTCCCCCGGTGGTTGTGTACTATTAAACATTTGTATGTGTGGGGGGAGGGTTGTGCCCACTATCTGTTTCTTAACTCTGACAATCATAACAAATCTTTGAAGACGAGAGTATTAAATAATGGAAAATCTATTCTTTCTTAATAGAATTACTCGAGTTCGGCATAACGTCCTTCTGTGTCGCCAATTTAATTTTAACTAACCATTATTTATTTTTAATCCAGTTTACGAGATTGATGAAATTGTAAAAACCGTGATTGTTGTGAATATTTAAAATAAACAAAAATACAGAATGAAAGCAAGTTTATTTATTCAAGGTCATATATGACTGAGTGACACCAAAATATACCGATAACATCTTGTAACAAATAAAATGGGCGTGGTAAAATGTCAGTAAGAATTACGAGGCTGCTTGAACAGCCATTAAAGTATTACACTGTCTGTATTTAAGTTTTTATTTGCGTAATTGCTGTGGATTAAACACAACTTACTTGAAGATAATGAAAATTGATCAGTCCATTTTGACTGAAATATTTTTTTTTACTTCCATGTTCCGTAAGGAAATGGAAATATGGTGACATATGGTGACTGCGAAAAAGTCGTGTTCGAGATAAGGGCTGATTCTGATTGTACTGCCCTGAAAACATGAAGAAAAGTCATTTTCCGAAAAGTGTGTGTCCGTTCGTCTGTGCCTAGAATTTGTTCTATGGCGAACAATAACTGCCGCAAATTCAAACAGAATTAAATAATTTTTGTGTATGTGCCCGAGTAGTAGAGTACTCAAGGCCTATTGATTTTGGTGAACATCGGTTATGGGGAAGGGGTAGTTTACCTACAACGTTTTACGTTTTAACAAGAGTAAAGTACTTAAAAATTCATTTAAACTTTTTGAAACAATGGTAATTGTTAAAAATAAAATAATTTTGTTGCCAGGCAACCTGGTTGTTTGGTTAGGAGGGAGGGGCAGTTTACCTGCAATGTTTTGTGTTTTAACAAGAGTAAGGTATTTAATTTTAGTAAATAAGTGCCCCAAAAATAAATTGATATTAATCTACTGTAAAATCGTAACTGAGATAATTATAAATGGAGTGGGTAGTTGAAGGGGGGAGGGGTGATTTTTTGAAAATTGTCGTGCTGAAATCAAGTAAAGTACGAATATATAATTTTGAAGGATAAGGCATCTTAGAAATTACATATGATAAAACTATTACTTTACGAAAGTGTAAATATCATTAATTGTGGGGATCGGTTGAGGAGGAGGGATGATTATCTGCGTAGTTCAGTTTCTTTATAAGAATAAAGTACCTAATTTTAATAGATAAAGTGACTCAAAAATAACATTATATTAAACGACTACCCCATAATAACAAAAATATCTATAAATAGTGAAAATATTTTAAGGGTAGACGATATTTTTTTAGAAATTATCGAACCGAATTTAAGTAAATGACTTTAAATATAAATCTTAGGGCATGGAAGTCATGTATGGTTCTCCATACCGATATTCTACGTATTTGTCATGTGAGGTAAATCAAACAGTTTAATATGTTACGACGGTTTCGCAGATCGCCTTATTGTACAGCGGAAACAGAATAACTGACACCTAAGACGTCACAAATTACGAATTTAATAGATAAAAAACCAGCAGAAATATACAAAGGCAGTCTTACACAATACTTTAGATAAATTTTATGCAACACACAACAATAAATGTCGCCTTATTCCAGTTTCGCAGTAAGTAATCACTATCTACTAAACGGCAACAATGACTAAGCACCGCACCTCTAATACTGCCAGGTTTAAACTGAACTTGGCCGCTTTGAAATCCAGTATTTGTACCTCGGTCGCCTTGCACTATAGAGACACATCGCGCCTGGATATTGGTAGCATAATCGAGAGACGTGTGAAAAGGGCAACTTGGATTATCTAGAGAGTTACGTAATTCTGCAAGGCAGAGTGATCTCTAAACACCTTCGTGCGGTGCCGCGTGTCAAGACTCACGTAGACAGTTTTGTTATTTTTCAACTCATCGTAGCATATGTACCCGTGTTATACTGGTATAACCCTGTTGCAGACAAACCACCAAAACGTTTTTGACAAACGTGCGATCCCCCCTACCAAAAACGTAGACCGAAAATAAGCGTAAAATCTTATTTCATGCTTAGTAATCTGATGTATTTTCAAATGAATGCATTTATTCTTTGTTTACAAATAATAAATAACTAATATTTAATTAACGGTTTCTTGCTTATATTTCCAATCTGAAGATGAGCTGAAATGATCGAAAGGGCTTAACGAAAGAATTGAAACCAATAGAGTTTAATAAGCGGTTCTATATTTGGAAATAACTAATTTACAACTACTGTATTTTTAACTATTTAAAATTTCAATATGATTTTTATTCAACACTGTGACATATATCTTTTGCACGGTAATAAGAATAATAAACGACAATTATAATTAGGCCTATTATAATTATATTATTATTATATTATAATTATAAACTATAATTGCTTTGTGACATACAAATCTTCAACAAGATTAGATTGTAATGTAGTTAGTTATTCACGTGTTCCTGTCTTCGGCCGTCCTCATGAATTTCGTGTTTGTTAGTTTTGTTATTACTTCAGTAAACCGTACACGTGCCAGTCTGGGCACCCGGAATTATACGGAATTGCAAGTCGCATGGCACCTGAGGGATTAGGAGATTCTTACTAACACACACACACACACACACACACACACACACACACACACACACACACACACTTAAACACAGCTGGCCCCACACCTGGGGTATGAATCATCTGCTGGGGCGTTCACTATGTAACTGCAGCTTTATAATATGAATTTTTTAACACACGAGCTTAGCATATTTGTAATCTCCAAAATATTTTAAAGAAAATGACACCAAACACGACGTGGTTGTGGTGGTATTTTAGATGTACAATTAAGTCTAAATTAATATTCATTTTGGCTTTAGAAATTAGTATTTGTACACATATTTATTGAAATTACGTGACGTTTGGACTCACGTTTCTCAAAATTTCACGGAGATTACAAAATTTATAATTCAATTTGGAATATAAGCTAAATAAACAATTTTATAGTTTTGAATTAGATCGTACACTTATACCTGAACCGCCCGTGTCGTGTCGTGCCTGGCCGGGCCGGGCCGGTTGTGAGTGCGCGTGCGAGAGTAATTACTTAATCTAATTACTTAGGTGCCATTCGGTTTGGAGCGCCCTATAAGTATGGCTTGCAAGCGTTTAGGGCCAACACCACTACTCACAATACGACGACTATTTGCTGAGCTAGCATGTAGCTGTCGCATTTACTCTTAAGTAACCGTATTGAAATTTATTAGCTACACTTTGAAGTTATATATTTGAGTAGTACATAAGACCGGAATGTAAGCGGTCATATTAACTTAATGCGCAACAGCATCATTTCCATTTGAAGGAGTCAGAGCCCAGAGGCAAGGATGTGGTAATGGCTGACGAAAGAAAACACATACACACACACACACACACACACACTCTCTCTCTCTCTCTCTCTCTCTCTCTCTCTCAAGCGCTTTTGTACTGCGTCACGATTTCAACGGACAATTTGTTTTTATGGCGGCTAAGAAGAAACACTTTCGTCTTTATTGTGTGTGTGCGCGCGTGCGCGCGTGGGGAGTGACCTTAATATGGTGTTTGACGGCTGCAACTTTTTTTGACACTGTGTAAGTGCCATCCTATTAAACGATCCTTTCTGTGTACGTTGATATCGGATTCCCAAAGCCTTTCAATGGCAGTAAAATAACGAAGTATGATAGCACTACAATACATAGTGTATAAAGAAAAGTTATACATACATAAATGATTATGTTTTGTCCTGTATGTAGATTATAAATGTCTACATGTATATACGTTTATAATTTATGTCTATGCAGTGTTGTTTAAAACTTAAGTTTTTGATTTTAATGCATTTACAGTGTTTAGTTTATTTATGGTAAGGTAAATGTTGTATATAGTTGACTAATCGCTTCAGGTATTTTCTGGTTAGATTTTAGCGCACTGAAACCTATATATTTTAAGTTAGTTGATTTCCTTCGTAAGAATTAGAAGTTTGGTTTTTTCAGTGGACTACCACCGTTCTCCTGCACTTACTAAAATTTCGTTTAGAAAAAGGTAAATAGACCTACTTAATGTGGTCGATATAGAAGATGCGTTTGAGAAAGTGTTAAACAGCGGAAGATGTTGAGGTTCTCAGAAAAACAGCAGTCCAGTATAGAGACAGACGACTTATTAGGAACGTGTGCAAATATTAAACGGCTGTGTATTAAAATCGGGAATGAGGAAAAAGGAGAAGCAATGAGGAAAAAATTTAGACAAGAGTGTACTATACTGTACTCTATATACAGGAAGCATTGAGTAAGATCCAGGAAGACACAGAGATTAGCAAAAAGTTAAAAGAGGAGACAATAAACGTGAGACGGTATGCAGAAGACATAATTTAATAATTAATCGAAATTAATGTAATAATAAGTGTACTTCATTCAAAAGAGTGAGCGAGTTCTACAGCTGAAGCAGTTCTTCTTCTTCTTCTTCTTCTTCTTCTTCTTCTTCTTCTTCTTCTTCTTCTTCTTCTTCTTCTTCTTCTTCTTCTTCTTCTTCTTCTTCTTCTTCTTCTTCTTCTTCTTCTTCTTCTTCTTCTTCTTCTTCTTCTTCAGCACTACAGCTCAACCTGAGCCGTGGCTTTCAACGCCAATCTTCTCCAATGGTCCCTTTTAATTGCCAATGTCAATATTAAACGGGTGTTATTAAAATCGAGAATGAGGAGAAAGGAGAATCGATGCGGCAAAGATTTAGACAAGGATGTAATACTGTTCTATACTCTATACACAGGACGCATTGAGTAAGATCCAGGAAGACACAGAGATTAGCATAAAGTTAAAGGAGGAGACAATAAACGTGATACCGTATGCAAAAGACATTCTTGCCTCTCCCCACACTACAATATGCCCTGAAAAACATGGAAGTTGTTGATCGTGGGAGGTAAGTGTTGACTTAAACAGGAGGGAAGAGGTTGGAGGGCCGACTGTAGGACGGGGGCACTTGAACGATTGACTTTTCAAGAAGAAAGAAGATAAAGGTTCAGCATTAGGGCCTATCTTTTGTTTCACATTTGTAGTTTGAGCTTTGAATCCTGCTTTTCTTTTGTCTTATTAGAGTTTGATTAATTTTAGTAAGAAAGACCAAAACCATGGCCTTTAAAGGTAAATGTACAGTGAAGAGTAAGATAGTTATAAACAATGCACTTTAGAACAAGTGAGCTGTTTCAGATATCTTGGCTGTGCAGAAAACTATGAATCTGAATATAATTTAAGAGAAGATAAATACATCTAGGAATATTTTTGGTACGATTTATACAAATTTTAGAAATAAACCAAGGATTAAATCTTATAAGACAACTGCAATACCCACGTTGATTTATGCAAGTGAGGCGTGTGTCATGACAAAAAAGGAATGTGTCAAGATTCATAGTGCTGAAATGCAGTTTCTACGAAATACGTTAAATTATACATTCCCTGATAGAATAAGGAATGAAGATATCAGAGCAGAACACGAAGTAAATAACATAAATGAAATTATTTCAATTTACAGAAGACAATGGTGGTATCATCTGCAAAGGATGACAGAGGATCGATTGATGAAAGCGGCACTGAACTATAAAGCCATTGGTAGAAGAGACGTGGGTCGTACGAGGATGAGATGGGTGCCGGAACAGGTTTATATAACCTAATCCTTAATGAGAAGAAGAAGAAGAAGAAGAAGGAGAAGGAGAAGGAGAAGGAGGAGAAGGAGAAGAAGGAGAAGAAGGAGAAGAAGGAGAAGAAGAAGAAGAAGAAGAAGAAGAAGAAGAAGAAGAAGAAGAAGAAGAAGAAGAAGAAGAAGAAGAAGAAGAAGAAGAAGAAGAAGAAGAAGAAGAAGACTTTGTCTATAATGATTTTGATAAAAAAAATGCCTTAAACATTTCTAAACATTATTTCTTAAAATATACACTTTAACTTTGATGGTGGATGATATTTGCGGTTGTGCTGAAACCTGTATATAGTTAATTGTCGTTTTAGATCAAATATTTTTCAGACAGTTTTACAATGGAAAATTAATTTTTTTTCTTTTGAAAGTTGAATTAAATATAAAAATAAAATCAGATTTTTATAAGGGAACATTAATCACCGTTTGGCAGGAAATCAAATATCCAACACTCCGCGTCCAAACTACATTTTAGGTTAATTTCTTTTTTATCGCGAACGGACTTTGTTAAATCGAGAAACTGTAATGCTGAACAAATTTAAAATCAGTCAAAAATTGAACGAGCGACCCAAATTAGTCGCCAGCTAATACGGCGTCGTCGTGAGATCGATTGCCTCTCATAAACATCTGAGTTTCAGTCATTTGACATCCTAGCAAGCAAATTGTAAATTGTGGGCGGCAAATGCTTAGACAGTGATAATCGTGTGGTAGCAGTTGTCTACTCTTAACCGTAAAACCGTGACATATGTATTGGAAGAGTCTTCTTCCTCTTCTGCACCTCACTGAGGAGGCACTTTGCCTGTATCTCTCCATCTCGTTCTCGGTCTTCCTACGTCCCTCGTACCAAAGGGTCTATATCGAAACACAACTTAGGTAGTCGTCCATTCTCCACTGTGTCCACATGCTGTATCCATTCCCTGCGATATGTCTGGATTTTATCATTTATGGAGAATACCTGTAGCTCTTCACTAATATCCTCATTGCGCAAACTATCCTGTCTCGTGCAACCATTTGTGCTTCAGAAATTTTATTTCCAAAGTTTGAATTTGGTTTGTAATCTTCTTTGTCGTGACCCATGTTTCACATCCATTTAGTAAAACAGGCACTGCCGTTGTTTTATAACATTTAAGACTTGTCTCTTTCCTCTATTGGAAGAATACGTTCAGTTATTGAAAACAGAATTCGATAGAACAAGAATGACAGAAAACAAGAAAAAAATTGAGACGTACGAATAAAAATGACCAGACACTCAAACGAAGATACACACCTAGTTAGATAATTATTTTTGACTGCTTTTGGTATTGTCTAAATCAGCCTCCTTTGAATTTTACCCACATTGCATACTGTTGATAATGTCGAGTCCCGCGAAAAGCGTTGTTTGTTTAAACTACTGTTTTTTGTCATTTTATTAATTCGTTTTGTAAGTTGCAGGTAATTTACGTCTGTTTTGCAAGCTCAAAATTTTTCAGAAAAAAGAGTTTTGTCTATTGAGAAGATGAAGAAAGACTGTGCATTACAAAAATCGAATGGCACCAAAATCCGCAATTATTTCGAGCTTACGAGAAACGGAAATGTCTTTGTAATGCGTAAGTATATACGTCTTTGTAATATTTAGATCAGTTGTGAGAATCAAAATGTTTTTTAAACCGATATTCAGAATTTTAAAACAACGTACGATAGAAACGAAAGAAAATAATAAGAAAAGTGACGTTGGATCTGAGGAACTCTTCTAGCCTCTCTGTTGACGTTGATAAGTTCTTCAAAACTTTCGTGGATGGAACTTTATTAAAAAACTGCTGCAGCAACAAGTTTATTTATTTACAATTTAAAGGATATCTCTGTTCAATTAGTTTTTTGATTTTAATTGAGCTTTATTTTATATATTCTGGAATGTAGTTCAAAGTAGTTTTTACAAGTTCCTAACGTAATCTATAATTTTGTTATAACAGAAACAAAATTATACTAAAACCGTTTTTTGTTACTCATATCGAGTTTTGAAGTTATTCGTGATATTTTAACACGTCACGTTGAAATATCTAGTGAATGTTTGTAAATGGTTACTGCGTGATGAATTGACTGCGGGTTTAACTGTATACGCGCCGCTTGCAGTAAATGTACAAATATTTTTGAGAATTTCGATAACTCGAATTCCATTCCATGCATACTGAGCGTCTGTCGGAATTCTACGTATGAACGATTTCGTTGGTCACATATCCGTCGGGCGCTTTTACAACACACTACGTCACTTCCAAACAACACAAGTGATTGTGAAACGTAAGCGATCATGTCTCACGTCTGCGACGCGTTTTGTAAACCTCGAGAGGTTAGTGAGCGTGTTTGTGCAAATGCGCTGCAAGACTTTCAAGAAATCGTGACGCGCGTCGCCTCCCTATCGTAGAGCACGCCCGACAGAAATACTTGTTGCGCGTGTTGTCAGTACAATTGTGTAAATTGACACTTTTATGCAAACCGCGTTTACAACACACTACGTCACTTCCAAGTGATTGTGAAACGTAAGCGATCATGTCTCACTTCTGCGACGCGTTTTGTAAACCTCGAGAGGTTAGTGAGCGTGTTTGTGCAAATGCGCTGCAAGACTTTCAAGAAATCGTGACGCGCGTCGCCTCCCTATCGTAGAGCACGCCCGACAGAAATACTTGTTGCGCGTGTTGTCAGTACAATTGTGTAAATTGACACTTTTATGCAAACCCGCAATATAATCTCTGTCCTTTCCCTTGGTCAAGTCTTCTTGTTACAACCTTGTTCAGTGTGTTGCTTGTGCGCCAGGTATTTATAAAATTGTTCTAATAAATGGGGAGTTTTAGAAAACGTAGGCATGCCATTACATTTAATACAAGTGATCAAGAGTACGTATGTATCCAGGGACCAGGATAGAAATAAAGCAACGGAACCGCATCAAAATAAATGGAGGCGTTAGATAAGGTTACTTTTTATCAGCCGCCCTTTTAACCTGTTTTTAGATGAAATTGTTATGATTTGGCTTAACAGTATAAATGGAAGAAACAGATTTGCGTGCAATATGCTTAAGATTCTGATGTTTACAGATGATCAGATTTTATTGGCCACAAATGACTTGCAAAGGATGCTCCACTCCTTAAATAACATTGCGAAATAATTTAATATGGAAATATCTGACAATTAAACAAAATATATGGCTTTTAAAGGAATATGGTCAGTTGGATCAAAAATTGTTTTGATGGTAAAATCATAGAGCAAAATTTAACTGTTTAGGCTGTAAGCTGTCATGCAAAAACGAAGAGAATATTAATGGAAACATTAATAAATTTAACCAGATAACGGGAACTCTCCGACGTGCTCTAAAACGCAAGACAAGGAAAGAGTCCATTAAAAAATTATAAAAATCCATGGCAGTTCCCACCCTAACCTATGGCTGTTAGACAGGTATGAAGAATTCAGGCTACAGAAATGAAATTATTGAGTTCCATAGCTGGGTACACAAAATTAGATATGAAAAAAAAATAATCAGACAAGGGAGGAACTAAAACTTGAAGAAGTAAATGTAATTGATAGTATTTGGCTTAATAGTGTAAATGGAGGAATTAGAGTTGCGGGCAATACGCTTAAGACTCTGATGTTTGCAGATGTCAGATTTTATTGGCTACAAATGAAGATGACTTGCAAAGGATGCTCCACCCTTTAGGTAACATTACGAAAGAATTTAAGATAGAAATGTCTGAAACAAACAAAATGTATGGCTTTTAAAGGTCTAAAATTGTTATGGACGGTACAATAATAGAGAAAGTCTCAAAATTTAACTATTTAGATCATAAGCTATCATACAAAAATAAAGAGGATATTCATGGGAAAATTAATCAATTTAACCAGATAACAGGGACTCTCCGACGTGCTCTAAAACACAAGGAAAGGAAAGAGTCCATAATAAAATTATACAAACACATAGCAGTTCCTACCCTTACTTATAGCTCAGAAACGTGGACAATGTCTGCTAGACAAACGTCAAGAATTCAGGCTACAGAAATAAAGTTTTCACGTTCCATAGCTGGGTACAAAATGTTAGATTTGAAAAGAAATAATCAGATAAGAGAGGAAATGAAAGTTATAGAAGTAAATGGAATCATCATTAAGTATAGAGAAAGCTGGAAACAAACACATTAGCAGAATGGGCAGTAACAGATACCCCAAGGTAGCTTTATTGTATCAGCTGAAAGAGAATAGAAGCCTGAGAAGACTCAAGAAAACCGGTCCGACCAGTTTGGAACCGGAACAGATAAACAGTCTAAGCCGTGACGAAGAAGAAGAAGAAGAAGAAGTTCGAACAAATCGTAGCCAATGGTATCGATACGGAGATATTTATAGACGTAACTAAAAAACTGAAAGGCAATTCGGGTCTTTGTCGTCCCGTAATTTGCCAGATGGGTTATAAAATGCCTCAGCAAATAAATGGCTACGATTGATGGGATACGCAGAATACGTCAATTCCTTCTTTGTCGAAGTCTTGCTTGTCGACACAGCCGTAACACAACACGACCGAATCCATTTTCCATAAGCACTGCCAAATGACTGTGAGAGAACTTAAAAACTTATACAGAGGTTGTCAGCACATATACATTGACAACATGTTGAGAGCACGGAAATCCAGCCTGACTTCGCAAATAAAGCTTAACAAATAAATTTGTATGGGTTCCCTGCTATATGCGTATGACATAGTTCTTATTCAAGAAAATGAGGATGATTTACAAAGAGCTATATTTCAATTACAAGAAGTGGCAAAAGAGTAATCACTGACGATTTCAGTAAGAAAGACTTGTAGTACGATTCATAGAAATCTTAGAAACAAAACAAAACACAGCAAAAGGATTAAATTTTATAAGACAATTGCAATATCCACGTTGATTTATGCGAGTGAGGCGTGGGTCATGACAAAAAGAGGAAAGCGGCAAGGTTCAGAGTGCTGAAATGCAGTTTCTTCGAAATGCTTTAAGTTATACATTGCAACATAGAATAAGGAATGAGGATATCAGAGCAGAGCTAGAAGTAAAGGACGACATAAATGAAATTATTTAAATTTACAGAAGACAATGGTGGGGTCATCTGCCAAGGATGACAGAGGATCGATTGCCGAAAGCGGCACTGAACTATACAGCCATTGGTAGAAGAGACTTGGGCCGTCCGATGGGTGCCTGAACAGGTTTATATAACCTGATCCTTGAAGAGGAGGAGGAGGAGGAGGAGGAGGAGGAGGAGGAGGAGAAGAAGAAGGTTGACAGCACCAGTACTGCTGTAACCACAGAGTGAGCCTAACATTATTCCTTGATACGTGACAACAATTTAATGACGCGCAGGACATGATGAGTGACAAACAACCTTGTTGTGGAAGTACCGTACATAAAAGGAGCCTAAACAGATTTAGTCAATAAATAATAACTACAGCAGCTATCACGCGACACCGATTGCACTGTGTGGCCGCAGTGTAGCTACAATGTAGTTACGGTGGGACCCATAAACCGGAACACAATAACGCACCATAATTCTGTACTCGTTATTGCAACTGGTTGGCATTTAAGCGAATGTGTTTCTCATTGTAATGGTACCCTCATTACACTCTAGTAGCTGCTTTAATATTCTGTATACACGTTTATTTCAATACTGGCATTTGGTTATATTGTTACCAACCACAAGATAACGGCACATTCTGATATTGTCTATTTATTGAGCGAATGCCAGATTATAATTCAATCCCATCTCTCCCGCTCTATTGATACCAGGGGACATATGTCGATGCTGAGAATAACTGCACAAAAGAAATTGAGAGAAAAATCGTGGCTGCTACTAGAAGCTATTACGGGCTGAATAAACATTTTAAATTAAGACTATTAACCACAGAAACTAAAGCCACGCTTTATAAGACATTGGTAAGGCCTGTATTGACATATGGCTCTGAGTGCTGGGTACTCAAGAAAACTGATGAACAGAGGCTGGCTGTTTGAAAGGAAAATACTGAGAAAGATTTATGGACAATTCAACAGGACGGAGTCTGGAGAAAGAGAAATAATAATGAATTATATGCTAAGTAAAATGACATTACAGTTGTCAGATTTGCCAAAATGAATAGATTAAGATGAACAGGACACGTTCAGAGAATGGATGAGGAACGTACGGCAAAAGAATTATGAAACACAAGCCAATAGAAAAAAGGAAGATTGGAAGACCGAAGAACGGATGGTTGGACCAGGTCGGCAGTGATGCGAGAAAGCTGGGCGCAGTGAATTGGTGGCGGATCACTGAGGACAGGAATAAATGGAGGCATTTTATTTTGGAAGCCAAGGCTCGATCTGGACTGTAGAGCCAAGGATGTATCTATGTATTGAGAGAATGTTGATGGTGTTGTATTTGCGGAGAGTAATCGTACTGTTACACTGAAGAGACAAGTAACATGGTTGGCTACGATACTCTTTGCTCGCGTTATGTGTGCAGCAGGATGTCGCAACGATCTTGCGCATTCTACAGATTATTTCAGCGGCATGTGGAGGCAATCTCGAATGTACTACGCTAAAAAGTCTGAGTATAAAAGTCAGTGTTTTGGAAGCGGCAAGCCAACGGTTTTTGGTGTTTTTGTGGATTTGTGAGTTGAGTGAGTGAGTCTCCATTCAACGAGAAATGACGAGTTATCACTGACTGTTAATTATACTGTGCTGTCATCTCTAATTGGTGACTTGTATTATTTACTGCGACAGTGTTGGTTAAGTGGCATTTATTGTCTGAAATATTATTGTGCTTTAGACAACCATAAACAAGAATTTTTGTAAGCTAGTGTCTTTGTAAACATTTTACTGAATTTTACTTTCAGTCTTTATCAGCTGTTACCCGTAAATGTGTATAAACATTTATAAATTAAAATGTTATTTGTTTAATTTATTTTTGTTTATAAATATAAGTACCGTGCTACCTTGCGCACGCGTATAGCACAACAGTGAACCAAAGGAACCGGAAAGAGAGAAAACACACATTGCCAAGCGATGTCAAAGGGGATACGAACAGTCTCCAAATGCATTTTACATAATTAACGTAAGTTCTTTGAAAAAGTTATTTTTAATGTAATATAATTGTTTATAATTATATTATTTACGGAATATATTATGTTGAACAGCTTGCCTGCATGAATACTTTCCGCGTGTGCGACACATTGACTAAACACAGTGCAGCGACTGTACTATGTAAGCAACTTTGTCTGTATAGTCGTTAATCGTGATTAGTATATAGATTTTGTACAGTTGTGTTTCTTCAGCACGACGCCAACGTCATACGATAGTTCACAGGAAGCGTTATCAGCATTGCTGACTATAATTTATGATACATTTCATCAGCGCGCAGATAAGCAAACTTTACGTTAACACACTGACTTGGTTTTGTGTTCTGGTAACAAACTCAACTGACTGACTTACTGTGTACACCTACACAAATTGATTGCACTGTGATTTATAAATTACGCTGTACGTATTGTTGGTATTGGGACGCAGTTATTACTTCCATGTTCCTTAAGGAAATGGAAGTATGGTGATGGCAAAAAAAAATCGTGTTCGAGATTATTGCAGATTCTGATTGTACTACACTCAAAACATGAAAACAAGTCATTTTTCGAAAAGTGTCCGTGTGTCTATAGATTTTTTCTATGGCAAACGATAACAGCCGCAAATTCAAACAGAATCAAATAATTTTTTGCATACAGCCCTGATTTGTAGGGTACTCAAGACCTATTGTTTTTGGTGAAGATTGGTTAAGGGAAAGGGGTAGTTTACCAGCAACATTTTTTTTAAAATCAAGGGTAATTATTTTCTATGGCAAACGATAACAGCCGCAAATTCCAACATAATCAAATAATGTTTTACATACAGCCCTATATTGTAGAGTTATCAAGGCCGATTGTTTTTGGTGAAGATCGGTTAAGGGAAAGGGGTAGTTTACCTGCAACATTTTTTTTTTAATCAAGGGTAATTATTTTCTATGGCAAACGATAACAGCCGCAAATTCCAACATAATCAAATAATGTTTTGCATACAGCCCTAAATATTGTAGAGTTCTCAAGGCCGATTGTTTTTGGTGAAGATCGGTTAAGGGAAAGGGGTAGTTTACCTGCAAACTTTTATGTTTTAACACGGGTATTTTATATGGCAAACGATAACAGCCGCAAATTCAAACAGAATCAAATGATTATTTGCATACAGCCCTAAATTGTAGAGTTCTCAAGACCTATTGTTTTTGGTGAAGATCGGTTAAGGGAAAGGGGTAGTTTACCTGCAACGTTTTATGTATTAACTAGGGTATTTTTTATGGCAAACGATAACAGCCGCAAATTCAAACAGAATCAAATAATGTTTTGTATACAACTCTGATTTATAGAGTACTCAAGATCTATTGTTTTTGGTGAAGATCGGTTACGGGAAAGGGGTAGTTTACCTACAACACTTTTTTATTAAGGGAAATTGTTTCTATGGCAAACGATAACAGCCGCAAATTCAAACAGAATCAAATAATGTTTTGCATACAGCCCTGATTTGTAAAATTCTCAAGACCTGTTGGTTTTGGTGAGGCTCGGTTAAGGGAATAGGGTAGTTTACCTGCAACATTTTATGTCTTAACAAGGGTAATTTTTTCTATGACGAACGATAACTGCCGTAAATTCAAACTGAATCAACTACTCTTTGCATACCTTTTTGAATTATATAGAACTCAAGGTCTGTTTGTTTTGTTGAAGATCGGTTAAGGGAAAGGGGTAGTTTACCTGCAACGTTTTACATTTTACAAGGGTATTTTCTACGGCAAACGATAAGAGCCGCAAATTCAAACAGAATCAAATAATTTTTTGCATTCAGCCCTGAATTGTAGAGTACTCAAGATCTGTTGTTTTTTGGTGAAGATCGGTTAAGAGAAAGGGGTAGTTTACCAGCAACTTTTTTTATCAAGGGTAATTTTTTTCTATATCAAACGATAACAGCCGCAAATTCAAACAGAATCAAATAATGTTTTGCATACAGCCCTGTATTGTAGAGTTCTCAAGACCTGTTTGTGTTGGTGAAGATCGGTTAACGGAAAGGGGTAGTTTACCTGCAACATTTATGTTTTAACATGGGTAATTTTTTATATGACGAACGATAACTGCCGTAAATTCAAACAGAATCAACTACGTTTTTGCATACCTTTTTGAATTGTAGAGAACTCAAGGTCTGTTGTTTTGTTGAAGATCGGTTAAGGGGAAGGGGTAGTTTACCTGCCACCTTTATTGTTTTAACAATAGTAATTGTTTCTATGACGAACGATAACTGCCGAAAATTCAAACAGAATCAAATAATGTTATGCATACACCCCTGAATTGTAGAGTTCGCAAGATCTGTTGATTTGGTGAAGATCGGTTAAGGGAAAGGGATAGTTTACCTGCAACATTTTATGTTGTAACAAGAGAAATGTTTCCATGACGAACGATAACTACCGCACATTCACACAGAATCAAATATTTTGTTGCATGCATCCCTGAATTGTAGAGGACTGGAGGTCTATTGATTTTGGTGAAGATCGGTTCAGAAAAAGGGGTAGTTTACCTGCAACGTTTTATGTTTTAACAAGAGTAAAGTACTTAATTTTGATAAATAAAGTCTCCTGATAAGAAGCTCATAATAATCCACTGTAGAAGCGTAGATTAAATATCTATAAATGAAGAGGTTAGGTCAGCGGTTCCCAAACAGTGGGGCGCCCCCCCAAGGGGGCGCGTAAAGGTGTCAGGGGGGGGCGCGGAGCTCGTTCAACAAACAAAATTTAAAATTTAAAACAAATTTATATTTCACATAATTAAGTCGTCGACATGACATAAGTAAAATTAGGAATGATGAATAACTCATTTTATTAATGAAATATCATGAGTGTTGTGGTCTTTATTTTGATGCACTATTTGTCACGTCGTAGGTTAGCTTTTACGACGAGGAGCTCGTCCTTGTGTGTACCGTGTGTTGCTGTTGTGGTGTGGCCGTGTAGGCGGGTAGAACCTGTGTATTGTTGACAAATATCTGTCGTATGATAAGATAAGTAATAAATAACAGCAGCGGTATGTGAACACACAAAATTGTTCTATTACAAGTATACGCGTCAGCGTGGTGAGGTTATGTGTTGTGAATGAAAGTTCAGACATTGATATGAACCAGTCTTTTTAATTCGTTTAAAAATAGTATTGTCTTTCAATTATTATGAAGCGTATCGTATCTCTGAGGCGAGGATTTGACCACTACTTTTATGAGGATTTGAGTAATTTTGCTTGGATTAGAAACCCGTTTGAAGATGTCTCAAAAATTGAATCACTGAGTGTTTTAGAAAAAGAAAAACTTATTGATTTGCAATGTGATCCTTCTTTGAAGAAGACACTTACTGACTGTTCATTACCAGAGTTCTGGATTAGCATTGCCAAGGAATATCCGGAGCTGAGCGTAAAAGCAATGAAAGTTATAATTTCATTTGCTACCATTTATTTGAGTGAAACAGGTTTCTCAGCTTTGGCTGCGATTAAAAATAAATACAGAGCCAGACTAGATGTGACCAAAGAAATGAGAGTTGCTCTTACCAACATAACACCTCAATTTAACAAACTTTGTGACAAGAAACAGGCCCATCCAAGTCATTAGTTTTAAAGACTGCTACAACAAATATATGATATTATTGAAATATTTTGATTGACCATTTTATACTTCATGCTGTTAATGAACGTAACTATTGTTATATTTAAAATTCTGTGTAAAAAAAGTTCAAGCGAAATATTTGATATTTTTCAAAACAAATACTTCTGAATGAACAGACAATATTTAAACTCTCTGAAACACTGATTCTTAATTGACGTTATTTATTATTTATTTACAAAGTAATAATGATTTTTTATCAGATACTGTGTATTTAAACTAAGAATATTGTTACTTTCATAACTGCAACAGTATTTAAATCAAAAATGTAATTGAATATTTACAACTGTTGTCTGTATTTATAATTTTATATGTAGTATAAATGGTGAAAATTTACCTAATAAACGACAGTTATCAAATACTTATATTTGTTATTTACCTTATTAATACCTTGTTAAATGTATGTGGCTACCACATTATGTGAGGGGGCGCGTTATGGTTCAATATTTCAAAGGGGGGCCCAAGACAGAAAGTTTGGGAACCGCTGGGTTAGGTGAACGGGGTGCGGGTAATTTTCTATTAATGAAAATTATAGTTGGAGGGGAGGGAAGAATTGTTTATATGTGTACTACGTTATCGGCAACAAAGAAGTAGTTCTTTATTAAAATTCTTTCCCGGGCTGTTTAGCCGTAGTCCAATGTTTTCTGCAAAACCAGACTTTTCGGCAGTGCCATCTACTGCCATCCTCAGTGAAAATCGAGTGCGAAAACGTGAGATGGTATACGTTAGTCACCACAGTACTGTGGTTAAGGCTGAAGCAATAAGTAGAAAGAAGTAGTTTCTATGGAAATATTTCATTTCGAATATGATTTAAAATATAAATCTTAGAACATGGAAGTCATGTACGGTTCTCCATACCGATATTTTTTATTTATTTTTTATTTTTTGTATCGGCCATCTGAGGCCCACATGCCAATTTCAATTCTTTATTGTTTGTCCTTTTCTTTTTCTTCAATATTCTTTCGCCTTTTCACTGTGTCTCTTCTTCCTGTCTTCAGTCTACTTTAAACCTGCGTTTTTCTCTCCTACCGTGGACTCCTTCCATTTTTAACACTTTTGTCCAAAAAACTTCTCTTTCAGTTGCTTCTTCTGCGTTTATATTACGAGTATTTTTTTCTAAATCCTTTTGGACTTCTTTAATTCAACTTGATGTTGACTTCTTTCCCCACAGATATTTGAAGATCTGCTTTGTTAACCTATTGTCGTTAATTATATATAAATGGACAAAAAATAGTCGTCTTCCTTTTCTCATTATTTCTTTTATATTCTCTATACTTTCATATAATTATTTCAGCATTACTTCTTAATTTCCAACCTTTTGAAGTTTTTTGTGGGCCTAATATTTTCCTAATAATTCGTCTTTCCAATATTTCTGGTTTGTCTAAATTATAATTCAATGCTAGACATTCACTTGCATACAGGCATTCTGGCTTCACTACTGTACTGTAATGCCTTATTTTCGCATTTTTAAATATGCACTTTTTATTGTAAATATCGTTAGTTATACCATATGCTATTTCCATTTTATGAATCCTTTCTTCTATAGCAGATTTTGTAAACCATTCTCTTGAATTATTTCCCCTAGATACTTAAACTTTCTAACCCTATCTATTCGACCAATATCTGTTAGCAGGAATTTTGGCGCATTTTTAATGTTCGTGAGAAATTTAGTTTTTGCTGCAGAAATTCTTAAGCCTGTTCTACTGGCTATGTCCTCTAAAAAATTAACTTATGTTACTGCGGTTATCTGTAATGGTTACAATCCTGCAATTGTAACTGTTTGTTTTACTAGTCAATGGCTTGCTCCACAGGTGTTGTGGAACTTACCCAAAGTAACGAATACTCTCATCTTACACGATATCATTGTACAACAAGGGGCAACAGTGACTCATTTAATCGATGGTTGTACAATTAATTATTATTTTCTTTACCACGTTATTTTTGTTACAAATTATTAGTTTCAATTCGTTCGTTATTTTCGTTATTCCTTACTTTTATCATTAATTTTGATTTCTAGACAAGGTTTTTTTATATTATGATATATTAATGTATTAAGTCTATTTGTACTTTGCATACAATCTGCCAGGAATACAACTTTAAGATCTTAAATACTAAGACGAAAGTGATGGCCTTCCTAGGGATGAACCATGTAACAACAAAAATTGTAATTGATGATAATGTTTTGGAGCAGGTATCACATTTTAATTTTTTGGGATGTGATATCTCCTATAGGAAGGATAACGATATCGAGAGAAAGCTAAATAAATTTAGTTATACCTGTGGAACAATGAGACGACTATTGAAGAATAAAACGCAGAGGGGGACACAGCTAAAGTTCTATAAGGCCGTGGCTGTGCCGACTTTAATGTATGGATGTGAAACATGGACTCTCTACAAAAAGATATTTCAAAAATACAGGCTTTGTAAAAGAAATTTTTAAGACCAGTGAAGGGATGTAGTTTGAGTGATCGTCTACGAAACACGACATAAGGAAAAACCTGAAGTTACTGTCGGTTCTGGAGAGAAAAAAGGAATACAGGCATAACTTGAAGTCCCATATGTAACGCATGGTAGACACTCGTATTCCTAAATAAGCGTTTGAATATAGGCCAGTGGGGACGAGAGATCGTTGAAGACCCGGGGAAAAATGGTCAGAGATTCTGTGAAATCGGAACGGGGTATAATCCAACTCGTGTATGAAGAAGAAGAAGAAGAAGAAGAAGAAGAAGAAGAAGAAGAAGAAGAAGAAGAAGATTATTATTCTCAATATTCTTGTCTAAGCGTTTTAAAAAGTATTAGCTACACTTTGAGAACGTATATTTAAGTACATAAAAAACGTCAATGTGAACTTTCACATTAACTTAATGCTCAACAGCGGCATTTCCATTTCAGGTAGTCAGGGTGTCACCAGAGGCAAGGATGTGGTAATGGCTGACGAAAGAAGACACACACGCGCGCGCGCGCCCGCGCGAACGCTTTTCTACTGCGTTACAATTTCAACGGATAATTTGTTTTTATAGCAGCTAAAAAGAAACCTTTCGTCCTTATTGTGTGTGCGCGCGTGTGCGTGCGTGAGGTGACTTTAATATTGCGTCTGACGGGTGCAACGTTTTGTAACACTGTGTCTGTGTGAGTGCTAGCCTATCAAACGATCCCGCTGTAGGTCGTTTTGTCTATCAATAACGATTTAGTAAGGTTTTCAAATAAAGGCGGTTAAATCACAAAGTATAAAAACACTAAAGCACTTAGTGTAAAGAACTCTTACGATGTGTTGTAATCCCGGCTTTTGGCAATTTTTTTATTTTTATTACATCTTGTGTCCGTTCGGGTCCATAAACATCCTTACACATAAAGTAAAACAAACAAATACACACTTATCTCCACTTGTGTTGAAGAAGGTATAGATGAATTGTTCTAATAATGCAGAACGTCATTATAGTGGACTCCGGAGCACGAACGAAGGCGACAAACAGAGATATTATTGCGCAAAGAGAGTGGCCAGACTGTTTTTTGTCAACTGTCACATTCGTCTACCGCTAGGCGCTTCGTGTAATTTACATGCAGTTTACGTTACGTAGAAAACTTATTTACACAGTTTTTACGTGGCGTAATAGATTATTTTCAACACACCAATTTAATAACAAAAAGGCGTAACAATGTAATTAGAAGTAAACGTTTACTTAAATGTCTTTAAAACTCAGTGGAAATTAAAAGTCTTTAATTACAATAATTCGAGTGGATAAATACAAAAAACAAACATAGGAATATAGTGTGAGTACCGGTAATTCGAGAGGTAAAACAATAAAGTAGGCGCCAGTCTAAGTACACGGTGACCATGCTGCATTGCTATTGTATCGATTTCGTAAGTACGGTACGTGGGCTTGGTAGCGTTAACAAGAAACAGCAATTCCGCTCTCGTTTGTAATGAATTGCGAGGAATTCCGTTAGAGGGTAATCTGGCAATAATTTCGGTCTTTCTGGTATTTCTACACGGAGGCTTGTTGATTTCTACAGAGTGTATGCTGTCATTGTTCATAAAAATTATCAAACATGGAGGGGGGTATGGCAATAATTGCTCTACGAACCGCTGTTGTAACGGTCACTGCCGTTACATAAAAATTTAAAACTAGACACTTGGCCTAGATGGAGCGAAAACGTGCTGGTGCCCAGGCTGACACGACTTACAATAAAAGACTCATTTAACAGTAACAAATTTTTATTAGTGATTTCTTATTTCACTAACATGACATATTTTGCATATTATTCAAATAATTGAATTTTTGTATTCTGATAGCAGTTACTAGTTTTCATTTTATCAACAACTATAAATATTTTCAATCTGTATTAAATTTAACTAACAATCAGTTTAACCATTCTATGCTTTTGTACCAATAATAATAAAAAGTACAATATACATTCATAGGGCATGTTCTAGCAAAATTTTAATCATCATCAGTATGAAACTGCTGTTATATGTATGTCCCTTTTTCTAGGAACAATTATCACTGCTATCGAAAATCAATTTAATCAAAAGAGCACAACAAGTGAATGCTTCTAACACAGTTAATCATGTGAATTCCAACACATACACGTTCACAAGACTTGTTCTAAGCGATACATATTCTTTTGTTTCATCACATCATTATCATAGCATTCACTATCTTTTATTTTTTTACTACTGTATATTTTTAATGGGCATTAATTCCCTTAATTACTAATACTATTAACAATGAACTTTAATCAAACCACCTGAGTGGATGCTTTTAACACAGTTAATAAGAAATCACAAGTAGGCCTATATGTCCATTAGACAGGTTCTTACAAAATTCTAATCATTATAAATTGAAAACTTTATTCGTTTATGTGCATGTCCTTTCTGCTTTTTAAACTCGTGAAGTGTAGTTGTGGTTGCGTTTTAATATATGGAAACTTCCCACCTGTATTCTGAAGCATGCGGATTCCAGTAAGAACCTGTGATGGTGCTGGTAGTTGCGAAGTGCGTGGTCATCCTCGTTCTAGATAGTGGTCCTTTTGGTTTTCTGGAGCAGGAGTATATGTGGCTGACGGTGTTGGGGGGAGCTTTCTAGTAGGCATCTCTGCCGATGGTGTCGGATGTTCATGTCACCATCTCAGCCCTTCCTTTCTCCCGACTGGTCGGGGACCCAGTAACAGTTTTTATTTGTAGTGGGCCGTCAGAAAATACACTACACCACTCTCTCTCGCCTCGAAACACAGGCACCACACACATACACTGTCACAATTCTATTGACACCACCACTCTATTATTAGCAATGCTGTTATTAGCCTGAAAATTCACATGTGCCTATTCATTAGCATTCACCAAATTGAACACCTTTACATTTTCCTTGCACATTTACTTTTGAATTTAGTTTTCTTACATTTACATTTAATTTTCTCAAGACAGTTAAGTGCCAGGTCGACACGTGCCGGAAATAACGTGCAATTTAATTTACGGTTGGAAGTGTTACAACTAAAATAACTTTACACGTTTGGATCACACACACACAGATATTACACACCTAACCCCCATTAACATAACATGGAATAATGTAATTATTCTTACCTGAGACACTTTCAAATTAAGCACGCATAATAGATCAAAGAGAATTTAGCCCACCCGCCAGACCACGTAATACCCGTCCGAGAGTTGAAATTGGAATGAGACCGATTCACGGTTTCTGCAAAGCCACGAGGCTTCGGAAATACCTGCTACAAATTGTCGATCAGCTGGTCAGTCGGCATACTTTATTGCGTCGGCGCTCACTGCATACAGGACGGTCGCGGCTCACTTATCAAAGCGGCATTGCCGCCAACAGCCACAGCCTACCGCGCCTCGGCGCAATTTTTCAAACATGCCGGAAAATTTCAAGTCCCGGCACTCTGTTTAAAGACGAGCAAGTCATTTCTAAATGTTAATCATCCGAACTCTTAGTCTTCGACCCCCTCAAAACCAATTTTCTTTGAGGAATGAAACCCGTATCTGCTGAGCCAGCGTGAAGCACAATAAGTTGCCTGCCTTTACTCACGTGAACTTTCAGTCCTCTGGAAGCGTCGTTCATTTTCCAGCACATAGATTTACCTATGTTTTGCCACTATGATTTAGGTATGTTTTACCTATATTTACCACTTTCCATGGTTCTGATTTACCTACGTTTCGTCGACGTAAAAATTTGCGATGTTCCCGCTAAAATTTTTGGCTTCTTTCATTTTTAAAATTAGTTTGTCCCCCGTGGGATACTCACTCTTTGCACACATATCGAAAACGATCCGGCTCAAAACGTTCTTAGAAAAGTCATCAAGTTCACGTACTTTTTCCTTGTGGTTGTGTCGCTTGCCCGATGACTTGAAAATAGCGGATCCGTATGCTTTAACAGAGGCATTCGCTTCACTTGAAATCAGCTGTACCGTTCTTACCCCTATGCCACACGCGTCAGCTGTTGTCGCCAGGAATTTAGCAACACTGGAACAAGCTCCGATTTCTGACACCGCCCCTTGCTTGAAGAACTGAAACATACTAAATACAATTTCCCCAGCTTGTCTGTGGAAAACACTTTGCGTGTTTTCTCTTTGTCAGCCACATCTAGCAATAAACTAACTAATGAAACTCACAACACTAAAGGCTAAAGTAAAAGCACTAAAAAAATCGTCAACAAATATCGCTAACGCGACACGAAGTGCAGTCACACAGGTGAAACGAAAGACTGACGCCTATTGGCTCACACGGTCAGGTGATACTGACCCTCGTCGCCTTTGTTGCTAATCCAGGGTCTAGCTACTCTGAAAATACGGCTTATATTTACCGTCAAATATAGCGCAAATGTTTTTTATTATTTTTATTAAGAAATATTATCTAACAACGCAAAGTTTTATGCTTAATCGTTTAATTGAAACATTCATAACTCTTTAAGAACACAACGGAAAAATTTATAAACACCCCAATGACGTAGGAAGCAGATAATGAATACTGATAAATGTAAGTATGACTAAACGACTCGTTTATAAACCATAAATTTCGTTTGTTGTGTATACTTTCTGAACTGAAATAACTAGTTTTAATAGGACACTTATTTTCAACAGGCAGGGTATTATTAATGCAAAACTCAAGAACTATTAATATTCAAAACGATATGGTGTGCATAATTTTGCCACTTCAAGACGTGTACTTGACTTTAATTGAAGTCTGACGTGACGGTAATCTACTAAATTTTGTTTGTTGTAATATTGTATTTCAAAAGAATTTTTAAAGTTTGTATAAGTTAATATTTTAATAATAAGTAGAATTCTATTTCAATATGCAAACTGATATTGATGTCAATCAAAAGCAATCTTTCACGTAAATCCTTTTCGAGGCCACCATTAGGCGAGTGTCGTTGTTTTCAATTCTCTTAATTTATCGCTGCTTAAAATAGGACCCATATTTATGAACGAGCGAATCGAGTTCTCAGTTTTCACTCGACCGTTTTTCATTTATCTTTCTCGTCTGTCTGTCTGTGTGTGTTATGTCTCACGATAACTTTTGAACGCATTCATGGAATTTTGTAAAACTTCTGAAGCTTATCCATACTTTTGTCCTACAGAACACTATTGTTTTTGTGACTCGTCCCAAAAAATAGGGGAGGTTGGAGGCAAACATTTAGGGGGGTCAAAATTGTGAAACAAATTCAACAGCCGATGTGGGGTATCAGATTAAACTGAATTTTAACCACATGCTGAATGTAATGTTAATTTTTCAAAATTTCCAAATTTTTGTACGTCAAAGCTCAAAAATGGGCGAAATTTCTTTATAAAATCGCAAAAATTCATATGTAGTATTAAATTAAAAAGAATTTTAACTCTCATGTAAATTTAGAGTTAATTTATAGACATTTTAAAATTTTATATCTGTTCTGGTTTCCGAGACTACTGTTGGAATAAAGTGACGAATTTCAAAAGAATGTGTGAAGCGATTTGGAGAACGTCGAAAAATAAATGTAGAAAAGAAACCCAAATAAAATTTTATAAAACAATGGTAATACCAACACTACTGTATATTTCTGAAACTTCGGTCTTCAAGGAAAAGATGAACAGAAGATACAAACAGCAGAAATGTAATTCTGAGGTCAGTTAAAAGGTGTAATAGACGAGATCGTATAAGAAATGAGGGGATAAAAAGTGATTTAGATATTTTTGCAGTTAATGAAAGGATTAAAGAATACAGAAGAAAATGGATTGAACACATAAACAGAATGGAAGAAAGTAGAACTACCCAAGATTTCGAAAAGTTACAACCCTAGAGGCAGAAGAAAAGTTGGTAGGCCTAAGAACAAGTGGACGTGGACTGTGGACTGTGTATTATTTTATAAGAACAATAGGAACACGCCGCTAAAGACGAAAACCGTTTAGAAGGTATTGATGAAATTTTAGATCAAAAATCGAAATTTGTCAATAAAAGTGATCGAAATTATGAAACAAATTATGAAAATCCCGCAGGGTATCAAGCTCAAAAAATTGTAGCCCAAATCTGAATGTTTCGAACTTTTAGTGTTTGTGTTCTCTACAATTGTTATGTTACTAAAGAAATAAGAGTGTAATCAAAAATTTTGTAATTTTCTCTATAATTGAAAGATTATTTAATATCAAAATTTAAGTAATACAGAATGTACTTCGTTTAAAATGATAAGCGAATGCTGTAGCTCGGGGGGGGGGGATATTAGTTTAGTTAGCTGCATCTGAACATTAAGATCACAGACTAGGAAGGTCTGTGATATATATATATATATATATATATATATATATATATATATATATATAGATATAGCAGCCCATCAGTTTAACCAATACCCCATAGAAATTAGCTGTGATTGTAGAACATTTTTGATGCAGAATAATTCGCCATCAGATCGGTGTTCAACAATCGATGACGTTGAACTGATGCCCTAAATTGAAGAAAATATATACAAACGTTTATACAAGTAACAATTCACCCATCAATTCAAACTCGTTTTATACACTTTTACTCGTTATGTCTATGTATATATATAAAATTTGTATATATGAATCTACATAATTACACTCAGAATCTTGAGGGCTTATCTTAATATAAATAAAAGTCATTGTATATATGTATGTATGTATGTTCCACATCTCCTCCTAAACCACTGGACCGATTTCAACCAAACTTGGCACAAATATTTTACACAACGAGAGAACCAACATAGGACAGGTGTTTTTTTTCGATACGATCCTTTGGGGGGGGGTCCTTTAGGGTCTAAAAAACTATTAGATCTGGTTACCATGGCAACCCAATAGAAGGCATAGGTAGAAGCCTCCTGCAAAGGGAATTGCGCGGGAATCGTCCGACGGGCCTTCCCCGGAGTCCGTCCACGGAACCCGGGCAGTCTTAGGTCGGATCTCGCGAAAAACGGCCAGGCCAGAGTTCCAGCACCTCGCCCGGTATGTTGACGGCTTTCCGGGCTTCAGAGATCCTTCAGTACCCCGGGGAGGTCTCAGACAATGTCCTAGCTCGGGAGTTCGATCGGCCTGGATGCCGGAAAAAACAGGCGGTGTCCCGGCATAGGTAGAAGCCTCTTGCGTAGGGAATAGCGCGGGAGTCGTCCGACGGGCCTTCCCCGGAGTCCATCCGCGGAACCCGGGAAGTCTTAAGTCGGATCTCGCGAAAAACGGCCGGGCCAGAGTTACAGCGCCTCGCCTGGCATGTCGACGGATTTTCCGGGCTTCGGAGAACCTTCCGTACCCCGGGGAGGTTTCTGACAACGTCTTAGCGCGGGAGTTCGACCGGCCTGGATGCCGGAAAAATCAGGCGGTGACCCGGCATAGGTAGAAGCCTCCCGCGTAGGGAATAGTGCGGGAGTTGTCTGACGGGACTTCCCTGGAGTCCGTCCACGGAACTCGTGAAGTCTTAAGTCGGATCTCGCGAAAAACGGCCGGGCCAGAGTTCTAGCGCCTCGCCTGGCATGTCGATGGCTTTTCCTGGCTTCGGAGAACCTCCCGTACCCCGGGGAGGTATCTGACAGAGTCCTAGCGCGGAAGTTCGACCGGCCTGGATGCCGGAAAAAGCAGGCGGTGTCCCGGCATAGGTGGAAGCCTGCCGCGTAGGGAATAGCGCGGGAGTCGTCCGACGGGCCTTCTCCGGAGTCCGTCCACGGAACCCGGGAAGTCCTACGACGGATCTCGCGAAAACTGCCGGGCCAGAGTTCCAGCGCCTCGCCCGGCATGTCGACGGCTTTTTCGGGCTTCGGAGAACCTTCCGTACCCAGGGGAGGTCACTGACAATGTCCTAGCGCGGGAGTTCGACCGGCCTGGATGTCGGAAAATGCAGGCGGTGTCCCGGCATAGATAAAACCCTCCCGCGTAGGGAATAGCGCGGGAGTTGTCCGACGGGCCTTCCCCGGAGTCCGTCCACGAAACCCGGGGTGTCTTAGGTCGGATCTCGCTAAAAAACGACCGGGCCAGAGTTCTAGCGCGTCGCCTGGCATGTCAAAGTCTTTTCCGGGCTTCGGAGAACCATCCGTTCCAAGGGGAGGTCTCTGACAATGTCCTAGCGCGGGAGATCGACCGGCCTGGATGCCGGAAAAAGCAGGCGGTGTCCCGGCATAGGTAGAAGCCTCCCGGGTAGGGAATAGTGCGGTAGTCGCCTTACGGGCCTTCCCCGGAGTCCGTCCACGGAACCCGGGGAGTCTTGGGTCGGATCTAAGTACGGCCGGGCCAGAGTCCACGGTTCTTATAAATGAAGATATAGGTTATGATATCGAAGGTGGTGTATGCGTCTTAAGAAACTTCTTAATAGTGCGTGAATTCAGAGTTGTTTCAGTTTGAATTTAAAAGTGGATATGTTAAGATAGAAGTAAGTTATAAGCGAGTACAAAAAACAATGTTTTGATAGCGAATGTATTCAGATCGTAGTGTTCAGACAATATAAATGCGCTTGCTTCAGTTTGAATTTAAAAATTGATAAGCTGAAATCTATAGAGGTATTGTATTGTTAGAATAAGTTTAGGAGACACTAATTTAACTAATACCTTATTTCACCATTAATACAATGAATTATAAAATGACAGTTAAGTATGCAGCGTATGCAAGTATTGTAGACATTTTATTGAAAACTAATTTAGTTGTTCGCCCTCTCCCAGAGTTAGAAATCGAGCAGGAGCATCACGCGCAACAGAATTCTTCTCCAGATATAAGAATAAAGTTTATGACATGTTCTTAAACAGGTGCGCTACAGAGTAGTCTATTCCTCCAGTGAGAATGTGAACGTAACAGTATAAGGAAGATTATACAATATAGAAGTAATATAACGTTAGAACAAGAACAGGTGCCTATGAGCCTTTGAATATATTATGAACCCGAGCAACGCTGGGTAAATCGGCTAGTATCTAGTAAATGCCACGATTTTTGTTTGTTTTCGCGTTGTCTTTACGCTTATTTTTTTTTAACGTTCTATACATAGCCTATCTAATACTGCATACATGTAAAATATATATAACATGTTGCATGTTGTCAAAATTACTAAAATACGTTACTAAAAGTGATTACTGTAACACATACGGGAACAAGGGTCTTTTCAAGTATTTGTCTACAAACAACTCTCACAGCGTTCACGAGCCCGCCAAGCTCCCCCACCAACGTTCCCGCCAGTCCCTTCTCCTACAGGAGCGGTGTCAAGGAGGAGTGATGGGCACACCACTACACACTAGGGATGAGCATCGCCAGAAAACCATCGATATTAACATCGTGAAGAGTACATCGATGTTAAAAAAACATCGGTATGAAAACATCGATGTTTTAAGATTTCAAACATCGATGTTTTTATGCCAATGTTGCAATTCAAATTAAAATCTATGCTTTTTACATGTTTGTAATAGTACAAATAATTGGGGATGAATAATAAATAAAAATAATTAAAGAGAAGAATAATATACCCCGATACTTTACTCATTTACCTTATCAGAAGATTCTGAAAAACCAAATGCCCTTGGGTGACCACCACATTTTGACAGGCGGAATGTGGAAACCTCAACACTGTACCCGAGAAAACAATTTAAATACATCTAACTTCTCCGTATCAGAATTTCCAGGGCCGTTGACAAACCCGTTGAGAATAGGTTAGGTAAAGGCGAGGTGACGTTAAAATATTTAACTCACATTCATAATTAACTAAATCTGTTCATTATTATTTATTATTATAATGATTATAAAGTGTTTTGAACAAACATACATAAAACCACCCTTTAACAAAAACAGAAACCTCTTTACATCTATGTCAGGTTTGTTTACTCCTAGTGAAAGTTTAAATTAGTATTACCAAAGACAGATAGTCCTATAAATTCTCTTATTTTCTTTTAAACAGTAAAAGCTTAATAAAATCACAGTGTAAAGTAACACTGTTAATACTTTTAGATTCAATTTATTTTTTATAACAAATTATACAGGTACAGTAAAACCTCTCTAGTCCGACCCCGGCTGGTCCGACCGCGGCTCAGGCACCGACTTGTTGATGACTCACCAGCTTGTTTACATACTTGTCAGTTGTTTTGCTGCCTCAGTGAGCCGGCATCTAGTGTCTAGTGCGCAGTGTTGCGGAAGACCTTCCGATTTTTTTTAATGTTCCAGAAAATACGAAATTTGGTGTAAATATTCCGAAATTTTTCCTAGTCTCGTTTCAGTGCTATGTCGCATTTCTAGAGTTTTGTTTTTGCGTACGATAATACGTCAAATCTGGTCTTTCATTGCAACCGCAATTATAATTGCTTTCAATAAAAGTTTATAAGAGGTCTTGTCAAAAATTATAGTTCCTTCCTCCTGTCACAAACAATAATTATGACCACCCATACACAATGATGTAATAAGCATTTTGCAATATCTACATATTGTATCATACTGCTATTCAAATAAGAGTGACTAATCGTTATAGTTTAGTCTCAAGCTGACAGAATCGCACTACACGACTGCACCTGAATAAACAGATACTGTAATGTCTAGCGTACACCAGGTCATAATAATAATAATACATTAATATTGTCTCTCCGGTTCTTTACGGATAGTTTACATCTGCTTGTTTTTTAACACACACACACACACACACACATTCGCGTACGAGGCTGTTATTACTGTTACTTCTTGTGCTTATTAAGTGGTCTAGAAATATGAAATAAAGAAAGGTCAGTGTTATTGTTTGTTCTCAACTGGCCACACGTTATAGTACACTTCCACTATTATCTTACTAACTTTTGGTGTTATAATTCACCACACAGTACACTATTATTAAATGTTTTTCAAAAAATGTATCACTCAAACTTTACAGTTGTATTAATAATTTACAAGGCATGAACAACACCATCAGAACTAAACACATATGTCTTAAAATCACACTCGCACTTCTAGTCACTACAACACTCGCTGTGAACTGATTACTACTAAAAGCCAGCTGCTGCTTACAGAAATCACTTCACCTTCAAAAGTAGGTTCATTGGACAATGGTAGACAAAATTTTCCAAAAATATATATCAACTATACTATAACGAAGGCGAAGGCCAGTACACTGTTGGAGAGACAAACGCAGAGGAAAATGAAAACACGTTTTCAGTTTAGAACAACTTCGACAAAAATAAAACCTAATACATTACATGTAGAAAGAATAATGGATTTTTCAATAGATTTTACACACTTAACAGTTTGTATTAGGAACTAGATCCTGTCTTTATTTTTTCTGTAAGAAACTGCTGGCTTGTTTCACTATAAACATTATAGTAAACATTATATTTCCATATTTTTTTAATGTTTTGTAGCTCAGTTGTTTTCTGTATAAGCTACGGGAAAATTCATAGCAGATGGCAGGATGTATCACATGTAATAAAATATAAAGATGATATTTCAACTTTAAAAAAAAACAGTCATGTGATGTTATTATGTAATGTGATGTTTTACCTATACACCCAAAACAAATAAGTTAAAATCCATAGAGAACTAAGAATATTGATTTGCATATAATTTAACGCTATCTTGTGTTTTGCATATGCTTTTACTGTGGTTTAACTGTTAAGACCTGTAGAGATTTTTTTTAAGAAAATGTACACAGTAAAACCCCTATAGAGCTCCTTAACAGACCATAAAAAAGAGCTTTATATGGTGGTCAAATTTCTACGGATGGGGGGGACACATTCTTAACAAGGATTGACACCAAGCATCTTTCTTCACAGTGTCAAGTGGAAAGGGGCTTTCAGCTCATTTGACATTAAGTGATCAGAATATTTTAGAAATGTGACAACAATCTAGCCAATGCGACCTAGATCCACTTCTGTTGCTGAAGGTCAGAGTGGCACTGGTTCACAGCAGAAAGAATACCCTATTATGACAAATTATTTTCGACGGCTACCTGCTATAGGAACCTTTAAATTAAACATGAAAACTACTTTCAAATGAGCATGATACTTTAACCCAAACAAATTAGGTACCGGTATCTGTTGTTTTAACCAATTTGTAATTAACATTTTTTGACAGTCTAAAATAATCCAGACAGCAAGAACATAGGCCTACAGTATATGTTATTAAATTATTCTTTAAATTTATTAGGTTTCTAGAACTGTTATTTTTCCATATGCATTGTTTTGATTTTCAATCCCTGTCGTTGAGGTTTTACTGTATTTTCTAAAACCTTTCAGAAAACCGCTGTATTCTCATTCTCAGAACAGTAACTTATGTGTTGTTAGTAAAAATCATTATTAAAAGTTGTGGTTAATTATGCATTTATTATGTATTAAATACTAGTCTACCGACTAATTAATACAGTACCATTTTTTATACAGAATCAGGCAAATTAAATTAACCTGTTTGAATCTGAGAGCCTGATGAAATCGAACAAAGCAAATTTTATACAACAGGTATGTGTAAGACAAAATTTCAAAGACAACCAGATCAACTAATAGTGTGTGTGTACGCGTGTCTGTCCGTATGGGGGGGGGGGTGAGACAGTTTGTTTTACATCAGCAAAATAATTACATTTCTTACATACAGTTTTACTTAAAAAGATAAGCATAATTTTAATATTCCGAAAACCTAATTAATACAATATTACAATTTTAATTATTGATTGTATAATAATCCCTTAATTATGTTTATAAATAATTGTAGGAGTATTCATCAGATGTATACTGGAATTGGTACAGGTAGCCAGGGGTGCCCATCCCCCCAAGGCCTAATGCGCAAACCCCCCAAAAGTCTCAGCACCCCCCCCAATTTAAAAGTGCCCGCCGGTCTACAAGCTTAGCATACGCACACATTTTTACATTCACGATTTATTATTCACGTACCCTCTGACTCATTGACAGGATGTTGCTGCAGGCTGCCAGGGTCAGTTTTCCAAATTCCAAAACAAAATTTACTACTAGTTGTACTGGTAGAGACATTTATGCCGCCAGTTCGTTAAAACAATCATAAAGATATGCAATTGCTTTAGTTTTTTACTAATAGCTTAGTTTGTTGCACAAACATGGTAAAAATTTCCATCAATGTTGGATTTAAAATGTTATTCTTGAAACCCCCCCCCCCAAATTCTGAAAGTTATTATTACTGTATTGGAACTGAACACATTTGTCCATAAATTAGAGAATTATAACAGAATTACAAATACAGTATTAAAAACCCAAAATTGTGTTAAACAATCAGTCATGTAACAGTGGTTATTATTTGTTATTTATATTGTTGTAAAATAATATTTAATGACTATATGGTCTATAGAGAATAGTATTTTGTATTGTAAAATTATTTAGACGTCGACATTTACACTCCTCCCCCTCTCACTCGCATGCTCTCTCACTCACTCTCTCCTTTACTATCTACCACTCCTTCTCACTCCCTGACTCACGCAGTCTAAAACACATACATAAACCTCTCTCTCTCTCTCTCTCTCTCTCTCTCTCTCACACACACACACACACACACACACACACAGCAAGATACACAGGCTAGCGCGCACACACACAGACAGACACACAAATACATATACGAGTACACTTACACACACCCGCACAGATTTCGTAATCTCCACAACACGCTCTCTCACACTCCCCCAGTCTCATTCTCTCTCTCTCTTTCTCTAAATTAAGGATTTTATTATTATTTGTATTTAGTATTTTTAATATTATTTAACAATTATACATCACACTTAACTACAGAAATCACAGTTTCATTCACAAATTACAAGTGTGTGTGTGTGTGTGTGTGTGTGTGTGTGTGTGTGTGTGTGTGTGTGTGTGTGTGTGTGTGTGTGTGTGTGTGTGTGTGTGTGTGTGTGTGTGAGAGAGAGAGAGAGAGAGAGCGTGCACCTGTCAATGAGAAATAAAATAACTTGTTCCCAAGAAGTCTTAAAAGTAATTAAGTATTTCAGGTCTACTGCTGTTTTTTAAAGGGACCTGATGAATATGGTCTTATACATTTTTCAGAAGCCTGCAACTTTCACTTTGAAATTTTTTATTATGCATGTAATAGTGCCTTTGCACGTGCACCTTTAGCGAATAATCGTCTTTATTAAATCATGATTGCTCATTCGGTTGGGACGAACAAAGTTGATTAAATACAGCTGTAATTAAGAAAATGAAAATACGATTTTGAGACAGAAAGCTGAGCTGTAATGTTTATTTGGGGGTAAAGTAGTGAGATATTTTAGCGAAAATACAAAATCTGTATCCATATCCTCTGAATTTTGTATGTGTAGTAATTTGACAGAATTAATATGCCTCAACATTCATTTCAAATTTTGAAGCGCTTTCAAGAAGTTTGTAAACTATGTTAACAAAAACTATATTTTGTTATCAGTTATATATTATATTTATGAATATGGTTAAATACAGAGATCTATGGAAATATACACACAATGAAAAGCTACGACTAAACTATTTGTCATTTAGGTATTATGGTTACAAATTTAACTAAAATACTAACTAGTAGCTCAGAACTTTTAATATTTATTTTATGATTGTCTGATCTACGGTTATGTTACTAATAACTTGTTAGTAAAATAGCAGAGTAGTTTGGTTTTTTTAAATTTTTATGATAATATAAGAATTGTCTCATATTGGAATTTAACTAACTTAATAATAAATCTAATATCTTCAAAGAAATACACAGCAAGTTTATTTTCACCTGACGCAAGTTTCACAGAAATTATTCTGTTTCTTCAGAGGTTTGTTTGAATTGTAATTGAATGTTCAATTGTAAGCGAAACATTCAATTGTATTCAAACAAACCTCTGAAGATACAGAATAATTTCTGTAAACGTGCGTCAGGTAAAAGTAAACCTACTTGTAATGTATTTATTTGAAGATATTATATGGAAGACCTGCAGGAAACTCACCGAGTTACTTACAAAGTATTATTAATAAATGTATTCCGTTCTGGTCGCTTACAAGTGCTATGATAATGTCTTAGTGGTATGACTTGTACAAATGTTTATAGGACCGCTAGCGAATTATATTACTACTACAGAGTTAGCAAACAGCGGATAGTCAGATATGCAGCCAAGTGTCTAATGAAGCATAGATAAGATCGGCGCTTAGAGCACCCTACCCATGAAATACGTGGTTTGATTTTTTGTAGAATTTCTATTGCTAACTGTAAGAAATTCCTAATACAGTCAACATAAAGCAGAGTACAAGTAGTGATCCTTACGCGTGATTTTACGTACTGTGAATTACGACAGATAATATTTGCTTTGATGCCTGTCATTCTTTTAACGGGAGAGTAATAAGTGGTATTGATCCCCTTTTACTATTTATCTCTGTACTATCAGTGAGAGCCGTCGCTCTTATTTATGCGAACTGGCAACTCGAAATCAAAGTGCCGGCCGCATTTGATTAAAGAAGTGGCGGCTCCTTGAATAAAGACGCCAAGTTTATATCAGCAGACACTGTAAAATTACATTACTGTTTATTGAATTGGTATGTGCATTTGTTTGTTAGCATTGGCACACCATAATCAACGCTTAGCACTGTCTCCGTTTCAACATCAGTCTTTTTTCGATTTCCCAAGAAAATGTATAGATATTGTTGAGCTAAATTTATCTCTATGCTGAGTTGTATCTGTGGTCTCTTCATACTTTAAAACCTGCCCGATAAGAAATTTTTATTCCTCGTTTGTTTTGGCAAACAAGAACTATAATAAGCTTGTGTTGAAAAAAAAAACATGAAAGTGGTCTCGTCACGTTCCAGTGTTCAGTGTATTGTATTGTGAGTACACAAACAAAACGTCAGCACATTCTCGTACGATAGCCATACGCGCGCGCGCGCGCACACACACACACACACACCATGCCAAAACTCACTCATAGCAAAAGGACACTTGCACCTTGTTTACTGCTGACAGCCTACATGAATTTTTTTCTCATTGTCGTGCGGGTCTTTGCTTAGTTTGCGTGGTATAACCATTACGCTTAATTTTCTTAAAATTTTTCCAACGAATAAGAGCAAATTTTTAAAATATTCTGAACATTACTGATTAATAAGCGCATTGTGTTTTACATATTTTTATTTATTATTTAATCTTGCATTAAATATAACAAAAGCTTATATTGTAAAGTACAGACGAAGAACGTATTTTAGTGGAAAGGGTGCAATTATTTAAAATTATTATTTAGTTAGAGTGTCAATGACAACTATATTTTTTAGATAGTTTTGCGTATAATGAAGTCTGTACAGTTTTTGAATAATATAATAACAATTGTGTTTTTGTCCCCGTTGTTTAATTATTACAACGCTAATACAGAAAAATATTCTCATGATTGAAAAGTCAGTGGTACGACGACAGTAGCTTGCCGGAAATGTACACTTTAGTTTATATTCTTTAAGTTATATGCGATTTTCAGATGAAGAGCGTAAAATTTTGTAACTAACTGGTGGTTTGGTGGAGCAATAACGACAATTTATTGAGAATGTTTAAAGTTATTTCAATGAAATGAGACACAAATTTATTAAGAATTCCTTTTATTTAATATTTCAATAAACTCAGAAACGAACTTTATTCCCACCAGTTTTGCGCTGTTAGTCGTCGGTGATAAAAGTAGCCTAGGTGGATGCGTCGTTCTTTAAAAGTATTTCCGTGTATACGACGTTCTTTGTATATGCCGTATCACCATCTTGGCATAGATCGAGTCTACACTGCAGTAGGCCTACTCTGTCAAAATCCCCTGAAAGTAAACACAGCACAGCTCTGGTTGATCAGGTTGCAGTTGTCGTTTAACGGACACTCAATAAATCGGGTTTGAGTCTCTAAAAATACTATTTTATTTTATTTATAAACTTATTATTTGCATTATTTCAATCCAATTAATTTTGCCAAATATATGGTTAGCAACTGAATACTTCTTACATATAAATTTGCTGGGAATATTAAAAATATTTCCATCATGCTGTGTTTCCATCACAGGAAAAGTTCTGTTCCCCAATCGAAGTTTCCACTCCACAAATTGTAGTTCATTAGCACTGGCACACATATTTTATGTCAAATAGAGTATGGTTATAAAGGTCAAAGTTTTGTTTGTTTGTCCCGCCTTTTGGACTAACCTGAAGACCTGTCTGAAGTCTCCACTAAAAGTATCACTTTTCCATCCTCCTGAACTTTACTTTATAATGGATGTCTCGAAGTATACACCGAACTATACACTTTATTATGTTTCGAAGTAAATGATCCATACTGCTACTGCAGAGATCGTTGAGATCTCATCAATTAGAATAACTGACTCTTCGTGTGGAAATGTAGCTTTTCCTGACATATCCTTAATGGAGGAAACTGAAGAAGGCAACACTGGAACAAGAAGACCAAATAACTAATGGAGTATAACTCCTGCATGCAGCCAAGAATTGCGCAGATTTGCATGTCCATTTTGTTGCTAATGCTAAATGACCCTGTTCCCTAACAATATTCAGAATATTTGCGAACACGTAGGACATGCTACATTCTGCTGCGGCTTCTAAGAAGAACAGCTTCTCAATTGTCTCGCCTGCTATGGCCCACATAATTTTATTTACAACTAATTACTGTTTTTCATTTAATTTGCTATGTATATTAGCACCATGACTGGCCTCTTCATTCACATTGCATACAGGTTTAATAAGCATTGGATTATTTAGTATTGGCAGGCCGATGCTATTACTACTCCAAACCATTAATTCTTAAAATGTAATATATATCCTGCAATGCTGCATTTCCTTCAAGGGCCTGCGTATCGTCTACATTAGTGTTTTGATAATCGTTTACACTTGAAACAGTGATGTTGGTTTGTAGAAGTAGCACATTAATGAGAACAACTCTCGAAGTTGACACGACATGTACAGTATGTGCTCTGCATTTCCTCCCAACATTTGTGCCAATCTGTGTCAATTTCAAGTAACCCACATGCAAGAGCCGCTCCTTTGTATGGCTATAAGTTGCGTATGTACTGCTGTAGATGCGTGGACATCCGAATGATGTTCCTCCTTTAATATGAAGTAGTAACATACGTATATAAAATCTGTTATGATCATTTGGTGCGACGGCGTACATTCTCCCTATCATTTTGCAACCATCTCTATTTCCTGGAATCCACTTGTTGTCAGTGAATCTGTAAAGTCCTGAAATGCCACTATACAGGAATTGACAAGCACAGGGATCGCATTGAATAAAATCAAACCATGATTTCATCAGTGTTGTGCGTTTTATTGCAGGTCCATGGATTGCATTCTCATCCCCTGCCGTAATACACATTATAATATCCATCTTGAAGCACAGCTAAGCGAACAATTGTATGTGACTGATCATGCATTTATTTTGAATGAAGGCACAGAATATCTGATGAGAGCTAAAGTATAGCACATTCGCGTATGTTACAGTTACAACATATCCAGTTAATGATCGTCACTGACGCATCTTACGAAATGCATACACGTTGAGTCACATTATTTATACTATAGGCTTACCATAATTTTTTCTTCTCAAACCGGGACACTTGTAAAATAATTTGTCATGCAATTTTGAAAATATCAAGTCTTAATTATTACGTAACTTTAAGCTTTCTACGCCTTAATTACACAATTAGGTCAACTTGGGTACATATTTTACAGAATACTAAAAGTGCGTTCACGCGTTCACAATCACATAGAATTACAATTACAAAATAGATACATATTTTATTATATGAGGAACAAAACTACCTTACGTTCTTACTGCAAAAACCTAGTTATCAGCTGGTTGAAACCATTCATATTTGTTGTTACTGGTGTGGACCTTTTTTAGAAACGGTTTGTCATTCTTAATTTTGTCATAAAATTCACCACAGCTGAGTTCAATGTTTAATCTACAAATCATTAGACCTTTCACTGTGGATTCCGCCATTTTACCTCTTTCTTCAGACCATATATTATTCATAATTGAAAATGCCCTTTCAACAGGAGCAGAAGAGCCTGGCAGGCAGAAAATGTACTCGACAACGCGGCTGAGATTTTCCACAGAAATATTTCGATTCTTGAAATGCCGGAACAGTTGAACCCATTTATCTTGACAGTTCAAGTTATTGGTTTTCCAGTTGTCACAGTTTGAAGACCAAAATGCTTTGGCAACCACCACTTCATCAAACAGTTCAACCATTATTATGGCTGGTTTTCCAAGTGTTTCGTTGATTTTTTCACCAGCTATCTCAATTTCGGGCCATGTAATGGCATTGTTGTTTATCCACGTAAATGATTCTCCTCCACCAAAACTATTTTCCCACAGCTCAATATAGGAGAAACATCGGTCATAAAAATCTGAAAACTCTTATTATATTAATAGAATTGATACCACAATCCTCATCCTCAAGTTTCTTCAATAGTTTCTTAGTTTCTTGTTGTACAAATTTATTGTCGTGCTTTTCTTGAAGATTGTGTTTCAGATTTTCCAGTTCAATCACAATATCGGTTGCACTAGCTGCAGTTTTCTCCATAGCCAAGATTGTTTTATTAAACAAGGTAAGCTGTCCACGAACAAACCACAAATACATTTCTCCACTATCACTCTCAAAGAACTCTTTTATCATTTTCGGGCACTGTTCTTGGGATAAAAAGTAAGACTTAAGTCCTTCATACATGAGAAGTATCTCTCAATAGCTGGAAGCAGGGAAAGCAACCGGGTGGTACCATGTTGTAGAACGTTTTTGTACTCAATGTGTACAAAGTCGCAGAACTCTTTTAATTCAGTCACTCGCACAGTATAAATGTAGAAATATTTGTATATTTTTACTACAAGAGCTTCTACTTCAATAGGTAGCACATCTACTGCAGTTTGTGGTGCTCATATAGTCCACAACTAATACCCAGAATATTTCTTGCCAATTCTTTCTTCAGTCGAACATAAACATTATTTACTTCTTTGCGTTTTACGCCTCCTAAATTTGTGTTGCAATTATCACCACAAAATCCAACGACTTTCTGTACTAAGTCATTTTTCTTTATAACTGACACTAAATAGTTTGCCAATATCTTGGAAGTTTCACCAGGAACTGACTGAAATTCTAGAAGCTTAACTTTCACTCCTTGTTCTGGCACAAAGTACCGCACAATACAGGGGACAATCTTAATTGCTTTTCTGTTAGAAACATCGATTGTTAGTGTCACAAAATTTGATGTACTCAAATCGTCGTTGAGTTCTTTAACTGCCATTGGTGCAATCATGTTTATAGTGATAGCCTCACATTTCGTTCGGGCGAGACCAAACTTAGGTTCAAAGAACTTAGATATTAATTTTGAAGAACAATCTGCAGTTTTGAAAGTTAAATCGTGAGCAGTAGTGTGGAAAGCAAAAGTAGCTTCCTTAGCAGCTATTAAAAGATCTTTGTCGACGGGATCGGCACTTTTAAAAAATGACGAAATTGTTGAGGAACCAGCAATTGCAGTTAAACTAGCTTTATCCTTTGTACTTTTCAAATGTTCTTTTATGTCTGAACGCCCGCCGTGAGAAACTGAAAATTCAGACAAACAATGTTCACACTTTACTCTGATGATGATGATGACAAATTATTAGGCTACATCTACATGTTGCCACAAAAAGTCAAATTGGCAACACTGAGGCCAGCGGACCGTTCCATTTATTATGCGGTAATTCAATATTTTTTATATGGAATAACTTTTCAAACCGGGACAATTGACAAACTGGCCGGGACCCCGGGATCAGGTCGTCAAACCGGGACAATCCCGGTCAAACCGGTTCGTATGGTAATCCTATTTATACATGTATTTATCGGTTTTCAATATTGACGTGAGCATTGTACTGTAGAATTAGGAAGCGATTGTAGAGAACGAATCACGATTATCAAATGATATATTCCTTTTAGTTCAACAATTCCGTCATCTCGTCTCCGGTACTTTGGAAAACCATTGTTATTTTCAATAGTTTAATGTAAAAAGTTGCTCGGTTATTATGTGTACATATTCCATTAATCATGCAAGGAACATTAGGATTACGAGCTCTACAAGATACATGTATCATTCGAGATAACAATTTTATGAATCCTTGGAAAACTGACTGGGTCAGGTATTTCTCCGCACAAAATTTAGGATAAGCATGAGGTAGGCCTAGTGTATTAATCACGTTTCAGGGATTCAATAATAAATATGTGTAGGATAACAACTGCTCACAACGAGTGATTTTTTAGTAAATCATTTTTATCACTAGTTGAGTTTACAACAAACACTCCAGAAACCTATCACGACGATCGGCAGATTTTTCATTTTCAGCAAGTTAAGAAGTTATACCTGTCCATTTCGCATTGCAGGTCATGGTTAAAAACCTGTCCAGTTTTCCAGATTTGCGTACTGTACGATCGCCATCAGATCCTGGTACCCAAGAGTCATTTTACGTAGTCTGCTCCTTCATGTTCGATAATCTCGGCCGTGTAGTGTGTAAGGATTATTAGCCAGAAAGCTGCCAGGATTGTGAGTAACGAAGTTGAAACTCTTCGTTTTCATTACGAACCAATACGTATGTCATATTCTGTAATAAGTTAAGTGTCATGTTAAGTAAGAAGGTTTGTAATCTATAATATGCTGATGACATAGTACTTCCAGATGCAAGCGAAGAAGAATTTCATTTATCCGCAGAATAAAAAGGCCAACAACGATGTAGTGTTAGATAATAAAGAAATATAAAACAAAGTAACGACTGTAGACAGATCAGATAATAAACTGCTAACCTACTCCGGACATGTAAGTTACAACAAATGAGCAGAGATTCCAAAAACACATGTTAGTGTAGAAACACAAGGAAGGAAGAATACCAGGCAGTGGAAGAAGTAGCAGCAGAGAGTATAGACTCGGAACTGAAAGGGGCCTTGAGACCACTGCGATAGGTGATTGGACATTGTACATCAGACAATAATGTCGTCTAATACGTATTTTATTTGTGTGTGTGTGTGTGTGTGTGTGAGAGAGAGAGAGAGAGAGAGAGAGAGAGAGAGAGAGAGAGAGAGAGAGTGAGTGTGTCTTAGGAGGAGGGGGAGAAAGGAACGTTGAAAAACTCTTTTACGTTATGAATGCTTAAGCTTACAAATTGTTATTATTATTATTTTTATTTTTATTATGGTTTTACTATAAAATATTCATATTATTTTATATGATTTTCTGGAACACGTTTGGTTGAAACGTAAAAACAGACAGCTGATAAATAAGAGGTTGAGTTCAGACGTAGATGTGTATATATGTGTCAGCCAAAACAGTAATATGTTTTGTGAACGTACACTTCTGTGTCATTAAAACGTTAAGAATGTTATTTAACCTTGAGTAAGTCAATAACTCGTGTTGACGGAAATGAGAAATCTTGTCTCTGTGCTGGAGACCTGTGGTGTTAATGCTGAATAGACACAACACATATCACTGTACATAGCAGTGGCTGACGTATATTAACCATTTCTGAGTTCGCGATACCACAACTCAGATTAAACTGTGCACAATGTTTGTAGAAAAGACGGACGTGTGTGACGTAGACGCCAGTTTGCAAAATGCATTATCCATTCCCGCCTCAGTCCGTAGGAAAGATTCATTCCCGCCAGAAATGTAATCACGTTTCGCGTTTATCTTGTCTCAGCCAAATAAACATTACTATGCGTTTACCGTGTTCCAGTGTCCTTCATATTTCATAAACACTTGAGAAATTTTATTGTTTCTTACAGAGGCAACCTTAGAGGTGTCCGGCAGGTGTAAATGTACATAACCTCCTTGGCTCGTTCTTTAATAAAAATAAGGGAAAGAAATAGAACAAATAAGGAGAGAGAGAGAGAGAGAGAGAGAGAGAGAGAGAGAGAGAGAGAGAGAGAGAGAGAGAGAGAGAGAGAGAGAGAGAGTGAGACAGAGGTACACAGACAGAGAGGAGCTGTATACATTTTTACCATACTTCATTTAGTTTAGAAGTCACACGACATAATTTGTACAGAACATCAATTAAACGCGCGTCCAGAACATCGCAACCTATATATAATGCGACACAATATGTAACGTTTGTACAGTTCACATAAGTTTCTTTTTGATTACTACAGTATATTACTTTTTATAATATTTACTTGAGTACTTTATAATTTACAACAAATGTGTTCGATCGCGTTATAATAGTCTATTTAAGTACTAAGTAGGCCTGTAATGTGAGCGCCGATGTTGCTTGGTATAAGTCTATGTAGGCCGCATTAATTATGGCCACATGTAATTGTAATTTATTAAGTTTATTATTTTTAGTGTAGTTTTTGTTTAACTTTATGTTGCTTTGGGATATTGTTTTGACGATGCGCTTTAGACCTACAATGAATTTGCATGTTTATTAGAACATTTTTATGTTAAACCTTTTTTATTTTACTAAATTTTATAGTCTACATTTGTTACTAATAAATGTATAAAAACTATCTACCAGTAATATTATAATATGTAATTTCTTAATTTTGACTTAACAAATTTTCTTAAGACGTTTGCTGGACGTGTTTTCTTACAAAAATCTACACATTTGTATTTATTTATTAAGTACTGTACTTTGTTCACTGGATTGGCGGTCATTTTTGCTCTTTTGTCCCCTTTTAATTGTAAAGGAGAGGCGGCCGACAATCTCCTTGCCCCGGGCGCCATAAAGCCTAGCTACGCCACTGATGATACATACAGGTATTTTAAAATTCATTTTTGAGTGTATCTTTTTTTGTGATGTATGCAAATAATGTACAGCATAGTGCTTTCTCATTTCTTTGGGCCTTCCCTATTTTTGTAATTCTCATATCAGTATGTTATATGATCCACATTGGCCCCAATTGACCCGGATAAGGGAGTTCTTGCAACGTATTTTAAGTGAGTTAGCTTCAGTTCAATTAACATCTGTAGATTATACACAGCACTAAATTAGTATGTATAAAGCTAACAATTTATACTAAAACCTAACACTCTTTTAATACACATTTAATAACTATTTAGGCGGTTATCATGCACGACTCTGTCCACATTTTTTGGAAAATAAATAATTATTATCTTTGTAGCGATATCTCTATATGTTATATAAAAGAGGTATGAATAAAGCTGAGTTTGGTTAGTTTTCCGCATTCACGCCTGTTGCGACGTTTAACGGCGGTCCATAATGACTTGATCGATTGCGTATGTACCCCACACAGGATCTAAAAAAATCTGGACCGCGACTGACCGTTCCGTACTACTACGGGATTATGGAGCACAGATTTAACGCGTAATAACGCTTTCAGTTTTGTAGCAGTACGGGGAGACAACGACCTTGTCAGCGCAAAACTTTGTGGTTGTATACTCACCACACAAGCAGACCCCGGGCTTTAAATGGGCTGACTGGGCAAATGCCCAGGGCGCCTGTTCCAAGGGGGCGCCAATGAACGAAAAACAATACGCGTTAAGACTAACACAGTGGACAGTTGAGTGTTATTGTTAAAATTCTAGGAATGAAGGAAAAAACGTTCGAATGCACTCCGGCACGCGCCAAGGAATATGTACTGAATAATATTATATTACGCATAGTTTCCTCTGTGTTTGTGTGTGATGTTTGCATTACAGTATAGCCTTTTGCTTATATGTTTGACCTATAGCCTTTTGATAAAGGATCAGCGGCGGATGTCGCCTCATATCGTTACTCAATATCAGTAAATTGCAACTCTTACTGACAACAAACTTGTTTACACTACGATAAAAAAAAAAATTAATATAGTCGTTTCCTCTTTCATGTTTCCTGTCAGTATACGCTTTCAATGTTATCGCGTTCCCTTCGTTGTGCAAAAAAATGTGTTCTCTTGGTAGTGAAAGTTACTAAGAGTAGTTATAATTATAGTTATAGTTATAGTTATAATTATATAACTATAATTTCAGTTATTTCATCTCAGATAAAAACTGTCAAACGGTTATCTTCATTATAGTTTGTTGTTTCCCTAGTGTAATCTTTATAAATCACACCGACGAATTTATCTTTTCGTCTAGGCTGATACGTCTGGCGTTGGAGACAAAGGAAATCACCTTCCATTTCAGATAAAGCTATATAGCCGCATGCTTTCGCCGCTTCCGCAAATGCGGAAAAGTTCTAGTTATTTGATAAACACAACAATGCAAACATTCCTAGTCGTCATTTGAAGGCAATCCGCCTTTTTTGCAATCTTTAGAGTAGGTCTAGTGTGCGTGAGTGTGTTCAGAATTAAAATAGGGAGGGGACGGCACTCATAAATACTGCACAGGGCGGCAGAAACGCTGGGGCCGGCCCTGATGCCAACCGATGTGATCGTGTTCGATGAACTGGATTGTACTTAGTATTTGTGTATGTTTTTGTTTACATACCGTATAGTCGTATTTTTTTTATTTGCCAGTAAAAATTAAAATCCGTTCATACACGACACACTATATTGCTATTAGCAGATTTGGTAGTTTTCTTTGTTAATGACTTGTGTTATTAACTCCAGTACTATAGTGTAAACTCGACCAAACTTCGTTTGTGTTTGTATTTTAGTGTTTAATAGTTGGTGCTGAGATATTTTGGTCTCGATAAAACACGAAATGAATAAAAAACTAAGTGGTGCTGAGAACAGGAAACGTGTTTTCAAAAGACAAAACGAGGAGGCACATTTTTTAAAAAAGGTTCCCAAAATTGGGTTATTTTTCACCCCTACAACTCAGCCGAGTACAAGTACAGCCTAGACACTGACTTTTTAGATGAAGACGAACCATCCATCATCCACCAATAAAAAACAAATAGACCTAACCGATCATTCAAGTTACGACGAGGAAGACCTAAGCGACCATGATGCTGTAGGCTCAAATAAATCAATTACACCTTTGTTGAATAATACCGCAGATGCAGATGTTAATATCGAGCCTATTAGACCAGTAACTGATATCTTGAATGAACAACAGCCAGATTTATCTAAAAGCAGCTCCCAAACGCTAGGCCAACTACCTAAAACATTTATTCTACAAGATCCTGCTACTTGGAAAGTGGATTTATCTGGTGTTGTTGAGCATATTTTAGAAAATCCTCCCGAAAAAGACTTAAATACGGATTTTTGAGGGTCTGAGCGCATTTACAAAAATGAAGTAAAGCGCACTTTATCAACTAATTTGTTTAAAGGCACGCTCCTAAACGGGGAAACCTTCGTAAGAAAGTGGCTGCTGTACTCCCAGTCTACAGGCAAGCTATTTTGTGTTCCTTGTTGCTTATTTCAACAAAATATTAACAAAACACAATTTTCTTCTGGGTTTAACGATTGAAAACATGGCAGCGAGTTGATCAAACAACACGAGCAGTCGCCTAATCACAGATATAATATTCTTACTTACATAACAAGGCGAAAAAATCCATCAAAATAAAAACTTTTCTATCAAATCAGTATGTAGAAGAAGTAACATACTGGCAAAATGTGTTATCAATAATAGTTTCTGTTGTAAGATTTCTTTCATCACGAGGCTTGCCTTTTCAGGGAGACAATGAACGTATTGAGTCTACCTCAAATGGCCTTTATCTGGGATGTTTGGAATTGATTAGTGAATATGATCCTTTCCTTTCACAGCATCTTTCAAAATATGCTAATAAAGGTTCAGGTCATGTGTCTTACTTATCAGCCCATTCCCGTGACGAATTTATTTACATTATGGCAAGTTGTGTTCTAGAAACAATTTCACAAGAAGTAAAGGATGCCAAGTACTACTCTCTCATTGTCGATTCGACTCCAGACTGCTCTCACACGGATCAATTAGCAGTAATGCTTCGATACGTATCTTTGATGGAAGCAGAACCTAAAAAACGTTTATTTAAGCTCCTACCACGTGTTCGTCATTCATCTGAACAACTAGAAAAAGCTTTATTGAAATGTCTGACAGAATTGGGCTTAGAAATTAAAAACTGCATGGGGGCAAAGCTACGACAACGCATCTAATATGTCAGGCCCCTACAAAGGACTTCAAGCCAGGATTAAGGGGGACAATAAATTTGCAGACTATGTGCCATGTGCTGCACACTCGCTTAACCTTGTAGGTTCTACAGCTGCCAAGTGTTGTACAGAAGTATTAATATTTTTCCTTTTGTACAAGAACTTTACAACTTTCTCTCGGCATCTACATACAGATGGGAGCTTTTGAAAACGCATCTTGAGAAAAACAAAACTCCAGTGGTCAAATCTTTGTCGGATAGCCGTTGGTCTGCAAGGGCGGAAGTAGTAAAAGCTCTAGTGAAAGGCTATAAAGAAATACAAAGTTGCCTTCAAGAAATATCTGAAGATCCAGGTGTTAAACCTGCTGTGAGTTTGGAAGCTCAAGGCATTGAATTAAAATTCCAAAATTTCCAAATCATTTTCTTATCACTTTTTTGGAATGATATTTTAGAACGTGTTGATAAATGTAATAATAACTTGCAAAAACACACGCTTGATCTTTTAGCAGGTTCCAAACAGCTACGAACCTTGGAAACGTTTATAAAAGATAAAAGGGAAGAGTTTAACACGTATGAAAAAACTGCTATAGACGTTTTAGATTGCAAAACACCCACCTACAACAGGAATAGAAGACGGAAAATATTTGCAGATGAAACCCGTGGGGTTGAAAGCGATCTTGATGAAAGGACTGCATTTAGGGTTAACGTGTACAATACAATAATTGATTCCCTACTAGTAAACTTAGCAAGGAAGAGAGAATCGTATGATGCTTTGGTGGATCGATTTGAAACATTGGCACTTCTGTTATCAGAAACTTCAAATGAAGCGATAATAAAACAGCTACAAAGTTGACTCAGTTTTTATGATGATGACATTAATGTAGATTTCCCAAATGAATGTTGCCACTTTAAAGCTTATATTGATTTGGAACAGATACAACGGATACCACAAATGTTTATGTTTACACGCATTAAACAGAACAACTTGGGTACCATCACATTTCCTAACTTGGAAATAGCCTTAAGGATCTTCCTCACCTTACCAATCACGAACTGTACTGCTGAAAGAGGATTTTCTGTACTGACAAGAGTGAAGAAATCGAAAAGGTCTACCCTTTCAGACAGAAAGCTCAACTCTAGTATTAATGTGCTGTGAGAGATACATCACCTTGAAAACAAATTTTACAGAAATCATTGATAGATTTGCTAAGCTGAAAGCTAGGAAAAAAAGAATCATTTAACATTTTTTTGCTTCTAAAAAATCTTGAAGATGTGTTACTAGTATTTTTTTGTGTTTTTTTTTTCAACTATTGTAATTTTACATAATTAATTAAATGAAATAGATTTGCTAAACTGAATGCTAGGAAAAAATCTGTAACCTAATTTAAAAGTTTTGTATTTCTTAAATATTTTGAAGGTATATGACAGTTAGTTGTTTTGGGGTATTGCAATAATATGTATTTAATAGAATTAAATAAAACATTTTTAGTCATTAAAATTGGATGATTTTATTTTCTTCTTAAAATCTGGTGTGGGTGGTGGTGGGTGGGGGGCGTCTGAGTTAAGTCTTGTCCTGGGCGCCATTAACCTAAGCCCGGGCCTGTACATAAGTGTAGGTAAAAACTATAGTCCTAACTGTATCAAACAGTAATTTCGATTTTTGTGACCAAGTGCCCTTCCGCAATGCAATTTACGTGCGACAAACTTATTTTGTACACTGCCATCCATCTGTCAGAATTATTCTCGTGTGTATATAACATCGTTGAATGACCGCGATCGCACTGCTAATTGTGATAACGAATGTGCTTATTTTGCAAAAATCCAATGGAACTGGGATCTGTTGGGAATATGGCGAATTAATGTTAACTACGACACTGTTACACTGGAATAGTTAAACATAACTGAGGTTGTATAAGATTCTGCATGTAATGTGTCGTATAACGTGTTACTTATGAAGCTGTTGATACTTTCTGGTTTACATTTAGGCACAGAGAGTGAGTGAGAGAGAAAGACAGACATCGTGTGATAAGAAATACCGTTTATAGTACGATAGCCAAAACACAGGATGTTTACTGCAGGTGGCTTCTGAGAAAGTCCTTGAAAATAATGAACGAATAAGTCAGTGGTGGGGGGACCAAAGTGTATAAAATAATTATACAGCGCAATTCTACATCATTGACTCATCAATTCTTACACCTGAATACAGAGTAACAATTGGAGCGACCTGTTAAAGGTTTAGAATCTTCTGTTGCGCAATTGATGTGTATAACTGAAGAAAACTGTTGTGTTAGAATTGGAGGTTATTGTTATGAATGTATAAACAAAAAATGTGGTACTTTTTTTGTTTATACATTCATATACCCTGTGACCCTGCATAAGATTTCGTTATCTGTGTGTCAAGAACATGTGGGTTTGTTTTGGTTTGAAGATTACCATGTGTGTCCTTTGATTTGATGCTTCTGTCAAAGTGACAGTTGGAAATGTTAGTATTAATTGGGGATGTTTATTTGATTTTAGTTCGAGGGTATTATTATTATTTCAGGATTAGGAAGTTGTTTTGGTATATAAAAAAAAAAAAAAAATTTTTTATTTTTTGTTAGTTAACTAAAGAAAAAAAAAAATTTTTTTTTTATGCGGGAAGGAGTTAATCCTGCAACGAATCACAGGATCATGATAGGCGGGGCAGGTTCATATATTACACAGACAATGGACATTCATATTATATTGGTAGATGGTTAAGTTGGGTTGTTATCAATTGTATTTAGTAAGGTTAAGGGTTTAGTTTAGAATAACTGTGCATTATTATTTATGGTTATTCATGTACTGTGTTAGTGGAAATGTGCGCGCGTGCGTGAGTGGGAAACGTTTCCCGGGCGGTGCGTGAAGTATTATCGTTGTTTTGACATTAGCTGAACTGAGACATATGTATCGCTACAATCCCTATATCTGTCGGACTATTGTTTACGGTCATGTATATTATTAGTATTTAGGCAGCATGCATGAGATACGTGTAGTCTGATTACCGCTATGCATGCTGTTACAATGTAAATGCACTCTACTGCATGAAAAGTGCTTGGTCACTTTATACTAACCATGTGACTTCCATCCACCAATAGAATGCTGACTGGTGGTTGGAAATTTTCTTATGCCTGTCGTTACACAGGTAGTTCTTCTACGCCATCTACCGCGAACGGGTCGTGCACTCCTTGTACAAGAATTCTACCGCTTGCAAGGTGTTGTAAAGACTATTCGTCGTTAGTGAAACGGGAAGGCTCAGAACTGTGTATGTAGTACATCTGCACACAGTAGTGTTTAAACGCATTACGCGTATAATTACGGCAGTTCTTCTACGCCATCTACCGCGAACGGAACGTGCACTCCTTGTACAAGATTCTACCGCTTGCAAGGTGTTGTAAAAACTATTCGTCGTTAGTGAAACGGGAAGACTCAGAACTGTGTGTGTAGTACATTTGCACACATCAGTGTTTTAACGCATTGTGCGAAAAATTACAAGCAGTTCTTCACTGCTGCTACCGCGAACGGTACATACAATCCTTGTACAAGACTCTACCGCTTGCAAGGAGCTGTTAAGACTTTTCGGGGATAGTAACGTGTGTGACGCATAACAAGTGATTTTATATCTTTACACACGATATTAATATTGTAATATTACGTGTGTAAGAAGTGAGTGTAACAGTATCATTAATTGTTACGCAATAGTTCCATCAAGACGTTTCCGTGCTAGTGCAAGATTTCCTCATAGGGTGGTCTGCTGATCGCGGTAGACCTTCGTATTCGTGAGAACACTTGAAGAAGCCGGAGAGGTATAAGCTCAATATACCGTTATTAGATTAAACTCACTGTCACCTGAGATATTAATTGGTCTTAAACTCTATATAAGTTTTGCGAGAAATTAAAACCGTAGTACCGTTGTGTGTGCGAAGTGTCGGATTCATCGTGGGAATTGTAGGACATCAGCCCAGCTGTTACAGGACATCAGCCCAGCTGTTATAGGACATCAGCCCAGCTGTTATAGGACACCAGCCCAGCTGTTATAGGACACCAGCCCAGCTGTTATAGGACCAGCCCAGCTGTTACAGGACGCCAGCCCCGCTGTAAACGTTTCTGGTGAAACGTCTGTCATGTGTAAGCCACACCTGACGAACCATCTATACCGCAAAGACCGGCCCTTCTCTTCAACAACATCATCGTGGGAGTCTTCTTATGTAACGTATCACGTCTTGCGTATGAACATTATTTAACATTTTAAAAGAAAGACTCTATATCAAACATTACATTCTGTACATTTCAAATATACCATATAAACTATAACTTGTGTTTGTACAATAAATAATCTTAAACCCTCCAATATAGACTTGTAATTTGAAATACACATACTATCATATCCTATGCGCCAATAGTTTAGTAATTTGTGTTGTCGCATAGAGATATTTTGGCGCTTAGCAACGTAGGGCTCGTTAAATAGCGGAAATTTACGCTATTACATATTTGTCTATGAATATAAAATTTGTTGGAAAAATCCGACGTATAAATATAATTAACGTAATAATTGTATGTGTATTGTTCATGTGAAAAGCTGAGGATATAATTTTTCAAGTGTGCATATTCTCTTGTATATCATATATGAACAGATTTTATCAGTATATTGGAGGTAGATTATTAGTTGTTGTATGTTAGATAAGGTATTTACATGTTGATGTTTTGAACTGCTTTCCGCGTGCATATAAACTGGTTACCATATGTTCTAATCTTGTTGTGATAATAATAACTTGCTTTGAGTATAAATTACTAAATTTTAAAGTAATTTGTGATCACTATGTCGAATAAAAAAGAGCTTATAGAATATTTAAGGGCCAGGTCACTTGATGATAAAACCATATCTGAGCATAGTAGAGCCGTTAGGCGGAAATTCTGGGATAGAATTGAAAGTAATATTAACGAGGCAACTCGCTTAGGGCATAGTATTTCGTTGTTCGATATGGTCGGAGATATGGATGTTGCATGCAATTATAGTGAAGATGACGAAAGTGAAATTAGTAATAGCAACACTATTAGTCCAGAACATACTTCAGATAATTGCTGCGGGGAGATGAAAGCCGTGGAAGAAGAGATGATATCGGATATACAAGGAGTTTCAGAGGAAAGTAAAGCCAGGGATGAGGAGATGATAGCCATTAGGCAGGAATTTTGGGAAGAAATGGACGCCGACAGAGAGGAGAGGATGGCGAAACTACAGGAAATGTCAGCTGATATTGAAGTAGATTTATCTGTTGAGAATATTGCACCTTGTGATAATTTTGAAGTACCGAATGTCCTTGTGGAACATACTCTCAACGAAAGTAATATGGAAGTTAACCAAGATGTGACATCTGAAGGATTAACGGAGAACAATAGCGTAGCAGGTGAACTTGAAAGTGAGTATACAGAAACCACCTTATTAGGGCCTAGTAGTTCATATCTCGGTAAAGTCGAGTATTTAGATTCTGCATCGGATTGTAGTGAAGATAACAGAAATGAAATTAGTAGTAACAACACTATTAATCTGGAACATACTTCAGGTAAGTGCTGTGATGAGGTGATATTTTATAGTGTAACAGATATAGCATGCGAGAACCGTGAACGTATGATAGGATCTGAAGCTATCATGGATGCGGACAGTGTATGCATAACACATAAAAATTCCGAACCAGTAGTAGAGCCTGGAACTAGTATGGATACTAACGGTGCAGGTATTTATGACACATGGCCTGATGATGAGGTACTAGATGAATCTATATCAGGTACTGAGGTGTTTACGGAGGACGGAGAGGTGAATGATACTGGTGACAGTAAGGTGTCAACAATTATGGTAAATAATAATGAACCGCCGCGTGATCAGTTTCATGTTCAAACACTACAAAATCAGCCGCAATCACAACAACATAAAAATACAACTCAGCAATTTAATACCAACTTATTAGCAACAGTTATTGAAAATGATTTAGTTGAAAAGCAGTTCAATCAATCAAGTATGAAAAATGTTAGTTATAAGAATGAAACTGTTATGTATGGCCTATATCCTGCCGAAATTAGGGATAATTTAATGTATAATAATGATAATAGTAGTAGATATGAGGGTAATATTAATATTGAAAATGGCACCGATCTTGTGGTAGAAGCAAAAATTAGGGGTTATGTTGGCGAGATATTGTTCGACAGTGGCACAGAAATATCGCTGTTGGACAAGCAGTTACGAAAGAGGTGTAAAAACCACTTTGTACAAAGGCCGATTCTGCCGGTATGTCACACAAGGATAAAATCAGGAGCGTATGAGTCGCAGGTAATTGAAAAACAGGCAATTAAAGCAACATACGAACAGGGTACGGAAGTAGATGCGACCGTCCTTGGAGTTAAAAAACTCGGGCATAATATTATTTTGGAAGTTGATAAATTGAATAAACGGCATGCTGCATTGGAAGTTCAGAAAGAATTATTGCCAACTAAAGTTGATTGTCTACCTCACGTTATCAGACTGGGACGCTCGAAAGATAAGATAACGAATAACTCACCGACCCCCAAGGTTCAGTTAATGAGTTGCGAGATAAGGCAATTACGGCGTATATTAAACAAATTCAAATCTGTATTTCCAAGTAAACGTGTGCGTTTCAAAGCTGAGAAAATTTTATACAAAAAACTCAGAAATAAATGTCAGGATATAGGGGTAAGAGTGTGTAGTGATTTAAATATGTCAATTCAGGTTTAAATGTTGTATGTAAGATGGATCTGTGAATGAACAATAATCTAGTTTTGATAAGGAATGTTGTCTGTGTACCCTGTGACCCTGCATAAGATTTCGTTATCTGTGTGTCAAGAACATGTGGGTTTGTTTTGGTTTGAAGATTACCATGTGTGTCCTTTGATTTGATGCTTCTGTCAAAGTGACAGTTGGAAATGTTAGTATTAATTGGGGATGTTTATTTGATTTTAGTTCGAGGGTATTATTATTATTTCAGGATTAGGAAGTTGTTTTGGTATATAAAAAAAAAAAAAAAATTTTTTATTTTTTGTTAGTTAACTAAAGAAAAAAAAAAATTTTTTTTTTATGCGGGAAGGAGTTAATCCTGCAACGAATCACAGGATCATGATAGGCGGGGCAGGTTCATATATTACACAGACAATGGACATTCATATTATATTGGTAGATGGTTAAGTTGGGTTGTTATCAATTGTATTTAGTAAGGTTAAGGGTTTAGTTTAGAATAACTGTGCATTATTATTTATGGTTATTCATGTACTGTGTTAGTGGAAATGTGCGCGCGTGCGTGAGTGGGAAACGTTTCCCGGGCGGTGCGTGAAGTATTATCGTTGTTTTGACATTAGCTGAACTGAGACATATGTATCGCTACAATCCCTATACCTGTCGGACTATTGTTTACGGTCATGTATATTATTAGTATTTAGGCAGCATGCATGAGATACGTGTAGTCTGATTACCGCTATGCATGCTGTTACAATGTAAATGCACTCTACTGCATGAAAAGTGCTTGGTCACTTTATACTAACCATGTGACTTCCATCCACCAATAGAATGCTGACTGGTGGTTGGAAATTTTCTTATGCCTGTCGTTACACAGGTAGTTCTTCTACGCCATCTACCGCGAACGGGTCGTGCACTCCTTGTACAAGAATTCTACCGCTTGCAAGGTGTTGTAAAGACTATTCGTCGTTAGTGAAACGGGAAGGCTCAGAACTGTGTATGTAGTACATCTGCACACAGTAGTGTTTAAACGCATTACGCGTATAATTACGGCAGTTCTTCTACGCCATCTACCGCGAACGGAACGTGCACTCCTTGTACAAGATTCTACCGCTTGCAAGGTGTTGTAAAAACTATTCGTCGTTAGTGAAACGGGAAGACTCAGAACTGTGTGTGTAGTACATTTGCACACATCAGTGTTTTAACGCATTGTGCGAAAAATTACAAGCAGTTCTTCACTGCTGCTACCGCGAACGGTACATACAATCCTTGTACAAGACTCTACCGCTTGCAAGGAGCTGTTAAGACTTTTCGGGGATAGTAACGTGTGTGACGCATAACAAGTGATTTTATATCTTTACACACGATATTAATATTGTAATATTACGTGTGTAAGAAGTGAGTGTAACAGTATCATTAATTGTTACGCAATAGTTCCATCAAGACGTTTCCGTGCTAGTGCAAGATTTCCTCATAGGGTGGTCTGCTGATCGCGGTAGACCTTCGTATTCGTGAGAACACTTGAAGAAGCCGGAGAGGTATAAGCTCAATATACCGTTATTAGATTAAACTCACTGTCACCTGAGATATTAATTGGTCTTAAACTCTATATAAGTTTTGCGAGAAATTAAAACCGTAGTACCGTTGTGTGTGCGAAGTGTCGGATTCATCGTGGGAATTGTAGGACATCAGCCCAGCTGTTACAGGACATCAGCCCAGCTGTTATAGGACATCAGCCCAGCTGTTATAGGACACCAGCCCAGCTGTTATAGGACACCAGCCCAGCTGTTATAGGACCAGCCCAGCTGTTACAGGACGCCAGCTCCGCTGTAAACGTTTCTGGTGAAACGTCTGTCATTTGTAAGCCACACCTGACGAACCATCTATACCGCAAAGACCGGCCCTTCTCTTCAACAACATCATCGTGGGAGTCTTCTTATGTAACGTATCACGTCTTGCGTATGAACATTATTTAACATTTTAAAAGAAAGACTCTATATCAAACATTACATTCTGTACATTTCAAATATACCATATAAACTATAACTTGTGTTTGTACAATAAATAATCTTAAACCCTCCAATATAGACTTGTAATTTGAAATACACATACTATCATATCCTATGCGCCAATAGTTTAGTAATTTGTGTTGTCGCAATATATATATATATATATATATATATTGTATTGGTATCCGCGTCACAATTGTTATAATTAAACTTTAAAGTTTTTACCTTAATCCGTCTATGTGACGCGTACGTCGCTGTGTTTGTGGACTATATTTTTAATGTCTTTTAGTGTAACTTTTAATGTTTAGCGAAGTCTTAACCGACGAATTTTTTAATCTCTGATGATGGATTAACACAATCCGAAACGCTTAAGAAGACAAAGAAGAAAAATTAAGCGGTCACATAGACGGATTAAGGTAAAAACTTTAAGTTTAATTACAGACTAGTAGTACAGAACGATCGTATAAGACATCGTAGGTCGTATTTTTGCTTTCTCCAAGATCAGGAAAAACTGTAAACGATGTATGTGTATTCCTTTATTACACACCCTTATAGTTAAAAGTTTTTCAAGGGCTCGTCTCACATTCTTGATTATTATGGGTCGTCTTCTACCGCCTAGGTGGTCTAATAGTTGAAAAGTGTAGGCTGGTTTTTGTGAGTCCCCTCACAATTTTAACCCCTCATATGTTTTTACCTCTTGATTTCCTATTTTTAAGGGGATTAATTTCAGAAATAATTAGGATCCGTAAGGTATATGAATGGACACAGACACAAAGTTTTTTTTTCAAAATCGATTGATGCATTTAAAAGTTCTCGTGAGACACAGCTTAAACAGTTAAATAAAAGATAGACAAGCAGACAAACAGACAAATGCCAAATAGTCGAGTTAAAACTGAGAATTCCCTTCACTCTTTCAAATATACATATTTACGTTATATTCATGGTATAAAAGAGAAGATAAATAAATATAGGAATATTTGTGGTACGATTCATAGAAATATTATAAGTAAAACAAGACATAGTACAAGGATTAAATTTTATAGACAATTGCAATACCCACATTGGCATATTGACATATCGAGTAAAGCGTGGACCATGACAAAAAAGGAATGCGGCAAGATTCAGAGTGCTGAAATGCAGTTTCTTCGAAACACTGTAAATTATACATTGCAAGATAGAATAAGGAATGAGGATATCAAAGCAGAATTCGAAGTAAATGACATAAATGAAATTATTTCAATTTACAGAAGACAATGGTAGGATCATCTGCAAAAGATGACAGAGGATACATTGCCGAAAGTGGCACTGAACTATTCAGCCATTGGTAGAAGAGATATGGGTCGTCCGAGGATGAGATAGTTACCGGAACAGGTTTATATAACCTAATCCTTGAAGACAAGAAGAAGAAGAAGAAGAAGAAGAAGAAGAAGAAGAAGAAGAAGAAGAAGAAGAAGAAGAAGAAGAAGAAGAAGAAGAAGAAGAAGAAGAAGACATTATATACACACCAACAGACATATATTTAGTATAGAATAAGAAATGCTAATTTTACATATTATAGTTGAAGATTATTATGCTTTATTCACAGTTTTTAAGATTTTATTGACCATTATAAAAGCATAACGTTTTCATTATGCATAAGTATAACTTGAGGAATATAAAACTCACGTGTTTGGAATTCATTACGTATTTTGTTAAGATATTATAATTCCAGAGATCGTTAATTCTGGATAATGTAAAGTTTATTTGTTTTGCACGGTGAAAATGTTTTTCATTTTACCGTACACTCGATGTAGGCCTTTCATATAAAAATTATTTTAAATTAGTTTTTCTTTATGAGTTTCGTGCTTGGCATGGAGTGGTTACGTTCGCTTTTAACGAGCGCGCCTAATTATGCAGTTAAATTATGTGGTAAAGGAGGGGGGCGCTGTCAGTATTGGGAGGTACGTTAAGTGAACTCAGAGTTAATCACGCGCTCAGTTGCTACTCTCTGATCAGGCATTTATTTGCTGTTATTGAACAGCCGAACAGGATAGTTTACTTAATCTACCCTTAGTAAGACATTTGGTATTTTAAAAAAGTACTTTTGCAATTCTGTACGCAATACAAGACGTATGTACGTGTTACTTTCGAAATAATTGAATCAGGCGTTGCTGTATCGTATGAATTGAAAATTGGAATAAGTCACCCAAAGTTGGAGATTTTGCCGTTTTTTTGTGGTGGGCACAATTATTGCATCTTTAAAATAATAACACCCTTTTGTGCAAGGCTAGTATTAGGCTTTTTGCGTTAAAATGTTTTTTTATATGAAATGAGGAGCAAGCCCATTGTTAAAAACCTCTGCAGAAGGACCGAGATTTTCTGTTCGGGTTTCTTTCCTTAGCCATGGCCAGCTCTAGTAGAAGGTCAGAAAATTAAACGTGACAACACTGGAACCAGCTGATATTCGAGGCCGACAAGACGATCTCTTAATTTATGTATTTCAATAATCAAATCGCGTAATTGATTGTCGGTTACCAGCAGATTTATAATTCTTTGTTTCTTTGTAAATTAAAAGTTTATTAAGTAAAATCCTGTTATATTATTTCAGAAATATTCTAATTAACTCTTTCATATGATAGGAATTTAATAATTTAAACAAAATTAATCCATTGGGCGTAACACTATTTCACTAATTTCTTCAACTTAAACGAATAGTACTAAGTGCGCACAGGCCTATAATTTAGATTTAGCTATAAATAGGCATACTCATGATTTTAGAAATGCTATGAAATTAAATCGAAATTTAATTTCACCTTAGCTATATTTAACTTCATCTTTACCTTAGCTATTTTATTACAGTATGCTTATAGGCCTCAGACGCAACGTTGCCACGTTTAATATTGCGGCCTTCTACTAGAGCCGGCCTTGCCTTGGTGATTGGTTCCGGTTTTCAGGCGCCGGAAGGTCGTATTTCACCCACTTCCGTTTGCTGCGTAACGCACACCCATTGTACGCCACGTACTGCCCAGTGGTCACAATCAAATATGAAACGATCAAAGAAGAAATGGTCATAAAAAAGACAATCATCGAATGCATTGAAAAAAACAACTTATCTGGTATGGGCACGTACAAAGAATGGGACAAGACCGACTTCCAAAGAAAACAATGAGATGGGATGGATACTTAGAGAGCACAGAAAGAAAGGAAGACCCAAGAAAACATGGATAGAGGTGATAATAATCTCAACGACGAGAACTGCAACGACAGACAACAATGGAGGTTGGGCATCGGACAACGTCGTAGGATGTTTTGACCCCGAATTAATAATAATAAAATATAATAGCGTAACAGCACGTAGTATGTGTTTTCAGTATACGTAAGCTAAAAACCTTGGCGTTTTAAGATTTAAATACTTCATCAGAGCGGGTAGTGTTCAGAGAACATAAAAAATCTTAAAAATATTTAAATAATACTAGCAGGACCCGTGTGAATGGTCATTATCTTACCAGCTCTTGTGTAACAATTAGGCGTTTAGAGACAAAAATTATTGTTATTAATTAGGGGTAAAAACGTCGTACGACGTTGTCCGATGCCCAACCTCCATTGTTGTCTGTCGTTGCAGTTCTCGTCGTACGACGTTGTCCGATGCCCAACCTCCATTGTTGTCTGTCGTTGCAGTTCTCGTCGTACGACGTTGTCCGATGCCCAACCTCCATTGTTGTCTGTCGTTGCAGTTCTCGTCGTACGACGTTGTCCGATGCCCAACCTCCATTGTTGTCTGTCGTTGCAGTTTTCATCGTTTAATCCTCTATTGCACTTTTTTGCATTTACATTATTTATGTGAAATGAGAAGCAAGCCCATTGTCACAACTCTCTGCAGGAGGATCCAGATTTTCTGTTCGGGTTTCTTCTCTTAGCCGATTGGTTCCGGTTTTCAGGCGCCGGAGACTCGCCTTTCACCCACTTCCGTTTGCTACGTAACGCACACGCGTTGGCCAGTAGTCACGACCTGGACGTGCAAGTAGGATTCGTTGTCAGAGCTGATTCATCAGTGAGCGTTTCCCGGAGCCTACATAACCTCCGAGACTCCTTATGAACACTAGAGACAAAAATAAAAGTTTTAAAAAAATGTCAGATTTTATTGTAATATTGTAATTGAGGAACACAACAAAGAACATTTAAAACTGGTGAACTCACAAACTTTGAATTACAAATAATTTTTAGGAATAATTAAAAAATTTAATTTTATGCAACTCTTTAAGTTAACATACAGGCTCAAAAATATTTCTAATATTATATTTCAGAAAAGGATTTAATTTGTTATTTATTTTTAGATAGATTTATTTCAAATTATTGCTGAAATAGTTTATTTCAGCATTGGCCTTTTGAGTCTAAAAATAATGTTCATGTCATCAGATTCAAGAAGCCTAATGATAATCTGTTTCAATTCAGTTTTTCTTCTCTTTCGTCGACTTTGGTTGTTTCTGGCCTATGCGATCCGTTGTATCTACAGAGCAATTAACTTTCTTTGCGAGCGACTGGTCTGGTCGACGACGAGACGCTTCTCCACGACAGTTAATCTTCTGTTGATGTCTATCCTGAAGGCATCCTGAATTGACAAGCAATTCAGTCTTATAACTTGTGTGAAAAATCCGATTGGTAATGGGGCTCTATTCTGCTTTTCACCTACTTTGCCTTGATTGATAAGTTTTGTTAATTCCGATTTTTCATTTCTGTTTCGCCTCAAGATGTGGTCAACGAATATCAGAATTTACCTTCGTAGGTCTAGTGAGGCGTGGGTCATGACAAAAAAGGAATGCCGCAAAATTCAGAGTGCTGAAATGCAGTTTCTTTGAAATACTTTAAATTATGGATTCCAAGAGAGAATAACGAATAGGGATATTAGAGCAGAACTCGAAGTAAAGGACATTAATGAAATATTTCAATTTACGGAAGACAACGGTGGGATCATCTGCAAAGCATGACAGAGGAATCGATTGCCGGAAGCGGCACTGAACTATAAAGCCATTGGTAGAAGAGACGTGCGTCGTCCACCAAGAGGAAGAGGAGGAGGAGGAGGAGGAGGAGGAGCAGGAAGAGGAGCAGGAGAAGGAGAATGAGAAGGAGAAGCAGAAGAAGCAGAAGAAGAAGAAGAAGAAGAAGAAGAAGAAGAAGAAGAAGAAGAAGAAGAAGAAGAAGAAGAAGAAGAAGAAGAAGTTTCGCATAGTTGGTAGCAGCCTGCCTTTGTTATCTTTGTTTGCAGTTCATACAGATTCGAACCGTTAGATCTACGGACAATTCACTGTTTTCTTAATATTTTTCTGAAGCTGATCGTTTCAAACATTCAATTCAAATCGGTGTATATTAAATATGGCATATAAATAATCCAGTAATCAGTACCACAGCCAAACGTTATACAAATAATCTAATTACAAAGACTATTTACACTACAAATCTAACTTCAAATATTAGAGAGAAAAGTTCAATATAAGATACGTCTTTAGACGTATATCAAAATCATTGCAAACACAACGCTCTCATACACTGACAAGGATGAAAACTTTTCGTATCTACCATAAAAGTAAGCCGTCTGCAAAAACAAAAACGCTTCCTATCAACAGCGCGCGCGTGCACACGCTACTGCCACTAGTAAGACGTTGAATATTTTACTCTGAAAGACGCAGTTGTGATCGTGTAATATAACCGACTTATAAATGCGGTGCTTGTACATAAGAAATATTTTGTGTACCTTATCACATCGTAGGGTAACCAATATAACATTTTATGCGCCTGAATATGATACTTAACAAATGGAGTGGTTCAGTGGAATAAGGATTATTTATTTATTTCTGTGAAAATCTAGTGATTGCTTAAAATTTGTGTATAAAATACGATCAAAGTATTTTTAACATAAGGCAATAAGTGATTTACTAGTGAAAAATCATGCGTTTTAGTTTCATTTTATGTCATTAATACCACAGTTTGTAATATACTAAAAACCATGTAACCTTCTGATTTACTGCTTTCAGTAGCGTAACTAGGCCGTGTTTAAGGGCGGAGGGGATGAGCCTAGTTTGAAGGTTGGACCCCGTATTTTCCTCAGGACAAATGAGAAAGTCAGGATCCTTCCCATATAATTTCTTCTTCTCCTTCTTCTCCTCTTCAAGGTCAGGTTATATAAACCTGTTCCGACACCCACCTCATCCTTGGACGGCCCACGTCTCTTCTACCAATGTTTTTATAGTTCACTGCCGCTTTTGGTAAACGATCCTCTGCCATCCTTTGCAGATGATCCCACCATTTTCTTCTGTAAATTGAAATAATTTCATTTGTGTCCTTTACTTCGAATTCTGCTCTGATATCCTCATTGCTTATTCTATCTTGCAATGTATAATTTAAAGTGTTTCGAAGAAACTGTATTTAAGCACTCTGAATCTTGCCGCATTCATTTTTTGTCATGACCCACGCCTCACTCGCATAAATCAATGTGGGTATTGCAAGTGTCTTACTTGCACTGTGTCTTGTTTTATTTCTAAGATTTCTATGAAGCGTACCACAAATATTTCTAAATTTATTTATCTTCTCTCTTATATCATATTCAGCTTAATAGCTTACTGCACAGCCGAGATATTCCCATATAATTTATAAATGCTTTTATATATTCTTTGCGTCTCACTTAATAAACTAAGTGAATTTTGACAGTTGAAAAACATATGGAAAAACACTGGTTTAAAAATAGTTCATGTAGGTTCATTATTATTCAGATTAAAAGTAATAAATCTGGTGTTAGTGATTACTTGTATCTTGTAATCTTGCATTAGTATTGTTACGACGGTCTCACTGATCGTCGTATGGTACAGTGGAAACAAAATGCAGACACAAATGAAACCACTAATTACCAACTTTAATGAGTCACAAATAATAATTTCAAGTCAACAAGATACTCTGCTACAATAATTCTAGATAAATTTGTCCACTTGATCCGCGCTAAATAAATCACCGCCCCTATAACTAACTAACTAAGCCGTCCGCTGTTGCTTTCATATAGCCTGAAGATGTTCCAGAACAATGTTCATAATTTGCGTCGTTAACAAAAACTCGAAAGATCTAGAGGGTACTTTTGTACACGGTCTTGACACAGACAGCCACCTTCTCGACTAGCCGAGAAACGTGTAGCACGACACTCCCGACTGTTTGAGAGCGTTCCGGTGTAACAGTGTTGTATTACTTGTAAAAGTAAGTTTAAATTCTAAATTTTTAATCTTAATAAAACTTGTGTAACTGAGTCTTTTTGAAGATATTTTGAAAACACCAGTTTTATTACCCCTTTGCATTTTAGTTTAAGGATGTTGTCCCAAGAACGTTTTAAGCAATCTATAGTTTGTGTTACAGTGCGTTAATCATCATCATCATCATCATCTTCAAGGAGTAAACCAAGGATGGTTTGTTCCGGTCTCAAACAGGCAAAGAGTCTAGAGCTGGTCACTCCACCGCTTCCTCGGACATCCCACACCTCTCCGTTCCCTGTGCATATAGTGCCAGAGTTTTTTGGGGATGCGGCAGTCATCCATTCGGCAAAGATGTCCCCACCAATTCAGCCGATACTGGGCAACTCTGTCGAGTATACACATAATATTCAGTTCCGGCGTCTCTTCTGTCTATATCTGTGTTTCTTCTATGATCATGGAGAGTATACTCTGCCACGTGCCTGAGAAATCTCATTTCAGCCGCTTGGATTCGACTGGCCTGGCCTTTCGTTAAAGTCCAATTCTCAGACCCATAAAGAAGTGTCGGAAGGGCCATCACGTTGTAGAATTTTAGGCGTGTTTGACTTAAGTGTTTGCCTGATGGTACCGCACATAAGGTTGAACTTATGCTACTTATTCACAGCGTCTAGAAGTTATTCAAAAGACCCAATTTTGTCAAGCCCCGCGCCGTGGCCTTACTCTGTATATGAGACAATCTCATGCAGGATTAATGATTCCTCTAAAAAATTAATGCTACTCAGAAATTATTTCTCAGTTTCAAAGCTTACTTCTAGTATCTAATTATATCCTTCCTAATCGTAGCAATTATCGAAATCCAGAATCTAATAACAAATATCGACTACACTTTAAAGCGTTGTATATTATTATGTGGCAACTCTAAATGAAAAGAATTTTAAATAGGTAAATTGTAAGGAAAGTTCAAGTAAATCCTACAAAGTTGTTGAGATCTGCGCAGTAGGAGAATAACGTTGAGATAGTGTGTTTGTGTGTAGTGTGTAGAGGAAACAAAGCGGAAATGGAATCAGATAAGATCCGGGGGCGACACCAGCTTTAGTAACGTACGGTGAGTAAGATAAGTATCCCACAGTACACATACAGTACGTTATGAATGTTTCTTACAGTTGTGGACAAACCTGATTTTAGATACGAATATTCACACACACACACACACACACACACACACACACACACACACACACACACACACACACACACACACACACACACACACACACACACACATTTATTCTTTTTATTTTCAAGTCTTATTATTTAAGTTCCCTGTAGTATTTCTATATTATAATTGAATATGAATAAGTTGCATAAGTTCAACCTTATGTGCGGGACCATTAGGCGAACCCTTACGGTAGGAACTGCATTATATGAGTATACTTGACAGGATCGCCCAGTATCGGCTGAATTTCGTGGGAACGTCTTTGCCGAATGGATGACTGCCGCATCCCCAAAAAAATTTTGAACTATATGCACAGGGAACGGAGAGGTGTGGGACGTCCGAGGAAGCGCTGGAGTGACCAGCTCTAATCTTTGCCTATTTGAGATCGGAACAAACCATCCTTGGTTTAATCCGTGAAGATGATGATGATGTTGATAATTCAATATACCAATATACCTTTGTAAGTAACTCGTTGAGTTTCCTGCAGGTTTCCCATGTAATATATTCAAACACGGCAAGTAAGTTTATTTTCACCTGACACACGTTTCAAAGAAATTATTCTGTATCTTCAAATTCAAATCAAAGGTTTGTTTGAATTGTAATTGAATGTTTTGTTAACAATTGAATGTCCGTCGCTAACAGTAACGGATAATCGATTTGACTTCGATTCTATTTTTGAATGTTGTAATGTTTATATAGTCAGCTATTTATTATCTATTTATTGTTTTACTTTATTATTCTAATAAATGTATAATTTTAAATAAATCTTTTAGTTTTCTTTTATTTTGATTTGTTCTTTAATTAGTAGATTATTATTACTGTGTTTGTAAATATTAAGATTTCCCCAGACATTCATTTTCTTACTTTCTTGTACGTTCTTAATTAATTTGACATTTCGAATGTCTGGAAATTTATGTTTATTGTTTAAACAGTGTGTGGCTAAATTAGATTTGTAAATATTAGATTTTAAAACGCATTACCGTGTTGAATGAATCTCTCGGACAGATTTTTCTTCGTCTGGCCTACGTAAAATTTATTGCGATTTATATGCATTTATACGACTTACACGACTGGCATGCGTCACATACATTTGAGCCCTAACAGTGATACTGAATAAGCTTCCTTTTTTACTTCCATCTTCTATAAGAAAATGAAAGTATGGTAATGGCGAAAAAAAATCGTGTTCGAGGTAAGGGCTGATTCTGACTGTACTACCCTCAACACATGAAGAAAAGTGATTTTCCGAAAATTGTCTGTCTGTGTCTGTGTCTGTGTCTGTGTGTCTGTGTGTAGAATTTTTTTCTGTGGCGAACGATAACTGGCGCAAATTCAAACAGAATGAAATAATTGTTTGCATATATGCTTGAGTTTAGAGAAATCAAGGCCTGTTGATTTTAGTGAAGATCAGTTAAGGGGAAGGGGTAGTTTACCTGCAACGTTTTACGTTTTAACAAGAGTAAAGTACTTAATCTTGATCAATAAAGTATCCTGAAAAGAAGGTCATTATAAGCCACTGTAGAAAGGTAGATGAAATATCTATAAATAAAAAGGGTATTTGAAGGGGGAGGGGGTGATTTTCTATTAATGAAAATTATAGTTGAATGGGGGGACAATTTTTTTTGTAACTGCACTACGTTATCGGCAACAAAGAAGTAGTTTGTTGTTGTTAAAATTCCTACCCGGGCTGTTTGGCCGTGGTCCAATGTTTTCTGCAAAACCAAACGTTTCGGCAGTGCCATCGACTGCCATCATCAGTAAAAATCGAGTGCGCTAACGTGAGGTGGTATACATTAGTGACCACAATACTGTGGTTAAGGCTGAAGAAAGAAGTAGTTTCTACGGAAATATTTCATTTCGAAAATGATTTTAAATATAAATCTTAGAACATGGAAGTCATGTATAATTCTGCATACCGATATTTCATAACTCCTTTTGTTTCTCTATCGCCAACGGCAGATCGCGTTCTTCTTTAATATTCTAGTACGTAAAAAGATTCTACCAAAAGTTGTGGAATGGAAAAAGTATAACAAAAGTCAACTATCCAAAGCCAGAATAACGAATTGAGTTTCGTTTTTTTATAGACTATAAGACTGTGAACGTAAATAAGGCAGTAAAAACTGGTTCGCGTGGCGACTGCAGCTGTTCGTGATTTCTCGAAAAACATTTTTTCGCACAAGAAATATTGTGTATCATTATGCAATTAATAAAAACGTTCTGCAAATGTATGCGCATATAAATGTGTATACTAATTGCACACTTAAAGCGAGATTAAAATTAATATCCGACCGTTACGTGTTACGTGTCGGGTCCATTAACTGATAACGTTTCGTATACACGAATTACACTGTGTACTGTGTCACGTGTTTGGCTGTCTTGAGATTTGAACACTTTGCATAGAATACATACTTGCTTTAGCTGTAAAACGAATTCATTGAAATCCGCTTGATCGTTGTAATTGTAAGCACAGAATCTTCTTGACACGACAGATTAGGATTTAAAAAAAGAACTGATTGCGTTAACAAACGCAAATGCAACAATCGAAAAAAATTTTAATCAAATAAAATATAGATTATTTGTTGAAATAACATGCAAGTGACAATGGAGATTTACTACACGAAACGTTGGCAAAGTAAAATGTACTGCAAAGAAGCAGGACTTGATTTCAGGGGGAACGCGTCGGAACGGCGTTCCGAAACCTCTTGGATCCAAAAATACTGTAAACTACCGAAAAAATATATATGAAAAAGAAAAACCTAATTATTACAAAAATTTACCACCTTATAAATTGTGCCCCTCATCAGCCCCACTACAAAACTAAATATTTGTCAAAATTAAACACCAGCACTAATCTTTATCTTAACTACTAACGCTCATTTTTGTTTTGTTTTTGCAGAATAGCAATGTTGGTCTGGGTTTGCCAACGAAAAACTGAAAATTACAGCTTCTTTATTTAAAAGCAGAAAATCAGTACCAGGCCTCCATTATCCTATGGCCCTGAAACCAGTACAAAACTTAACTTTTTTCGGAGTTCCGCTGCAAAAAGAAAGGTAGCAAAAATAATAATCCCGTAGGCCTGAAATTTTTCAAGAGGTACTGAAAAAAAAATCTATTGAAAATAGACTGCTTAGTCAACAAGATCTCGAGCTAATATAAAATATAAGTATATTTGTGTCTGTACAACTTTTGAACTGATGCGTTCCAGCAGCTACAATTTTAAAAATCAACCACTGCAAAAAGTTTGCTTGCAGAAGAAATTTAATATTGTGCGGTTACACAGGGGGCGTTAAGTTGGAAAGCTTGTCTTATCAAAAAATTGAAAAAAAATGTAGTCGGCAGTGGTTTCAGATAATATTTCTTCATATTATTCTACTAAAACTTGTTTACAAAACTTATGTTAATTCGATTTTAATGAGCAGTAAAATTCGAGAGGTTTGGTAAATTTTGTCCCATCCACTGACGAGTTACATAAGCAAGTTACATTTCTTCTTCTGATAGTTCCTATCCGTTTCGGATGTTGGATATCATACAGACTATTTTAACTTTCTCCACTGCTGCACTGAGTAAGTTGTATTCATGCCAAACCAGGTGCTTAAATTTCTCAGCCATGAGATTCTCGGTCACCCAACTCCTCTCTTTCCAAAGACGTTTCCCTGTAGTATGGACTGCAATAAGTGAAATCTCTGTTCATTTCTCATGAGATATCCCAGATTCTGAAGCTTTCTTATCTTCATTGTGTTAATAACTTCCCTTTCTTTCTTCATTTTTCTAAGAACTTCAAAATTACTTACATGTGCAGTCCATGAAATGCTCAGTATTCTACGGTAAAGCCATATTTCGAAAGATTCCAATTTTTTAGTTGTGGCTTCAGTCAAAGGCCAAGATTCTACACCGTAAAAGGGAACCGAGAATACGTAGCAGCGTAAAGTTACATTTAGTGGAAACTAAATTCAGTTTGTTCTTAGAAGTTTAATGAACAAGGTTTCTTCAACTGAAATTTTTGTAAGGGTAGAGGAGAATTGCAACCCTAATCTGGAGAACCGAGTCATTTTATTTTGGGGTTTCCGTCCCCTAAATCAGTAGATCCCACAACTGATCTGCCCTTGGTTTCCATCTGGGTCCCCTTCTCTAACGGTTTGGTATTCACCTCCCAAGATGCGAGAAGCTGCGTCATCCGTAACAGAATTGATAAATCATGACGATTAAAATTTTTTTTATCTTTGTAAGAAAAGTATTCATAAAATTATAAGGGAGTAATCCTAAATATTTCTTTTTTTTTAAATGAAGGATTCAACGTTCAAGCTAGTCTGACCTCCGCCCCCAAAGCTAATCGCATTCCCCCTCCCAGAAACTGCTCTTATTCACACCATTGTATTTGGCTAATTCTCTTCCAGTTTAAACTATACCTACCTATCTTCCGTACAGTTAAGTCAGTAACATAACATTATTGTAATTACTAGCTAAAGACGTTGGCATAAGAATAAAATTAAATTTAAAATATTTAAACGTAACTCCTACGAGGGTCAGTTGAAAAATTCGCTAAGCGACGTCTATAGGCCTAGCTTAGCGGTAAAACTAAAATTTTTCGTGTGCTGCAAGATTTGTATTTTATGTGAACTCGTGTTAATTTCCAAACCTATTTATCAATTTGTTCATTATTTAGAAGTTGTTTAAAGTTGACGTGTCATGCGTGTTTTGAAAACGGACAAAATCAAACATCCTGGAGTGATCCTTTGTTAAAAATTGTTTAGCGCCAACGGAAATCCAAAACGAAATTGTAAATGTGTCAGGAGATGCTGCGACTTCAAAACCAACGGTTTGTAAGTAGGCACTTGAGTTTAAACGTGGTCGTACTGGACGCCAAAAAAATGCAACAACTCCAGATGCGGCAGCCATCTTGCGCAACCATTTTTCATACCAAGTTCTTGAGTTTAAAGTATGATGCACACACTCATATGAGATGCCTATGATTTCAGCAACGTCATCCACTCCTCAATATGTTGTCTTACACCCTATGAAATTTTTTCAATAATGCCATTTTTTGTTGCACTTTTTGGACGTCCACTCATGGGATAGTCTTCAGTGCTTGCACGACCACGTTTAAACTCGAGCGTGCCCACTAACCGTTGTTTCTGAAGGCGCAGCATCTCCTGACACATTTACAATTTCGGTTTGATTTTTCATTGGCGGTAAAACGTTTTTAACAGAAAATTCAACACAACACGATGTTTGATTTTGTGCATTTTAAATACATGCTTGACAGAAAAATTTCAAACAGCTGGTAAAAAGTGAATAAATTGACAGACATATCTGGAAATTAACAGGTGTTCACGCGATATATACCTACGTCTTGTAGCACACGAAAGATTTTAGTTCTACCACTAAAATAGCTATAGCTATCGCTCCGCAAACTTTCCTGCTGATCCTCGTACACTGTTTATTTACCCAATGTTAGTTCTTTAGGCAATATAATATTTTTAAACTACTGTAAGCAGCTGCGAGTTTACCATTCCGGTCACGTTTGGTGTAGCGTAAGTCAGGCTTTGGGAAATGGCACTTGTCGCTCTCCTGTCTGCACAGACTACTTTTCCAAGGCTTTACTTTTGATACAAACATAGCCTTTATGAACTCAGACGTTTGTAAAATAAGGCGCTTGAAACCGTGACGGTGACGTCACTACCCTGACCTGTAATATAGTCAACTTCTGATTATTGAGGAGAATAGGATCGATAGGGCAAATCTTCACTTTTTGGAAAAATTTAGTTACTTCTGTAATTTTAAATTAAATCTTTTTGACGGTAAAACCGATTTGGATCAACGCGCACAAACGGATAATTTTTTGTGTTAATATAAGAAACATTTGTCTTAACATTATATAGAAAATAAAGTGACGAATTTCACAAGAATGTATGGAACGATTTGGAGAACGTTGGGAAATAAATGTAGAAAAGAAACCCAAATACAATTTTCTAAAATAATGGCAATACCTACACTACTGTATGGTTCTGAAACTTGGGCCATAAAGAATGACAATACCTACACTACTGTATGGTTCTGAAACTTGGGCCATAAAGAATGACAATACCTACACTACTGTATGGTTCTGAAACTTGAGCTATACAGAATGACAATACCTACACTGCTGTATGATTCTGAAACTTGGGTCATACAGAAAAACATGAACAGAAGATACAAACATCAGAAATGAAATTTCTGAGACCAGCTAAAAAGTGTAATAAACATTCTCCATTCCTATGTGATCTATATAGGAAATGAAGACATAAGAAATGATTTAGACATTTTGCAGTTAATGAAAGGAGTAAAGAATACAGAAGATAGAATGATACATCAATAGAATGGAAGAAAGTAGAATACCTAAGATGAAGAAAGATACCTAAGAACCCTAGAGGCAGAAAAAGTTGGTAGACCTAAGAAAAAGTAGATGTGGAATATGAACAGGCCGCTAAAGCCTAAAACCGTTAAGAAGAAAAAGATGATGAGGTTAACATTATAGACTGAAATAAAACAATCAACGGGCACCGTAGCTTTGGTATCAAATTTTTAATTTTGGCCTTTTTAATATCAACTTTTACTTACCTTTTTTAACAATATGAAAACGTGCATGGCTGAGCAGGAATTTTGGGTAAACGGTAATTGGTTTGTAATTTAATTATACGGTCCACTGAATTTACGGATCTGCTTTAATTTTAATGATAGGGAAATGTTCTGCGTTCATTAAATGTGTTTTGTTTTGTGTAATTACGATGGTTCTTCTTCTTCTTCTTCTTCTTCTTCTTCTTCTTCTTCTTCTTCTTCTTCTTCTTCTTCTTCTTCTTCTTCTTCTTCTTCTTCTTCTTCTTCTTCTTCTTCTTCCTCAGTTATCAGGTCCTAGGCGAGTCACCTGTTACTGTCCCAAAGGGACTCATCCACTTCACTAACGCGTCCTAGGTCTTTCCATACTTCTTTGCCTATTAGGCTTGTATTGCCATTAGGCTTATAACATTCCGCCCAATTTGTTCCTTGGTGACTTTTGATTAAGGTAAAATTCCTTTGAGGACGTTACCAGCGCCCTGTAGAGTAAGACCAGCGGTAGGAGTGGTACCTCTGGTCCTGCTCTGGGTTTTATTCGGAGAGCCATCTCCTAGGTTCTTCTGCCCTATTGCCGTTGGGAAACCTTCCTTTTCCGCATCTAGAACCGTGATTATTTGACACCTTTAATCCTGATTGGGCTCTTATCTACGAAAGGAAAACAAGAATTACAAAGTAAAACTGAAGTACGTAAACAATGAATGACTCCCTAGCACTTACAAACTAATAGTGTCTGGTCAGAAAGACCAAGAGTTGGTCAAGAGAGAGACCAGACAGGAAAGTTTAAAGAAAGGAATACCACCCGATACAGGTTGGAACAAGGTTGCTAGGGCACATCGGGTGTGCTAAACCCGTATTCACCACCTTGTTACAGTTTTGTTCACTTCGTCACAATACTTCGATCCGCTCTTGAATATCGCCAGGTTTAAACTGAACTGGGCCGCTTGGAAATCCATTATTTGTACCGCCTCTGCTTTACAGTGTAGTGAGATAGCGCGCCTTGATGCTGGTAGGGTAGTCGATTAAGTCTGGAAAGAGCTGGACGTCTCGAACAATCTAGAACGCTACGATACTCTGCCACGCAGAATGATCTCCAAACGACTGGAACAGGCTCACTCGCCGTCGTGTGGCCAGAATCACGTACACACTCAGCGATACGGTACTGTTTATTTCCTCAGCGTAGCTATATTTTAATTTACCTAGCTACACGCGAGCCTCGATTTTCAAATTATTCTCTCTTCTTCCAGATTGTTTTTGTTTTTGTTTAAGTAATTATAATCTGTCTGTTTCAGAGGGTTATCCAGAAAGTAAGTTCCGATATGGCATTTAAGGAAACTGAGAATATATTTACGATTCATTTTAATTGCTATTTAAAATACTTACCTTAAACTACTTTTCTATTTAGTTTCCGTCATTTTTGAAACACTTTTCATAACGAGGCACCAGGCGTTGTATACCTTCGGCGGAGAAATTTCCCTCCTGTGATTTCAACCATGTATTAACAGCTTTTTTGACATCGTTGGCAACAAGGAAGGATTTCTCATGCTTGGCGTGAGGTCTGGGTTGTAAGGCGAATGGTCAAATTGTTGCCAGCCAAACTTTGTGAGGAGATGTTGCGCTGCAGCGGTAGTGTGTGAGCAGTGTCATGATTCATCCCAATGTCCCGGATAAGTACCCTACGTCGCTTACTCTGGATCCGATTAAGAAAAAGGTCGTATCGATCTCGGTACCATTGAATCGCTCACTGGTCATAAATATATCAACAATCTGACGGTGAATTTCAATCGTTGTAATGCCTTTCGCATTCAAGAACCGAATCACATACTACCTACTTTCACACGCGGCGGGCATCTCGAATTTCTTCGACATTATAAACACGTCTAACGAAGCTTGTTCAGTGCACGGTTGTTTAAAAATGGCTTTGTTGGCTTGCCAACGAATCAACAAACTGGCCGCGCATGCGCAATAGCGTGACGGCATCGATACCACTGCAATATTTAGAAACGGAACATAACGGTCGTATATTAATAACACATAGTGTACGACCGTTGAATCGTTCCAATTGTATTATCTTTATAAACGATGTGGAACAGAAGGATGTAGGAGGTAAACAAAATCAGAACATCAGTAGATTTAACATTTTGAACATCGTAGTTATACCTTACAATTATAATCTTAGACTGTCAACCAAGATAACAAATGTTATGGCCTTTAGAGGAAAGAATCCGATACGTTCCAAGATAATTATAAACAATCAGTCCATAGAACAGGTATCTCATTTCAGTTTTCTAGGGTGCGATGTAACTTATGAGTATGACAGAGGCATCGATATAAAAATAAATAGATTTCAAGTGATATGCGGCACTGTACACAGAACACTTGGAAATAAGACACGGAAAGACGCCAACATAGAATTGTATTAAGTAATGGTAACACGTGTTTTAACTTATGGAAGTGAAACTTGAACAATGAAGAAAAATTATACCGAAGAATGCAAACAAGTGAAATGAAATTCTTGAGGAAAACCAAAGGTTTCACTCTTAGAGATCAAATACCAAATGAAGGTATAAGAACTCAGTTGAATGTATATTCTATGGCCAGGAGAATAAGGGAAGGACAAACAAAATAGAGACAGCATGTCGAGAGAAAGGAATATATGAGTCTACCTAAACAAGTAATAACATACAAACCTCAAGGAAGACGAGATATAGATAGACCAAGGAAGAGATAGCTTCAGTAAATGCGGAAGTAGCTGTAAGCCTATGCCTTAACGTGGAGAAGAAGAAGAAGAAGAAGAAGTAGAAGAAGAAGAAGAAGAAGAAGAAGAAGAAGAAGAAGAAGAAGAAGAAGAAGAAGAAGAAGAAGAAGAAGAAGAAGAAGAAGAAGAAGAAGAAGGAACATCGTATTACACATCACAAAACACATTTAATGAACGCAGAACATTTCCCTATCATTAAAATTAAAGCAGGTCCGTAAATTCAGTTGACCGTATAATTAAATTACAAACCAATTACCGTTTACTCACAATTCCTGCTCAGACATGCACGTTTTCATATTGTTAAAAAAGGTAAGTAAAAGTTGAGGTCACGTAATTTTTTCTGCGACTGAAGGACCATTTAGATATTAAACGTATAACTAATGAATCTTATAACGTTTTGTGGCCTGTTCTCCTCTCTGCTTCCGTTTTTACTGGATATAAAAGGAAGAGCAGTTAAAGTCAAAGACAAAGCTAAGCTTCGAATAATGGACTCGAAGCGTCGTGCAAATAGCAGTAAGCAATCAATATTATTTCAAAGCATATTACACACAAACGCACACGCACAAATATATAAATAATAAGTAGTGTATTATATTATTTTATAATATTTCAATCACTTTATGCTACAGTCCGTTTCTTGGTGTATATAATACTTTAATATTTATACTAAATTTATCTCAAGATGTTTTTTCTATTTGGAACATGTTTCGACAGTTCCTGTTCTCTCATCTTCAGCCTTCGCCATCTTGTTTCTGGTGAAGTATTTGTGTGTTGGCTGCTGGATGTTATTAAGGTTGTTTGTTGGTCTTTGGTCTTTTAAAGTTGTATTATTGTGTGTGGTTGTGGTATATGTTTTTGTATATGCACTCAACATCGAAAATACACAAAATACAAAAACATATACCACAACCACACACAATAATACAACTTTAAAAGACCAAAGACCAACAAACAACCTTAATAACATCCAGCAGCCAACACACAAATACTTCAACAGAAACAAGATGGCGAAGGCTGAAGATGAGAGAACAGGAACTCTCGAAACATGTTCCAAATAGAAAAAACATCTTGAGGTAAATTTAGTATAAATATTAAAGTATTTTATAATAATATATTTTTTAGTATTTACGACACTTATTCACCAATTTTCATTACTGTCATCTTAAAAAATATAAATTTACAAAAGAAAAATTTCTGAAAACGACAGTAATAAAAACTGTCGAAACAGTGTCATAAATATTTAGAAAATATACTCTTGTTAAATGTATTTTGACACCTTCATTTTGATACACTTTTGTGTATTTCGAACATAAGTTATGTATGAGCACCAAGTCATTGGGTTTTCAACATTCATTGTAATTCAAAACTAATCGTTACAACATAGTGTGACAGTTAAAGAATATAAATTTCGGAGTTTTCGTAAGGACCATATTTTATTTCAAATACATTGGGAATCGCTCTGCACCGGTCTGCGGATCTAATACCAAATGGCGTAAAATAAATAAAAAAATAAATAGAATCACCATCTATTTAAATATATTATTTTTTATCAAAAATAAAAAACCCATGGCCTTTAAAAGTAAATATGCTATGTGCCTAAGTGAGGTCTAAGATAGTTATAAACAACAGCACTTTAGAACTAGTGAGCCATTTCAAATATCTCGGGTGTGCAGTAAGCTATGAATCTGAATATGATATAACAGAGAGAAAGTAAATACATTTAGGAATATTCGTGATACGATTCATAGAAACCTTAGAAATAAAACAAGACACAAAAAAAGGAGTAAATTCTATAAGGCAATTGCAATACCCACGTTGATTTATGCGAGTGAGGCGTGGGTCATGACAAAAAAAGGAATGCGGCAAGAATCAAGAGTGCTGAAATGTAGTTATACATTGCAAGATAGAATAAGGAACGAGGATATCAGAGCAAAACTCGAAGTAAACGACATAAATGAAATTATTCAATTTACAGAAAACAATGGTGGGATCATCTGAAAATGATGATAGAGGATCGATTGCCGAAAGCGGCACAGAACTATAAAGGTATTGGTAAAAGAGACATGGGTCGCCCGAGAATGAGATGTGTGCCGGAATAGGTTTATATAACCTAACCCTTGAGAAGAAGAAGAAGAAGAAGAAGAAGGAGAAGGAGAAGGAGAAGGAGAAGGAGCAGAAGAAGAAGAAGAAGAAGAAGAAGAAGAAGAAGAAGAAGAAAAATGTGAAGAAGAAGAAGAAGAAGAAGAAGAAATAGAAGAATAAAAATGTGAAGAAGAAGAAGAAGAAGAAGAAGAAGAAAAAGAAGAAGAAGAAGAAGAAGAAGAAGAAGAAGAAGAAGAAGAAGAAGAAGAAGAAGAAGAAGAAAAATGTGAAGAAGACGAGGAAGAAGAAGAAATAAATAGAAGTCTTGGTAAAATAGTGTTTGCCACAAACATCTGTGTTGGTATTGATCGTGGCGAGGCGTATTGCATTCCTGGCTATTCATAAACAGAGGTGAAGAGCGGCACAAGGAATTCGTGCTACGGCAGTTACGACGCTCCGTCCCCCCTCCCACCCTCTAAGTATGTCTCGCGACACACAATCCGCTGACATTTCTATTTAACCCCTAATTCGATACACGATATCCTAAATACGAGGGTCAGTTCGCGAGGGACATCTATACCTTAGCGAATGAACTAAAATTTTTCGTGTGTTGTGAGCCTCATGTCTCACGTAAACACCCGTTAATTTCCAAGTCTATCTGTCGATTGTTGTCCATTGTTCGCCGGCTGTTCGAAATTTACGTGTCACGCGTGTTTTGAAAAATGATCAGATTCAAATGTCGTACTCAGAATGAATTATTATTATTAATTTGGGGTTAAAACGTCCTACGACGTTGTCCAATACCTAATCTCCATTGTTGTCTGTCGTTGCAGTTTTCGTCGTTGAATCCTCTATCGATCTTCTTATGCTCTCTATCCATGTTTTCTTGGGTCTTCCTTTCTTTATGTGCTTTCTTCCTGTCCTTTCTTTCTTTGTGAATAAAAATTCATAACGAAATGATAAAGGTTTTTGAAGATTTTGCACCTTAAAAACAACCACAGTGGTTTGTAAGTGGGCACTCGAGTTTTAAACGTAGTCGTCGTACGAGCATTAAAGATAATCCCCTCAGTGGACGCCCAAAAATTGCGACAACTCGAAATGCGATACTTTTTTCACACCTCGTTTTTAAGTTAAAATATGATAGACACGCTCGGGTCTGTGAAATGTCATCTACTCTCAATCACTGATATTCCCTCACCGTGCATAATCTTTTACTAATTATATCCGGAGTTGTTGCACTTTTGGTATAACAGTACCACTATCGACCAGTATCTTTAGGTCTGTGATTTTTTACAAATTTTACACACACACACACACACACACACACACACACACACACACACACACACACACACACACACACACACATTCTTGTGCACTATCTGAAAAACAGTTTCTGAAAACGATCTGAAATAGTTTGGAGAAACATCGATTACGTTTTTAGTTTTCATTATTTTCCATTCCTGCAAAAAATTGTGGCACGCGTTCAGTACCACTATAATTAAAGACTCTACAACGTTACTGTAGTGAGTGTAACTAATTATAAACAGAGGTGACGCCAAACGTATCGGAAACCTACTTAATACAAAAGTATCGGACCTACTGTCAATTGAGTGAAACACTTACTGAAATACTTACATAAAGACGATCTACGATCTACGATCTCGTATTAACAACAACATTGAATAATTTTTGTTCACTCTACAATGCTGACATATTGTACTAGATAAACTAGAGTAAACTGCATATTTTTTTCATGCCAAGGCGACAAGAAAACAAAGTTTTGTGCAGTAGTTCAGTTAGGATAGATGTTCATGCAGTGATTACGGTGTTTCCATTGTTTGAAAGATTTTATAAATATACGACTGTATACCAAAGACAGGATACTACTTTTACGCATATACAAAACTGAGGACCAGTTCGATGGGCGCACTCCTCCTCAAAAAAATCAATAGAAAATAGAAAGATGCGGAGTTTAATAGGTGGACGTTACAAATATTAACTGTCGCTTTATAACACTCTTGCTCTTATATTTAGCGACGTGGAACACCCAATAAAAAAAAAAAACGCTTTGGAGTATTTTTCAAATAAATTTGTAAACATTTTTCAAAATAAGAGTAAGACACCAACAATTTGTCATCATGTACACGCACTTCAAAACTAACAAAACTTTAAACGAAAAAATGGTTAAACAAGAACGCATTTTTATAAAAAAATAATTAAAGAACTTATCACAATAACACTATTTATTTTCACAAAGTGCACAGAAATGTAAAAGTTTAATTACATTTAAAACATAAATAAAGGTTTCTGTTCCTTTTCTTGAAAAAAACAAACTCACAGTAATTATTATATTAGAAAAAAGTAAAATCTGAAATGGCTTGTACTATTTTATAATTCAATACTTCAAAGCACGTACAATGCGGATGCGTTCCTTCGTTAAAATAAAATAAAATTACAAATTGGTTTGCGGGCGCGTCAAACCTTATCGACGGACGCAGTGTTGCCGACTGCTGCTCTACAGGGTAGCCATAATGTAGGAACGCCCAGAACACGATTGTCTGATCTTTAATTCAACTTAAAATGTTGTGAATAATAACAATTTAAATTCGCAGTGCATATAATGGTTTTGGAACCGGGACGTGTGTATATACCTACTCCGGAATAGAATCAGAAGAAGATAATAAAGATTCGACTCTGTATCGTCAATCAGTAGCTTGTTTATCGAGACGGTTTATATTGTTACCCAATTAGGAACATTATCGAACAATGGAGTGTGCCATTCTACGTGTTTCTCGGCTATCCCAGCAGAGCCCAGCTGTAATGTGTGTGTGCGTACATATTGCTAATTTGAGAAGAAAGACAATTACGTGACACTTGTCATGCGTCGACAATCGAGGCTGTTCCAGACCGCACAGGTCAGTGCACTGTGTTCACGGCCAGAGATTTTCCACTGTTTCTAGTGGATTCGAGAGCGCCTGTAATAGACAGTTATTTAACACATGATCCAAAAAGTGACAGATTATTCTAGCATCTCAGCGGGGTATAAATATAAGCATCCAGCGACGGGCACTTTAATCAGTTAATCTCGCGCGATTTACTCGGTGCGTCTCAAGTGGTGTATTAGTGAAAAGTAATTATTGTGCGTTACTCGAATAGTTGACATGACTATTGGTGTGGACACTTTAACTTGAATTAATGTACGAGTATAATCTTGTTGAATAATTTGTTGATTGCAAACTGTTAATTGTGATAATTAAAACTGGTGATTAGTGACTTAATTGGTTTCTTTGTTTTGTTTTCCACTGTACCGTACGACGATCAGTTCGACCGTCGTAACAATATTACTTCAGCTTTCTTTATACTATGTGCCTGTATAGAAACATATTAAATTTCTTGTTTGTTAATTTCTACTTTATTAGATTTTAAATAACATTTGTTTTCTTTGCATTTCAGGTAAGTAGTAAATAACTCATTGACTTGATCGAAGGTGGGACCAAAGATAAGGTAAGTGGACACTTTTATGTTCTTGCAACCGAATTTTCCGTCACGAATAATAGTGCACATGTGATCTAGTTATCACACGTTAGTCATCAATTGCTTCCCAAGTTACAGGTTTTGTATGCGTCACATAGTTGCCTATGAATATGGAAAATTTATCGGTTGAATTTTACAAATATAGGACAACGATATGTTTACGTTATGATTGCTCAATCGGACCTGAGTACTGTGCGCCGTTAAGCCCGCGGCAGCGTTGCAACGGAAGAAGTTGAGATCTTAGGCGGCACAAATTCGAGAGACGTGTAAGTGGGTCGCGGATAATCTGGAAATCACTTGCACCCATATTTCGAAGGCCACATAGTTCTCTGTCGACACATGCGTCACACAGCTAGTGATTCAAGTAGCAAGTTGTGGACGCACAATAATAGCTTATTTGTCTGGATAAATCTTTGCCAGCACAGTCATTGCCTTCTACCTGTGGTTGTTGCTGTATGAAAATATCACCACCGCCTAGGGGTTGCGTGCCCCCCCCCCCCCAGTTACTCTGGTACAAGTTATGAGAATACAGTAATTGAGATTTTTTTCTCAATTTATTGCAGATTTGTAACCTGATCGACTTATCGAACATTGAACAAATCGACTGACAAAACACATACATGATTATGAAGAGTTGACCATTGGCAGCTCTTCTTATTATTGTCTAGAGATTAAACAGATATACAAATACAAGACTAAATGACAAAACGTGTAAATAAATTAACGAAAGTCACTTCCACTTCCTGCTGGCATGATACCAGTAATTCAATATACTAAACATATTACAGAACAGACAACACAGAAATTACAATACAGATAATACAGAGTACACATTATTCGTTGAATCTGAAAGGTAAGTTTAACAATTTGTGTCTGTTTAGTCTGTAAATGTCTTCACTATTATCTAACAAATTAATCCCTAGGGGGTTAGGGTAGTATTCTAATTTAGAGATGTGTTTCTTGCAAATGTTCACGATTTCTTCTCTCACAGTCGGAGCTTTGAGGTCTCGGTGTATAGAATTGTTGGAGACAAACTATGGGGCGTCGACTATTGATATTTAGGTTTTGGACTGAAAGCGCTGTATAATCTCGATGTTACTCGTACTAGAAGTACCCCAAAGTTGAATACCGTAAGTGCATACCGGTTTAATAAGAAGTGCTTTATATATTAAAAGTTTGTTGACAAGACTTCACCGCGATTTTTTGCCTATCAGCCAGTAGATATTTCTGACCTTGAGGTTAAGTTCAGTCTTCTTAGAGGTTATGTCTTTCTTCCACGTTAGTCTCTTGTCCAGATGCATCCCAAGGTCCTTAGCACTTTCACCTTGAGGTATTTATTGACCGTTAATTGTTACAGTAATTGAGATGGATACCATTCTATAGGTATCCTAATAATATGTCCATATTATTGAATAAGTATTGTTTGCAGAAGATACGTCTATTTCTTCTTTGCATTTCGTCTAATAATGTTGTTATTGCTGACTCTTCTAAATTGCTTCAGATTTTGATTTTGTCTCTCTTTACCTTATTGGCTCTTACCTTTATTGATTTTGTCTCTCTTCTTGCAAATTTAATACAAAAAGTCAAAAAAGAAAAGCAAATCTAGCTGGCCGAAAGTGTTCAGGAAATGGTAACTTTTTCTCATAGCAGTACACAATAAAAAATTTTGAGGCAATAGATGGTAGCATTTTACAACATTACAATATAAAGGACAGAGGTAGTTCAGTAGATGGTTCGAGTCAGCTGTAGATTTCAGTGTCTTTCTTCGTCGTTAGTTTCTATCTATCATCGTCTCTTTGTAATCCCCTTACCGAAGACGAGGGAAAAAATACATTTCTCAGTTTCAATTTTTATTGACTTATGACAAGTCATGGATATACATGAGTAAAGTCGGAATATTCTGAAAAATCAAGTTTATGAAGGCTTAGTTTAATTATGAAGTTTACTTTACGAAGGCTTAATTATTATCGAACTCCTAAGGACTATCTTTGAGCCTTACGTTTTTAAACTTATTCATGTTTGAAATAATCGGGTTTTCTAATGAACACATTTTAACCGTTGATACGTCTGCCTATATTTGGAGTGTCCACATAACTTTTGTCCTGGTTACATTTGTTTGACAATTTTAACATCAATAAGATAAAAGTAACATACTATAGGCCTACAAGTTTACATAACAATTTTCAGTGTATCAAGTTAAAGGCTAAAAAAAAATCAATTTTGATCTAGTTCATAATATTGCTCTTAATTGATGTATTTTACGTGGCTGTCTACATGTAACCAGGACTTCCAACTTAGACAATAACGTTCTTCCTGATGCTAAAGGTTCTAAGTAATGCTGAAGAACTGTGAATCGTGTCTGGTGCGCGCGCAGTGACAACGTCATTCGATCACAACTTGCTCACAGTAGACACTTAATAAAAATAAGTAATTTTAGAACTGTTGTTTCTAAACGCGTGATACACGTTCGAAGCATCATCTCAACACGTATAAAGCTAATTCTTCTTTTTCTTCACTGCATGTCTTGGGCTATGGCCCGTTCCGACTGCACAGAGTCTCTGACCATTTTCTCCAAGGCATTTCACGATCTCTCGTCCCCACTGGCCTGTATTCGAACGCTTGTTTAGTAATACGTGTGTCTACCATGGATGCGTTCCACGTGGGCCAGTGGGGACGTTCCACACTGCTCTTAAAAATTTCATTTCCGAGGCCTGTATTTTTGAAATATCTTTTTACAGGAGGGTCCATGTTTCGCGTACGTACATTAAAACCAGCACAGCCACGACCTTATAGAACTTTAGCTGTCTTCCTTTGCGTTTTATTCTTCAATAGTCGTCTTATTATTCCACAGGTATAACTAAATTTATTTAACTTTCTCTCGATATCGTTATCGTTCCTATAAGAGATATCAGATCCAAAATAATTAAAATGTGATACTTGCTCTAAAACACTATTATCAATTATAATTTTTGTTCTTACAGGGTTCTTGCCTAGGAAGGTCATCACTTTTGTCTTAGTATTTTGAGATCTTAAAGTTGTATTTCTGGCAGATTGTATGCAAAGTGTAAGTAGACTTTTGTAACTCATTTTACTCTTAACTATAATTACACTGGACAACAAAATTTTGGTTTTTGTTTGTTACAAAAATGATAACAGCTGAATCTTATAGAATTTTTGAAGCTGATTTCAAATATGTAAATGGTTTCTTTCTATCGGGCATAGTTTTTTTGTAATTACCATTTTTTGAAAAACGTTTATTATACATACATGCAATTTCAACATACCTAAAATCTGCTTCGTTTTGATTTTTTTGGCGTAGTGTGCTGTAGGTAAATCAGTCTTCAGATTCCAGCAATAGTCAGCTAGCATTCTTGGGTTCCACTTTCCTTGGTAGCGTGTCTCCATGGTGAATATTTCCTGGTGAAAGCGTTCACCATGTTCGTCACTCACAGCTCCGAGATTGGTTGGGAAAAAATCCAGATGAGAATCTAAGAAGTGGATCTTTAGTGTCATATTACAGCTAAGTGCTTTATAATTTTTAAGAAGCTCAGTTATCAGTTCTTTGTAGTTATCTGCCTTATTATTTCCAAGGAAGTTATTAACAACATTTTTAAAAGATTTCCAAGCAGCAACCTCACAGTCATTCAGATTGTCTTCAAATTGAATATCATTCATTAGTTTTCTTATATCAGGACCAACAAATATGCCTTCCTTAATTTTAGCGTCACTTATCTTGGGGAACTTGCTTTTTAGGAACTGAAATCCACTCCCCTCAACGATCCATTGCTTTAACAACATTTTTCATTAAACCTAGCTTAATGTGTAGTGGGGGAGGTAAACTTTTTCAGGTTTTACTAGTGCTGGGCTCACAACGTTCTTCTCTCCTACAGTCAATGTTTCTCTTTTTGGCACTGTTTCTGAAGATAATGATTCTTCCTATCTCTGCTATCCCACTCGCACAAGAAGCAACAAAATTTAGTATATCCAAGTTGTAAACCAAGTAACAGTGCTATCACTTTCAGGTCTCCAAAAACATGCCACAAATGTTTATCCAACACAAGTTTCATACTTTCATATGTCTCCTTCATGTTAGCTGCATGAGCTAAAGGGATTGATGGGTATTTATTTCCAACATGAAAGAAGGACTGCTTTCAAACTATGTTTTGAGGAGTCTATAAAAAGACGCCATTCATCAGGATGGTGCGTAAGTCCAAAACTTTCTAGTAAAAATTCCACATCATTGCAGTAAACTGAGTTCTCATACTGTAAGAAGAAACGTTCAAAATCACACTCCCTGTCACGGAAATCACTTATTTTAGTATTATGTTGTAAAAGATTCCATCCTTTCAGTCTGATGCGAGACGTTCAGCTTGATTCTTGGATAAATGTAGATCACGAACGAGATTATTTAATTCTGACTGACTAATTAAATGTGCTTCAGTATTTGTACTTTCTAAAAATTCTGGGTCTCTCCTTTCTTTATCATCCAATGAATCTGCACAACCTTCAACATTAACAGCATCTTCGTCTAATTCCCATGTTTTCGGTGGTACTGGAATTGGAAGCTGTGGACTGTGAGGCACTGGTCATATAGCAGAGGGAATATTAGGATATTTAACAGTGTGTCTAGTCTTCGCTGTTATCCCTGATATTTTCGTTAAACAAAAATAACAGTCCGTGGAGTGATCCTTCGGTTCTCTCCAAACCATTGGAATTGCAAATGTCATGTGACGAGATCCATTCAACCAACCAGTCAACAGCGTTACACATGAATTGCAACAACTGTGAGGGGCCCAGGACTTGTCCTGATCACCCAATTGACATCCAAAATCTAGTTCATACGATTTTTTTAACAGTGGAGTTATATTTCTCCTCTGAGACTTTAGTGTTACCTCACCACAAATATAGCAGAAACTGTCTGGCTGGTTAATGCAACTACGTGGCATTTTTAAGAAACATTTCACTGTTATACACTCACAAACACTTAATACAAAATGTTTAAACACTTTACAACACAGATTAATTTAGTACGTACATGCACTGACTGTACAGGGAAAAATTAAATTACAAACTCGTAGGAAAAGTACCACGAACTACGCCACGAGTACTACGAAATTAGACACATGAGAGCTCACACTTGACTGAAGTAGAGGTGATATTTCTTAGCCAGCATGATAGTGTTTGTTTACTGTATTACATTCAACACAGAGTCATCGAAGTCCAATGTTCTTCACAGCGTACGAGTAATACAGTATGACTAATAGGTGCCGTAATTTACATGAATCATATGTGTGTCATTTGTAATCGTTTTCATTATTGTGTTGACATAATAAACTTATCTGTCATGGATATTAATGAACTGAAATAAATTAATATACAGTTTAAATAGCAACATAAATTTTGCAAAAAGTAAATTAATAATGTCATATATATTGCACTTGCATATTTCGTGCCCATGTACTTTCTAGAGAAGTAAGAAGGGCAATTGCAAAAAAACTACGGCCGATAGGGAATTTCTGACTTCATATTCGGAATCAGCGCTCAACAATACATAAGATTCAGCAAATATTAACCATGTAACAAAATCATTGTTGTCCAGTGTTATTTGGCCATCTGCGTATAGTAATGTGCTAAGTGATCCCTTATCCGAGATTCGTATACCTGCAGGACAGACGTTCATCCATTCTCGCAAAAGTTTGTCAACATACATATAAAGCTAATTATTTACTATTATTAAAATTAGGGAGTTAAATACAAAAAATAAATGAAGTTTTTTAATTTCATTAACATAACATTCAAACAGCAAAAACATCATTCTTATAAATAACTGCTTTTTAAATTTTCATACGTTGTGATAAAAAAAAATATATGCATAATATAATTATTAGACTACTATTAGATCATCAAATGAATTAAACTGTAAATATTGAATGGCACAGTTCATATTTAAGTAATTAACCTCTGTTAGTTGCAATGACTAGGGCCTACAGCAGCTGATAACCGTGCAAACGTTTACACTGCCAACAGCAAGTTGTGTTGATCAACTCTACGAATTACGCCTATAATCTCAAGTCCTCTCATTAATATACAGTAGGCGCTGCACTCGTGACGTTTCACTTTGGTGTACCTTACCTCGAATCAGCTACATCAGTCTGTCACTGCTATATCTCTGCATTAAATTTTTAAATTAGTTTAAACATACAACTGTGACTTATTTAGACTAATTTCACGAGATAAGATGGTACGAGCGTGACAAACACGACTCTGTGAAGTCGATTCATGTCAGGAATATACTCTTTTCAGATATATTAGAGGATTACGTTTGAATTGTATAGTTTTATATTTATTATATGTCGAGTTTCGGTCTAATAAAAATGCAGGTTTTATGCGACGGATAAAAAAATCTCGAAAAGTCGCGTAAAACCTGAATTTTTATTACACCGAAACTTGATATTAAATTGAAACTATATATATTATATATTATAATATATAATAATATACAATATAATATATTATATTTAATATTTATAATGAATTCACCTCAAGATATTTTTTCATTATAAATATTAAATATATTATATACATCAAGAAACAGACTGTAGCAAACAGTGTTAGAATATATATATATATATATATAAAATATTATTTTATTTTTTTAGTACAGTGTATTCCGGTTAATGGGGCCACCGGTTATTAGGGACACCCGCTTTATTGGGCCAATATTCAAAATAACAAAAAAACAGAATTGTACATAGAAAGTTTCTTCACTTAACGGGTACGGACAGCCGTTTATTTGATTCAGATTTGTTCTTCTTAAACAGAAGTAATAAGCCTTTTTTTTTTGGAGGTCATAATTTACACGAGCAGACTCGTGAGGGCGACAAACCGTAACAATACAGTACACTGTTAACAACAACAACCCGACGACATGTGTTCGGTTTCGGACTTTATGTTTTTGTCCTTGGGGACATAACATAACCCAACTACAGGCACCAATAGGACCTACAATGATGGGCTGTTTAGTTTAGTCTCTTTGTATCATTCCCTTCGACCTGGTAGACCTATATGTCGCGGACGAAAATGTCGACGTTGAATGTGAACCAGAAATTCAGAAGGTAACAACGCAGGATGCAAAAAGTTCGCTGGCCTTCTTCAATTTTCTGCAAGAAAACGATAAAAACAGTCCCATAAAATAAATGGAAATTTGTTCAAACTTTGTAGACCTACAGTCATTTAAAAGAAAAAGTTTTGGATGATTTTTTTTTAACAAGAATCACAGGTATGTGACTTTATGTTCTGAAAAATAGGTATATTCATTCTATTCCATTATTCTATAATTATAATATTATTATATATTTATTACAGTATTTCCTTTGACGTACTTCGTTAGTAATAAATCTTATAGGCCTAATTGCGGTGTTTACTGTAGTTAAGAGTTACATTTGATTTTGCTTTTAATCATACTATCGTAGGCCTATATTCTTTTCTTCCTTTCTTTTCCAATTTCTGTGCTCTATAGAATCCCATTAAATGATCTAATTATTTGTTTTGCTTTGTTTATTCTTGATTCTATTATTAAAGTTTATTCGTAAATATTTGTAGCTGTTGCATTTTTTTATACTTCCGTTGTTGTTTAATATTTATAAATCTGTTGTTTCTTCTCCGACACACAGGTTTTTCTATATTCGTCAGTAACCCCCATTGTTACACAATCACTTGATCGTATGCAAACTGCAGGGTGTCAGTACTAGGAACTCATGGAATTAAAAGTACTCAACAAAGCAACAGCTGTAATAAAAATATGTTAATATAAAGCAATTAAATACTAGTTGGCAGCGCCTTAATTATTGTTAACAACAAACTAGCGTTTCGAGACTCGGTAGATAAATTATTCACTTTACTATTGAGGGCCACCATTATTACAGTTATTTTCCTATTATCGCTGCACCAGATCACGTGGCACCGTTGTGTGTGTCTCGCGGACTATAAATCAGATAGAGAGGTTTGCGTGTAATGAGTCAGCTGCCAGGTCGCTACTGCGTCCCATTTTTCTGCGGCCGCTTCTCTTATTACTACTAGTGGGATTTGAATTGCAAATGATACTGTAAACTTTTCTTCTTGTTCTGCTTCAGAAACTGATTGAGTATTCATGCCGGCTCACCACATCATGACATGCGGTTTGACTTTTGTACGTAAATAGGGAATATATTATTTTTATTGCATCGAATTATCTTCGAGTCGAACTGGAGACTTTGATTTTCTGATTCGGCCGGGGATTGAAGTGGGTCCTTTGTATTAATAGTCAACCGTCATAGCATAACATAACGCGCTTCATTTAACGCTGATTAAAATATTTAGTCATCATCATCATTATCTTCAAGGATTAAACCAAGGATTGGTTTCTTCCGGTCTCAAAGAGGCAAAGATTACAGCTGGTCACGCCAGCGCTTCCTCTGACGTCCCACATCTCTCCGTCCCCTCGGCTTACAGTTTCATAGTAGGCGAGCGGCACACCCCTAAAACGTCAGTTAGAAACAGCAATATGTGACCACGCATTACTAATATCTAATTTCAATTTTACTTTATTTTTTTGAGTAAGGGTTATTTTTTATTGCGATGAGTAATGGTCGCAATAAAACATCGCCAAGCGCTTCCGCGGGCTTGAGCGCGCAGCGAGCGCGCGCCCGCGGAACCAATACTGAACTTCAAAATCGCATATCTTTTTTTCTATTCGAGATAAAAAGCTGTAACTTTCCAGAAAACTTCCTTAGGTATGATATTTTAATACCTAATAGTTAGATTTTAGAACTTCGAAACTTTGTCACTCAATTTTTGCGGCCGAATGAAATGATCCAAAAAACCACGCGGAAAATGTTTGAAAATTCACTTTTCAACAAAGACAAGCTTTACAGACTTTTAACATGTCGCGTTTTAATTTTAGTACTTCAAAGAATTAGTGGTTAAAATTTCAAAAAGAAATATCAAAAACTGCCGAAGATATAGCAAGTTAAACAGGAAAAAACGTTAAAATATTTTTTTCTATTTATTCACTTCGTTGCCATTTTGTGCAGTGTTCCCCCATTCCTAGGTAAAAAATAACCTCGGATTCATATTCAGCGACCTCAAAAACATAAAGTAAAACTAAAATTAGAGATTAGTAATACTTTGGTCACTATAGACTCATTTTCAGGGAGTGTGCCGCTCGCCTATAGTTGTTTAGGGGTGCGGCAGTCATCCATTCGGCAAAGATGTTCCCACCAATTCAGCCGACACTGGGAAATCCTGTCGAGTATACTCCTAATATTCAGTTCCTACCGTATATTTGTGTTTCTTCTATGATCATGGAGAGTATAACCTGCCACGTCCTTGAGAAATCTCATTTCAGCCGCTTGAATTCAGCCCCTAAAGTATTACTGTTTTTATTTTTTCATAAAAATATTTTATAACATTTTAAAAATAAATCATTACCGATCATTCGCTGGTCGATTGAAATTCTTTGCAGCCAAGAAATGGAAAAGACAAGAAAAGTTAACGTTATGTAACTCTTATTGAAAGCGCCATCTCGTACGATGCGGAAACATGGCGAACAGTGGGAACTAATGGGAGGAAACTTAAAACGTAGAAATGTATGAGTTTAAAAGAATATTGGAAATATGCCAATGAGAAAAGTACGCAGTAAAGTGGTAAAACGAAAAATCGGATTAGATGATTTTGTTATAACGGATATAGAAGAAGACTAAATGTATGGTACGGCAAAGTTTAAAGAAGCAAGACATTATACGGCCAAAGAAGATCGCTAATTGGGTGCTTCAAAGCACTTGGAAAGCATGAAAACACTGGAATAAAAGCGTAAGAAAGTTAGAGACCACAGCGTGAACACACTACGTTAGAGCAAACTCAAAATTTTCACTGACGATGGCCGTCGGTGGCACGGCCGAAACGTTTCCTATACATTTTAGCACTGCACCACGGCCAAACAGCCCGTTTGACAACATCCTATAGTTGGTTCTACTCCACTTTTTACGATCCGTTAGAAAATATAATATATATTGTTCGACGGTCTACTTGATCCGTCGTAGGTACAGTGGAAAACAAAATACAAGACACCAATTAAGTCAGTAATCAGCAGGTTTAATTTTCACAGTTAAACAGTTTGTAATTAACAACACAGTCTCTTACAACAAATTAAATAAAAGTTGTTCACACGCAATAAAATGCCAACTAATATAAAACACAATTGTATTACAATTGTACCGCCCGATTATTAAAACACTAATAACCACTTGAACGCACACAGTAATATCGCCCGATAATAACTCGAACCGCACTGTAATATATCGCGACTATAACTGAAAACTAAGTTTGCTGACGCCTTGTATTTATACAATGCTCATAGACCAGAAGATTCCAAACTACGCGTTAGCGCCAGTGTGTACGACGTAATTAATTGCGGCCTTGACACAGTCCGCGAGCGGCCGCTCGAATTCTGGTACAGCCTAGCAAATGCGTCGAAAGTCACGTACGCCACACGCATTACATGCCGGATCCCACTGGAACGTTCGATAAACACGAAGACTGTTCTGTGATGTCGTAACAGTATGTTTTTGGTATTAGATTTGGTGAGTATTTTATTTACAGTCATCATATAGATAATTATACGTCACGTACGTGCTATAATTTATTTTGTTGTAATATATTTCTTTGTGCTGTGTAATATACTGAGGTTATTTTACTGTCGGAGCTAAGAGTGTATTTCCAATTTAATGACATTTCTGACGTAACATAGTTCGACAGCTAATGACACTTCATATGTTCTCGACGGCGCAATGAACCGTTTTCAATAAAATACGTATACCCTTTAATTCGATTAATTTTGATATTAAACGGTTGGTAATCAACTATTAATGCCACACTTATGATCACTCTCAGTGTATTTTTAGCTTAATGTATTTTTGGTTATGTCGATTCGCTATCAGATTTTATAGTGAATCCGAAATGGTTTCGATTTACTGTTTATCGTTTTATCAGTTTATCCTTATTATAACACTTTTATATTTTCAGCTTTTATAATCAAAACAAAGATCTTATTATCAGATTTTTAGAAATTTTACATGTAGCGCTTTTATGTACAATGTAACTCGCTACAACTTGGGATTTAGTTCTTATTGCAGTACATTCGCTTGATGAATTAATAAACGAGGATTATCCCCAAAGTTTGGTTTCTAAATCAGTAAATTTAGATTTCACATTAGTAAGGCTATAAATAGATTATCATTTCGTTATGTTAGTAAAATTCATTCACGAGATGTTTGGCCGTGGTCCATTGTTTGTAACTAAAACAGACGTTTCGACAGTACCATCGACTGCCATCATCAGTGTAAAATTCGAGCTTTTCTAACGTAGGGTGGTACAGCCTCAACCACAGTACTGTGGTCGAACGTGTACCACCGTACGTTAGTGAACCTCGAATTTTACACTGATGATGGCAGTCGATGGTACTGTCGAAACGTCTGTTTTAGTTTCGACCACGGCCAAACAGCCAGGGAACGAATTTTAACAACATTGACTCCGGCCGTGTAAGCTACGAAGATTGTCATTTCCTTTAGTCGTAATCAATTTCTCGATATGTTATGGTGTATGAATCAGGATTATAATTAAATCTACGGTTGCCATACTTTGAATTATTTATTACTTCGCTAGATTAGTTGTGAAAATAATATCGTCCGTTGTTGCGTAACAAAGACGTACAACGTAAATCAAGCTGTTTTTGTAGACGTTTCGTCCCCTTACTTTGGTACAACAGCCTCATGTAACCACTCTTGAAACTCCCTGTGAAACGTCGGCATTCGCCACGTTTTCTAATTTTGACTGACCAGCTTCTCAGATCGACATCAACCCCATCTATCCACAGTAACTCTGCTTCTTTTCAACTGACCGCCTTGACTATCCTTCTTGATTTTTCTTCCTGGTTCCCTTTCCTGCTTGCAGGTAACATTTCCAATCTACTAACGTCTCCTCATTGATTTAGTGAACTTAGTTGCTGGTGGACAAAACACTTCACAATGCTGTTCTCATATCTGCCTGGCAAATTCTTCCTCAAGAAATTGTTTCAAAGTTGTTTATATGGTTCTCGTCTTTGTTTTTGATACTGTCTACATTTCAGAGGTACAAGGTAAATCAGTCTCAGCAAGTTAATATGGCATCAGTTAATATACCCTTTGTAGGCAACAAGCCTTGCCTTCTTAGTTTGTTTCTTCGAGCATTGTCCATAAGTTGGGGACCAGTTCGGTGTCATAAGCTTTCTAAACATCAATAAACCTCAGGTGAGTTTATTCTTGATTTGTTTATATAATTGATATAGTTGTTTTTTAAATGCTGACCTTGAATACGTCATTTGCGTTGAACAAGAAAACGCTCCAACAAATTACAAGCCACTGCCTTAGTAATAATGTTCTATTTGCAGCACGCGACGCGACGTCTAACTGCCGCTAATTATACGAATACCAGGTTTTACTCTGAAATTGATTCACAGGAAGTGTACAACTGACAGGGTTAATCGCGCTCATTCTCTGAAGCGTGCACTGCCGCTCATTATCTGATTGGCTTGCACACCATTTACGAGGCCAGTAGGTCAGATGTTTATCTCAAGTTGTGGCTACTGTTACACAACATTTATGCTGGAACTTCTTTAAAAGATGGTTGTGGCGTATTCTACACATTCGAATTTGAATTTACGTACCTGACGGACTTTTCTCGTCACAGAAAAATAATAAATGCGACGGTTCGGGCAGCCGTCTATAACGCTATAACTTTTTAGACCTTCAGTTTTGTTTCTAAAAATACTACTGGTACCTCACAATTCTTATCTTGGGGAAAACCAATTCCCAAATAATTAAAATGGCTCTCCTGTTTCATAATTTCATTATTGATTATTAACCTTTATTTGATTCAATTCATCCTTATTCTTCGCGATTAATGCAATGTCATAAACAGCTTGAACAATTTACTGGTCTCATTCTAGAGTTTCGTACTTTGTATCTTGTTGTTATTGTTTTTGGATTGCTTGAAGGTCTTGTCCGTGAGTATTGTAACGAGTAATTGGTCGGTTCCCCTTAGTTCCGCGCGGTCAGTTCAGATCTTGGTTTCTTCTCCACTGAAAATGCGCACGGCCGAAACTTTTGTTATTCCATCCGCTAACCCTGAACCCCGTCCGCCCATATGCCTATGTTGATTTAATTTAAAATTAAAATGTATAACACTGTACTTTAAAGTTAAAACGAATTTACCATTCTTGTAGTTGACGCTGAAATCCGAAAGATGTAAAAAGCACAAAGGTTTTATAAGGCGTCTTTTTTCAATAATTCGAATACAAATCTTTACAAGGGAGGGGACTACTGCATAATTGTATAGAAGTAAGGTACTTTTACACTGATCGAATGGTCGCTCGGCATTTGGTAGATCATTTTACTAATACTTGAATTTAATAAATGCACACTTGTATAGTTCTGTAGATAATTTTATTTTCCTGACAACTCTTTCACCAGTTACCTCTGAAGCTCCCGTAACTGGTTAAACAATTACGGAAAATAAAATTATCTGTAGAACTGTAGCAATTATCTATGCTAAGTGTGTATTTATTAAATTCAAGTATTATAGGCGCTTTTATTTATTTCTACCTACGCCACGGCACATATGACAGAGAAAACTTCACATTGCTAGAGAAACGTAAAATAAATTGAAATGAGATTTTGAGCCAGACAGCCGAAAGAGCTGGAAGAGACCAACTTATATGTTTGACCGTCAGAAATATGTTTTAGTAGGATTCTGTTGTTCAGATAGTACAGAGAAGAAGATTGCAGTGGTTTGCTAGTGTATTGAGGCGGCAGTAATACGTAGGCCTTTAGAGTGTCAGTCATAGATGTCTGAAAATACAGTAAAACCCCGTTAAAACGCTTCGTCGTCGTTGTCGTCTTGTTCTTCTTATTCTTCTTGGTCTTCTTGTTCTTCTTGTTCTACTTGTTCTTCTTGTTTGGCACTTCAGCCCAACGTTGGGCAGCCCTGGCTTCCATCTTCTTCAAGTCTCCTATACGATTTCACCATCTCAGGGTAGCTCCTTACACCCACTCTTCTGAGAATGTTTCCACCACAACGTCCAATCATTATCCTATGTCGATCCCTCTTTCTGGTTTCGTCATTTCGCTAGCTATCTCGTGCCTCTTTCCCGCTGTCCTCATCGTCCTCACATTTACTTATGTTTTACTTTTGTCCGAGGTTTAGTTGTTGGTTTCATAACAAGTTTCATTTTACTTAACTTAAACGGGACGCTAACCCGACACAAAACCCCCGTCTTGAAGGATCAGGTGAATGTAACGACCCTAACGAGATCGAATCGAAACATTGATGTAGTAGTCTTACTTGTTCCAAATTAGTGGAAAAATCTTATTAAAACACCGTGTTAAGTGGGATTTGAGCGCTTTAAACTGGGTGTTTTGTAAAGTCTCCACATACGAGACATGGAGAGGGCCTGACAAAATGCGCGTACTGTATGTGATTAGCAGGAGCGTTTAAACTGGGTGTTTTGTAAAGTCTCCACATACGAGACATGGAGAGGGCGTGACAAAATGCGCGTACTGTATGTGATAAGCAGGAGCGCTTTAAACTGGGTGTTTTGTAAAGTCTCCACATACGAGACATGGAGAGGGCCTGACAAAATGAGCGTACTGTATGTGATAAGCAGGAGCGTTTAAACTGGGTGTTTTGTAAAGTCTCCACATACGAGACATGGAGAGAACCGGACTGTATGTGATAAGCAGGAGCGTTTAAACGGGGTTTTCATTGTTTACTTAATTCTCGATAATTTATGTACCATCTCGTTTGTTGTAAAAACTATATTATTGTTACGACGGTCTAACTGATCGTCGTATGGTGCAGTGGAAAACGAAATACCAGACACCACTGGAGTCACTAAAAACCAGCTTCAATTATCACAATTAACAGTTTGTGATCAACAACTTATTGATTCAAGTTAATCTGTCCACACAAATAATAATGTCAACTATAAAGAATTCCGCACTATAATCATTTTTCACTAATACACCACTTGAGATGCACTGTGTAAATCGCCCGACATAAAACTGAAAACTAAGTGGCAGGTGTTGGGGTATTTATAGTCTCCAGGTTTCCATAATATGCGCTCGTAACAAATACTTCAGCGCGACCTTGGCAGACACACGCCCACCTTGGCAAGGTTAGTCGAGAACATCGAACGCACGAGACGTTCCGCATTACGTAACATTGTTGACGCGTTGAGTGTCACGTACGCACACAAACATTACAGCTGGGATAGCCGAGATACATGTAGAACTTTCTGTAACGGTGGCACAACATTCTCACGTTTGTTCTTTCACACTACAATACCAATCGCAATATTCCAAATTTCCAACTTACTATATTAATTTACGTTTAGAAAATACGGTACATTTGTTCATGATGTAACTTATTTAGAGTCATCATTACGCTGTTCAATAAATCGTATATTTTCAATTTAAAGCCGTCTTCAGCGTAACCTAAAATTCTACACGTAATCACATAGTCAAACGTTTGCAGTGAACGACGCATATTGTGCTATAGTAAATAAATTGTTTTCAATAAAAGGCATTCATAAATGAAATTAATTCTGACATAAAAGCTTTGGCAATCAAAGTCTAATATGATGTACTATAGGACGCGACTTGTATAGCTCACGATGGTTTTAGTTTAATGTAGTTTCGGTTTTGTTGATTGTGATCCGGTTTTATTGCGAGAGTATACGAAGTTTTATCTGTTTTCATCAGTCATTTCTATGGAAATACTGGTATGACGTCGGCGAAACAAAGGCGGTTAATATTTTATGACGTTTACGATGTTTATGCGTTGTGCCTTGTTCGTCTTGTATTAGGTCTGTAACTTTCACTAGGGTTTAGTTCCGTTTGCAATAAATTACTTAACAGAAGTTATTTCTTTATAAATATACAACTACTGGCTCGCATCACTGATTTTTTTTTATTGGTAAAAATGTAAAAACGATTACCTTGTAGCCTGAACTAGTTTTCGCTTTTACAAGCTTTATCTGGTGCTGCAGCTACGACGCTGTCTGTCTTGCTCTGTCTGTCTGTCTTGATCAACAAAAAAGACCTTATTTGTTCATCAGTAAAATAAGCCTTAGAAATAAAACAAGACACAGCACAAGGATTAAATTTTATAAGACAATTGCAATACCCACGTTGATTTATGCAAGTGAAGCGTGGGTCATGACAAAAAGGAAAGCGGTAAGATTCAGAATGCTGAAATGTAGTTTCTTCGAAATACTTTAAACTATACATTTTAAGATAAAATAAAGAAATACGATATCAGGGCAAAACTCGAAGTAAAGGACATAAATGAAATTACTTCAATTTACAGAAGACAGTAGTGGGATCATCTGCAAAGGATGACAGAGGATAGATTGCCGAAAGCGGCACTGAACTATAAAGCCATTGGTAGAATAGACGTGGGTCGTCAGAGGATGACATGGGTGCCGGAACAGGTTTATACTGTATAATAAAATCCTTGAAGAGGAGAAGAAGAAGAAGAAGAAGAAGAAGAAGAAGAAGAAGAAAAAGAAGAAGAAGAAGAAGAAGAAGAAGAAGAAGAAGAAGAAGAAGAAGAAGAAGAAGAAGAAGAAGAAGAAGAAGAAGAAGAAGAAGAAGAAGAAGAAGAAGAAGAAGAAGAAGAAGAAGTAAGCTCATCTTATTGATCAATATACTGTATCTACAAATTTTATTATATAGGGGACATTGCTCAGTATCGGCTAACATGGTTACTTACTCCACGGCGCTACAGCTCATAAAGACCCCTGACCTCCAGAACGACGTGCCTCCACTCCACTCTATCCTGTGCAACTCTTCGCCACCTTCTGACCCCCAGTCTTCTCAAGTCTTCATCTACATCGTCCACCCTACGTCTTCTTCTTAGCCTCCCTCTTGCTCTTCTTCCTCCTGGCCCTCCAATGAATACTTTTTCACTGCCCTTTCCTCTGTCATTCTTTGTACGTAACCTGCCCACCTAATTCTGCCTTGTTTTATTGCTGTGACGATGTCCGGTTCCTTTTATAGCTTGTACAATTCGCCGTTTGTCCTCGTACGCTACATTCTGGCAGCTAGTGCACCTGCATGTATTCTCCTCAGAATCTTTCTTTCCCATCTTCTGATCATATATTGTTGGTGTCAGGTCATGGTCCAGACTTCTGAAGCATACGATACTGATGGCCGCAATACGGTTTTGTAAATCTGGCCCGTGGAGGTTCCAGAAATGTTTCTGGACTTTAGAATAGGCAGCAAAGAAAAGTAGCACCTATTTCCCATTGCTGGTTTGTCTTGAATTTCCATTGCCAACTGATTTTTTGACGTCAAAATGGGCTCAAGATGTCTAAAACTATCCAGCCTCTCAAATTTACTGCCCTCTCAAATTTACTTTAATTTTTAGGATTCTTTCTTCTCGGACATTCTCCTTCATTGGCATATATTTTGTCTTTTGGCTATTTACTTGCAGCCATAGGTTGGTGGAAGCATGCTCAAGAGAGATGTACGCCTCTTCCAGTGAATGTCTGTTTCTTGTCACGAGAAAAATATCGACAGTATATTCAATGCAGTGCGACCAGGCGCCTTAGGATGACCTTGCGTCTGTCCTAAGCCGACTGAAGAAGAGAAAGGCCCCTGGCCCCGATCACATCGGCGCCGCTGCGTTGCAGAATCTCCCGCCTTCGGCAGTTGACGTTCTTCTTGAGCTGCTCAACTCCTGTCTCCGGCTGAAGTACTTCCCCCGCCTGTGGAAAACCGCAAACGTCATCATGATCCAGAAATCTAAAAAGCCGCCCACGCTACCTGGAAGCTACCGCCCGATATCACTATTGCCAGTAATCTCGAAGGTATTCGAGCGTCTTCTCCTGGCCCGTATTCGCGCCTGGATGGATGGTTTCCTGGTGGATGGTTTCATCCGCGAGGAGCAGTTTGGGTTTAGGCCGAGGCACTCGACTACTCTTCAGCTAGTACGGGTTGTCACCTGTCTAGCCGACGCCGCCAACAATCATCAGGCAACAGGAGCCGTCCTGTTGGATGTGAGCAAAGCCTTCGATAAAGTCTCGCACGAAGGCCTGCTCTACAAACTGGCGCATTCGCCAATCCCGACATCTATCGTCCACTTGCTCCGATCCTATCTGACGGATCGCACCTTCAGGATCAGCGTAGATGGGGCGTTCTCTCGGGTTCGCTCTGTCGCCGCTGGCGTCCCACAAGGATCTGTCCTCGGCCCCGTTCTGTACGTACTGTACACGAACGATCTGCCTGTTTATCCCGGGGTCACGTTATCTCTATTTGCTGACGACGCGATTTTTCATTTTAGCTCGCTTTCGCCTTGGCGGACGAGCGTAATGTTACAACGCCAGTTGGCTATGCTTCCGGACTGGCTAAGGAAATGGCGGGTAGCGATCAATACGGAGAAATCCGAGGCGATCTGCTTTACGCGTAAGTCCATTTCCCGATGCCAATCCCTCTCCTTAGAGGGGAGACCCATCAACTGGACTGAGACGGTGAAGTACCTGGGTGTTCGGCTTTATCGGCACCTAAACTTCAACGCCCACGTGACCTCAACCCTCAACTTGGCTCGTGGCGTCAGAGCCAAACTATCACCTATGCTTTCGCGGAACAGCCGCCTGGCTGTCCGTACAAAACTAACATTGTATCTACTGTTCCTCCGAACAGTACTCACTTATGCGGCACCCGCTTGGTGGCCTCTCCTGTCGGTCACCAACAGGCATAGGCTGACTACATTTCAGAACTGGACCCTACGCTCCCTCACGGGGTCCCCGTGGTATGTGCGAAATTCCGCCATACACCGGGGTCTCCGTGTTCCCACCTTAGAGGTCTTCGTCTGGTCCCTGGCAACGAATTTGTTCGCCAAGGCCGGCGAGTCCCCTTATCCGCACCTCCAAAGGCTTAACAGCATGGAGAATGCACCGCCCCCTCGCCGCGTCAGGCGCCCTAGGGCGCTGTTAGACGACCCCCCCTAAGTTCATCTCATGAACCCCCCAGAAACGAACCCCCAACCTTCTGGAAATCTGAACCGATCACCATCAATGCCGACCTGCGCCTGCCGAAACTGTAGTCAATCATGCTGCGGCAGATTGGAATTGATAGATTTATTGCCAGCATCGGCTTTGGCGATTCGGCAGGGCTCTGATCCGGGACACGGGCTCTCGCGAGGTTGTGCAAATGCCTTCCTTGCGAAAGCCGACTGCCCCGGTGATAAGTTCCGTCGACTCGGCCGTCGCCTTCGGGCGGTTGAGCCTCTTGTCCTCGCTAGCGCGCCTCTAAGTTTCCGTGGGCTATGTCCTCGGAGACTAAGGAGCCGCGACCAGGCGTTGCGATTGCCTGAACCCATGATCACGACCAAGATCCCCGTCAGCACCTGCTTTGCTGATTTGGCAGGGTAATGACCTGAGACACGGGCTCCCGCGAGGTTGTGCAAGTGCCCTCCTTGCGAAAGCTGGCTGTCTCGGAGTCATTACCTACCATTACGGCCGACGCCCTAGGGCGCTCGAGCTTCTTGTCCTCGCCAGTGCATCACTACGTTCCCAAAGGCTAGCCTGAGGGGACCATGGTGTCGCGCCTTGGCGGGACAATTGGCTGAAGCAAAAGCTTAAGCTTGCCACCGTGGTGGCCATGTAATGTATCATGGACCCGCGGACTGCACCATAACACCCTTAAGCAGAGCAAACGACCGCGCTGACCTGTTGGCACCTGGCGTTCATCAGGCCTAGGCCTGGACAACGCACACAAATTAGGGCGCAAAACGCCCGTGCATCATCCATCTATCCATCCAGGCCCCTTACTACCTTCTCTAGCCATATACCGAAAGGAGGGTAGACAAGAAATCCCCTTGTTTTACTCCTCTCTGAACTTGGATATCATATGCTAACTGTCCTTCCACTTTTACTTTGCATATTGTATCTTTCAGGGTCATGTGAACCAGGTGTACGTATTAAAGTTAACACGGTTGGAACATCTTAAAACGGAGTAGATGGTAGCTGCTCCCCCAAACAACTATGGAATTACGAGAGTCGGTTAAAAAGTTCGGGGAGCTACATCTATAGCTCAGTGGTAGAACTAAAATCTTTCGGGTGCTACAAAACGTATATTTCACGTAAAGACCAGTTAATTTCGAGATATATCTATCAATTTATTCACTTTTACTAGCTGTTTGAAATTTTCCTGTCACGCGTGTTTTTAAAATCCACAAAATCAAATATCGTGTTGTGAAGAAATCTCCGTTAAAAACGTTTTAGCGGCAATTGTAACGAATTGTAATCAAAACAAAATTGTAAATGTGTTAGGTAATATTGCGGCTTTAGAAACAACGGTAAGTGGGGCACACTCGACTTTAAACGTGGTCGTACAAGCACTGAAGACTATCCCCGCAATGGACGTCCAAAAAGTGCAACAAAATATGGCATTATTGAAAAACTTTCATAGGGAGTTGGAAGACCGCAGACTGAGGAGTAGATGACGTTGCTGAAATCATAGTATCTCATATGAGCGTGTCCATCATATTTTAACTTAAGAATTTGTTGTGAAAAAGCGTTGTGCAAGATGGCTACCGCATCTAGAGTTGTTCCATTTTTTTGGGCGTCCAGTGCGGGGGGGGATCACCTTCAATGCTCGTACGACCACGTTTAAACTCAAGTGCCTACTTACAAACCGTTAGTTTTGAATTCGTAGCATCTCCTGACAAATTTACAATTTCGTTCTGAATTTCCGTTGGCGCTAAACAATTTTTAACAATGAATCACACCACGATGTTCGTCCGTTTTTCAAAACATGCATGTCACGTCAATTTTAAACAGCTTCTAAACAATGAATAAATTAATAGATAGACTTTGAAATTAACAGGAGTTATCATAAAATACAAATCTTGCAGCACACGAAAAATTTTAGTTTTACCGCTAAGCTACAGGATGTCGCTCCGTGAACTTTTCAACTGATCCTCGTATGAGCCGAAAGGACGGAGAGGTGTTGAAGGGCGGCCGAAGAAACGCGTTCCAGTGACCCAGCTCTAATCTACCTGCTTGCGATCGGAACAAACCAATTTTTTGGAGAAATGCTTGTCTCAGATAATGGTAATGATGATTACGAAGGTCGCCATCATTATCAACACGAATAAATCTCTGTACGCTGTCTCGTGAATGGCGAGTGAGTGTGGTTTGTATTATGTTTGGGTGTGTACGTGAGAGAGTCCGTGGAAGTTAGGCTTCCGTTGTTACAAGTGAGTGACAGGTCAGACAACCGTGTAAATACGCGTATTCCTTATGACTCTCACGTGTTTATTGCAAAAGCGTCAGTCTTGCTGACGGTAATGTTTAATATCTACTGGGCACTGATTTGATTCTATGTTTGTTAACGAACAAGCACATTTTGACAACGTGTGGCACATGTTATCCGCTGTTTAATCCATGAGTTCATCTTTTTCTCACTTGAAAATGTATACTGCATGATCGTACATCAGTTTATGGTGGCAGAATGATTTATCTCCACTACTATACAGAATGCTAAAAATACCATTTAACACACTTCTTCTTTTTCTCCTCTCCAATGATGAGGTTATAAATTTGTTCCGGCACTCATTTCATCCTCGGACGACGCTTCTACCAGTGGCTTTATAGTAGTTCAGTGCCGCTTTCGGGCATCGATCCTCTGTTATCCTTTGCATCGGCAAGATCCTCTAAGCCCCCCAGAAACCTGTGTCCTATATTAGGTGTTCTAGACTTTTTTGGATCCATAGTCGTGAATCTGATATTCTTTCTTAGTGTTCTTTAAACCGTTGTGTATAATCTTATGGTGTTTCATTTAAGTTAAAAACTAGTCATTTTTAATCCTCCTATGAACGCCATTTCTGAGGCCTGTTTTTCACTTTCTTTTATCTTGGTTGTTGTTGTTGTTGTTGTTGTTGTTGTTGTTGTTGTTGTTGTTCTTCTTCTTCTTCTTCTTCTTCTTCTTCTTCTTCTTCTTCTTCTTCTTCTTCTCCTCTTCAAGGACTAGGTTATATAAACCTGTTCCGGCACCCATCTCATTCCTCGGACAACCCACGTCTCTTCTACCAATGGCTTTATAGTTCAGTGCCGCTTTCGGCAATCGATCCTCTGTCATCCTTTGCACATGATTCCACCATTGCCTTCTGTAAATTGAAATAATTTCACTTAATGTCCTTTACTTCGAGTTCTGCTCTGATTTCCTCATTCCTTATTCTATATTGCAATGTATAATTTAAAGTATTTCGAAGATCATGTATTTCAGCACACTGAATCTTGTCGCATTCCTTTTTTGTCATGACTCACGCCTCACTCGCATAAATCAATGTGGGTATTGCAATTGTCTTATCAAATTTAATCCTTGTGTTGTGTTTTGTTTTATATTTAAGATTTCTATGAATCGTATCACGAATATTCCTTAATGTATTTACCTTCTCTCTGTTATGGTATTCAGATTTATAGCTTACCGCAGAGCCGAGATATTTGAAACGGCTCACTTGTTCTAAAGTGCTGTGGTTTATAACTCTCTTGGTCCTCACTGGATATTTATCTTTAAAAACCATGGTCATACACAAGACAAAAATAAAGAAAAGAAAATAGTACACGCCAAATAACTAAAGAGAAAGGTTGTATCGTGAAGATAATACAAAACAGAATATTAGAACAAAATATAAAACGAAAATATTCACAAACCATAACAGTTGTGCAACTCATTTACTAATGTCAACACGATACAAGACCTCGTTCACATAGACTGACCATAATATAACATGAACATTAGAAATCTTAAACAAATATAACATAAAAACAGCATATAGGCTGTCCCATGTGGAATGAGATGTAGCCTGCTGGAATACAGCATATAGGATGTCCCATGAGGAATGAGATGATTCTTTAGGAATGCATTCTACCGGCTGGAATAAAGAAGAAATTTCATATATACATACGTCCAAAAACGCTTCATTTTCGAATTATGGCTTGCAAAAAATTAAGCCTACTAAAATTTTTTGAACTTAAATTAAAGGGTGATTTTGGTGGTTTCATATGGACTGTGGCCTGAAAAATTGAGAAAAGGGTCCCAGAACTGTATCCTGAGTAGTTTTACAGCTATGGTCCGTAAACGTCAAAACATTTGCGACACGTGTGCACCACGTAATTTTATATGAAATGTGGTGTTGTAGATACGTATTCTGTGTCGGCCTCGGCCTGTTTCATTTGATAATAAAACTGATTTAACACAGAAGTTAAGAAATATGAATTGCAACAATTTTAGGATTAAACATAATTTCAATTTCTAACACAATTTAAATATACGTAGTTTACGAGGTAGGTTTTAATATTAACAATACTTTTGGTACAGGTGCTTGTAAATAATAAAAATATAATTTTCTTTTAAACTTCTTCTTCTTCTTCTTCTTCTTCTTCTTCTTCTTCTTCTTCTTCTTCTTCTTCTTCTTCTTCTTCTTCTTCTTCTTCTTCTTCTTCTTCTTCTTCTTCTTCTTCTTCTTCTTCTTCTTCTTCTTCTTCTTCCCCAACAAGGAATAGGCCTTGGACCTGTTTCGGCTTCATAGAATTTATTTCCATCTTTTCTTTGGTCTCCCCACACTTCTTCTTCCAGCTGGTTTCTATCAACTTACCGCTTTTGGCAGTCTTTGATTATCCATACGCTTCAAATAGTCCTTCCAATTTCATTTATGCATTTCTACTTTCTCATTCAAGTTGTATATTTCCAACTCTTCTCTAAATCGATCTTGTTTGGAACAAGATTTGACCAATCTTAAAGATTTCATCTCCGCTGCTTGTATGCGGCTTTTATCTCTGATTCTCACTGTCCATGACTCACGTCCATAAAGAAGCATGGGGGCAGCCATTACCTTGTAAAACGTAAGCTGAGTATCTTTCCGCGTCTTGCTTCTTCTTACCGTGCCGCACATGATATAAAACGTATGTAGTTTATTGTCTATGCCGTTTTAATAAAAAGCAAAAGGTTTAACTTTCCTATTACTTCATGACAACTGCAATAATTTGGTTTCTGTTGGTGACTGATTAATTTTGTTATGTGTGCATAAAAATTTGCTCTCCTCCATTCAAAAATGCCATCACCCGCCACTGTCACCGAGCCTTAAGTAATTCTTATCTGTTTTTAATGAAGTCCTAGTTTCTGAAGGGTGAGTAGAAATGCTCCAAACGATACTTTACATTTAATAGCGAATAATATTTTTCAGAATTTGATAAGTACAGCCTTAAAAATTACCGGCGAGTTATATGGGATGCCGCCCTAAGTTTTGCCATAAATTTATTCTTTTACGTTTTCCCCTTTTAAGTTTTGTCTTTATTTATTTCCCTGTAACACCGAATACTGTGCGTTTAATCTGCAAAGAGAAATACTAAACTACGAGGTCATACATGACCATTCGATATCTCCAGTTCCTGTCAAAACAACTAGTATTATCTAGAATGGTAGAGCCCAGAGCGCTCCACATAAATTTCATCTCTCCTGCCTGAATCACTGCTGTGTCTCTTTCTGTCATAACTCTGGCTTTGTCTCCATACATCACAACTGGTACCGCTACAGTGTTAAAAACCCTTATCCTTGTTTCCTTCTTTGTCTTACTTTTAAGGCAGCTGTGAATCGTTCCATAGATATTCCTAAATTTGTTTAATCTTTCATCAAGATCAATTTCTCCCCCATATGTTTCGTAATATCCCAAGTAATTGAAATTCTGGACTTGTTCCATTATCTTTCCGTCTATAACTATCTTAGTTCTTACCGGTTGCTTCCCTCTGAATGTCATTGTTCCAGTCTTGGCCGCCGATATTTGAAAGCCATATTCATCTGCTATACACCTTTTAGATAGTGTCTTGATAAATTCGTTGTGCCGACATAAGTGTTCTCTTGTACGTGCCGATATATATTGTAACGTGTAAAAGGGTTTTCTTCCGGTTATTTAATGTGTATACTTTGTTATTAGTTTATAAGGATGAGTATCTGTTCAGGTGAATGTTTGTTGAGCGCCAATTTGCAATCACCGGTTACAAATAAAATTTATTTATAAAATATCAATTACAAATTTTTATTAAAAAAATATTATATGGTTTCTTTATCAGCTATAATTAAATCTCTTTTAATCTGTTCTTTCAGCAATGAATGTGATAACTTATGCTCATCAAAACAGATTTGAAAAAATCTGCCATGACTTTCAATTGAGGAGTGTTGCCAACTTAATCTAATTACTGAAGTCAATTCACAGTACCAGATATCTTGTTTAGTATATCATACCCATTTTGTATTCATGAAATAAAGAAACGAATAAACCTTTTATCTGTATTTTTCAAACTCAAATCCTTTATTTATTCTTTAATTTGTTTTAAAAGTCAAATATAATTCTTTACAAAGTTTGGCCAGCTGTATTTTAAATATGCTCAAGTGGCAGCAGTAGCAATAGTAACTCTTATACCTCAGGGCATAAACATTTCATATTTTATATTTAATGAATAAAATACAAATATAATGTGTTAAGTTAGGTCCTTTTGGCTACGATATAAACAACAGTTTTTATAGGGAAAGTACTAAAATACATGTGATTATAAATAGTTACAATGTGCCTTAACAGGATTATACAAATAGTGTAACAAAGTTCAGTGTGTAGGTATGTTAGTAAAATGTTTTTTAGACTTAATTCGCTTTAGATTATAGTAACACTATACATCAATGGTTTTTTATGCTTATGGTAATACTATTCATTAATATTGTTCTCAGTGGAAGTTCAAAAATGGTTTTTATGAAAAGTGTAATCAATGTCTTTGAAACCTATAGTCTAGGCTTAACAGGGAATGGTTCAGATTAATTTTATATCAAAAATACTTCGCTTCCTGTGTCAATTGATTCAATTTCTTCAGAGATATCCTGGTTTAATTCTGTAGAGTCCTGTAGCACTTCCTTCTTCTATTTTAATCTTGATGAGGATAATTATTTAATTGTTTTATTTAGATGGACTGATATAAAATGTTTCATAATTTGCTTTTGTCACTATGTGTTGTTTAATTCAACCTTTCTTCATTCAGATCCAATAACACAATTCTTATTTCATGTTTTTATAACATATTAGTTGCTAAGGCCTATATCAGCTATCTTATTGGTTTCTATTGTAACATTTTTTTGTCACCCTGGTGATATCATAGTAATAACATAAACAAACTCTTACTATTTTATCTGTCATTCTCTTTAAAAGGATATACCTTTTTTATAAGAGCTTTAATCTTCACTTTATTGGTTTCTTTGATCTTCTGATGAAACACTGATCATTTTGACACCACTTTTGACTATCTTCTGTTCTATATTTCTTGAGTTATTAATTTACACTTTTTATTCTATCTGTTCCAGACCTATTTATTATTATTTCTTTTTGTACTTTTCACTTTCTTAAATTTATTTGACACATTTAGTAATCCTTTAACATAACTTGACATTGTTTCATGACTATTTTAATAGAAATTCTTATTCATATAACTTAACTGTCGAAGCTCAATATGCCTAGTTTTACAAAAATCTATGACTATTATTTTGGTACTTTCTTGTTAAGAAAAACATTAGTGTTATTAACACTATCATATATAATATTAATTAATGTGACCCAAACTAATTACTAATAACTATTAGTAACATATTATAATTCCCCTTAACTGACTGTATTCATAAATTTACAGTCTGCACAAATAAAACAAAATTCCATAAGTAAGTTCATTAACATTGTCCTTCTTACTTATCATCATTGACATCATTTTAACTATGATAAACACAACTATCACAGCCTTCGTTAACATACATTAAACAATTAAAATAAACCATATTCAATCAAGTCTTTAATTACTGATTTCTTAAAAATCTTGTTTCTTGATACTTTTTTATTAAGATAATCAAAGTATATTTATGTTAAAAGGGCATGGTAAAAATGTCATGTAAGAGTCCTAAATAGCTGGACTCTTTGCCTTATCAAGTGCGTAAAAACCTTGGTCCATCATCTTTCCATCTGCAACTATCTTAGTTCTTACTGATACTTCTTGTCCCGCTGTTATTTCGACTTTACGCAGTTCGTGTCGGTACAATTACTCTGACGTGCGGTACAATTTACAGTCCGTAACAAAAACGACTACGCCTCAGCAATGTCTGTATTTACAGGCTGTTGATAACTAACAATTAAATACCACTTAGTGGCGCCTCGATTATTCTTAAAATCGAGGGTAGCGTTTCCAGACTCGGTAGATAAATTATTCACTTTACTATTGAGGTTTATAGTTATTTTCCCATTATCGCTGCACCAGATCACGTGGCACCGTTGTGTGTGTCTCGCGGACTATAAATCAGATAGAGCGATTTGCATGTAATGAGTCGGCTGCCAGATCGCTACTGCGTCCCATTTTTCTGTGTCCGCTTCTCTTATTACTACTAGTGGGATTTGAATTGCAAATGATTTTGTAAACTTTTCCTTCTTATTTCTTTGCCAGATAGAGAGAGAAACAGAGACTGACAGGGCATTCGTGCCGGTTGAAATGTTTGTCTTCGCGTGATGTTGCCGTCAGACGGGAAACAAGTGCTTTCCTTTGTGTCGGATATACTCCGGTCTATTCAGTTGGCATCGAATAATCAATAATTCAACCGGCATCAATTACGTTTCAATAATCTGCAAAACATTTAGATCGACTTTGTTAGTAACAAAACTAAATATGCTTTCGTTAAACGATCTTGTATTGTAACAACTTTATTTTAATGTAACTGGTAGACAAGCTGAGCGATGACCGGGTCTAGTAGAAGGCCGGAATGATATTAATTGATGACTTGTTGTGAAACATATTAATACAAAGGTCTTTAAAAATATATAAGCACTTGGTACGATTCACAGTTTTTATTTAACTCTGACAGCTGTTTCAGCTTATGAAGCTATTCTCAAAGAGATCAGTGAACAACTAACAAAGGATGTTAGGGTGGTGAACATATGTTTAGGGCGTGTGTATCCGGATATGTGTGGGGTGTGATGATGCAGGTGGGAGGGGGTGGAGTAATGTCAAGGTAAGGTAAGGTCAAGTGTCTGTAAAAACTAAATATAACCTGAATGCAATATATCTGAAGGTTGGAATATTAAACGTGGCAACACTGGAACCAGCTGATCTTTGAGGCTGACTAGACGATCTCTTAATTAATGTATTTCAATACTCAAATCGCGTCATTTTTAATTGCCGGTTAACAGCAGTTATATAATTCTTCATTTTTTGCAAATTAAAAGTTTATTATGAAAAGTACTGTTATATTTTTTAAGAAGTATAATAATTGACTCATTCATACGGTACGAATTCAATAATTCGAATAAAATTAATTCATTAGGCCTAACACTAATTCACTAATCTCATCAACTTAAACGTATAGTACTAAGTGCGTAAAGACCTATAGTTTAGTTTCAGCTATAAATAGGCCTACTCGTGATTTTAGTAATGCTATAAAATTAAATCAAAATATAACATGTTCACTTTAGCTATTTTATTACACTGTGCTTATAGGCCTCAGACGCAACGTTGCCACGTTTAATATTCCGGCCTTCTAGTAGAGTCGGCCATGGCTGAGGTCAACGACGGATCTCGTTACAGAGCTACCGCTTGTAAAGCGACTCGGTTTTGTTTCGCGTAAGATTTTGACGTCACACTAAGCCAGTGGTTCCCAACCTTTCCGGACCCGTGTACCACTTTGGTCTTCCACGTTCATTTCGAGTACCACCGGAGCTTAAAGAAAGGCTATTGGGTTTTTCATAATAAAAACCTCGATACAACTTGAATAGTTTATCTTATTATTCCTAGTTATTTTAATTATTTTAATCTAATACATGAAATTTACAAAACGGGAACTGATTTTAAAATTAATTTCAGGTTTGTTCGGAAAGTAAGTTCCGATAGGGTATTAAAGAAAACTAAGAATATGTTTACAAAACATTTTTATTGCTATTTTAAGTACATACCTCAGGCTACTTTTCTATATAGTTTTCGTTATATTTGAACACTTTTCATAGCGAGGCACCAGGCGTTGTATACCGTCGTCATAAAATTTCTAGCCCGTGATTTGAACAAGTACTAACAGCTTGTTTAACATCGCTGGTCATCAAAGAAAGATTCTCATGTTTGAAAAGGTGATATTCGCTTGGTGTAAGGTCTGGGTTGTAAGGCGGACGATCAAATTGTTGCCAGCCAGACTTTATGAAGAAATGTTCCGTTGCAGCGGCAGTGTGTGTGCAGTGCCACGATTCATCGCAATGTCCCGAGTAAGCATCCTACGTCGCGTACACTGGATAGGACTAAGCAAAAAAGTTGTATTCATCTTGATACAATTGAATCGCTCACTGCTTCTTCTCCATACATATCGAAAATCTGACGGTGAATTTCAATTGTTCTTTCGCATTAAAGAACCGAATCACATACCTACTTACACACGCGCCGGGCGTCTTGAATTTCTTCGACATTATAAACACGTCCAACGAAGCTTAGGCCTACTCAGTGCACAGTTGTTTACAAACGGCGTTGTTGGCTTGCCAACGAATCAAACACTCTTGGTGCATCACCTGTGATGGTGGTGTGGAAGAGATTGCATGTCATGTATTGGCAGAGCTCACATCATTTGTCGATGAAAGATCAGAGTTGACAGAATTTTGGAACAAACATCCTCACGAAAGCAAATCAGAGATGGTTTGTTGGAATCCGAAGTTCTTCGGAATATTTGCAAAAGTTACTCGTAAAGTTGGAAGAGGTAAAGAGACCAGGGGCTTAGTTGACCATCAAGAACAACAGGAATAGGTTCGTCGACCCCAACGTTAGGGATGGCGGGACAGAAAAGATGTTTGGAGGCACGCCACTTAGGAAGTTTCTTCAGGAACAGCATTGACTAGGGAATTGCCGGACAGAAGCCTTGGGTATACGGCTTCGTGATTTACGAGCCCGAGGGGCGGTGGTGGGTTCTGAGGGTCTACGGCCCCAACCATCTGCCAACGACTCAACAAACTGGCCGCGCATGCGCAACAGCGTGACGACGTCGATACCGCGGCAATATTTTAAAACGGAACTCACTTTCTGAGTAACGCTCGTACATTCTAAAATGAGGGTACTTTTTGCGTAAGGAAAAAACAATCAACAAAGTAAATCCGTCATTTTATATTAGAAAAGATTTGGTGTTTAGAACATGTGCGTGTATTTATACAGTACTTGTATATCGACAGCCGTGAAAGTACGCATAGACATGCATGTATACCTGTATCCCACCCCAAAAAAAAAAACTTTAAAAAGTTAAAACTAGGCATGTAGGAAAGTTTGTGTAGTATCTTTCACTGAAAACATTTTTTTTGCCATATTTGTATAAGGAGCTAATATTAATATTTCCAAAGGCTTAAAAACAATTTAAAAAATTTAATCGAAAAAATGATTGTGTTTTCATTTGATTCTTTTCAAAGTTCCCAAATTGTTTCAACAAAAGAAATGAAATCTAAATTAAATAGGCATGTGCAAGATCGTTTTCGAATACGTCTTTGCATTTTGGCTGCATGATGATAAAACTAGTACGAAAACACAATAGGACTTTTAGTTGATTTTGAAAAACAATTTAATGGATAAAACAGCAAAAATTCCGTTGTAAGCAACACATTATGCTACTCTATTTTCAACGCATGAATATTTTCAAATCCACTGAATACTTAACATTAACATAATTTCTTAAAGCTTGAATATCTATTGGTACTTTAGAAACATATTGATCAAATATTATCTTCGAAATCTCGGATTTATTATTTTTTTCAAGTAGAATATTTTTTAGTGCTGAAAAATGAATAAACTTTGTACAGTTGTGCTTATATATGAGTTATTGTATTTATTTGCAATTCCAGTAATAATAGAAATGTTTTTATTATTTTCCAAACTTCTGTGATCACTCTGAGCTCTAATTTTATTTTGTGGAACTGTCCATCTACAGTCTGCAATTTTAAATTTATTATTGGTTTCTTTCAAAATTTTGATGCTTTGCAAATCAGGGCGATAGAGACTTCTTAATCGATTATATTCAATTATAGCAGCTTCAGAAGCTTTTATAGATGTGGGGTCAAAATTAATCAAATGTAAGCCTTCTAATTTTGTTACTCGTGACAAACCCACATAAGTCTGACCAGTTGAAAATATTGTAGTTCCTGCATCAGCTAATATATTGTCTAAGCTTAGGCCTTGGCTTTTATGATAGGTAATTCCATAACTAAGCATTATTGGGAATTGCTTTCTCGTAACAAAAATCTGATCAGTTGCGATAAATTGATATTCCAGTTGTTCTATATCATACTCTAAACCGGTCTGTAAACGAATACGTAAATGTGTTATTATATTTAAATCATTCGTTCTGACAGATGGTATAGTACCTATCGCACCATTATATAAACCCTTTGAAACATCAATATTTCTTCGCATCATTACCTTACATCCTACTTTAATTGTAATCACTCGGTGCAATCCCACATGCATGCGTATCGTCATCATTTAAAAATTTCATGACTTTCTTTTGAAATTTTTTTGCGCAATTGAAACTGTCATCAGCAACGAGTTGTATTTCCGGTGAATCTATTTTTTTTTCAGCATTGCGGCATTGAATATGTTACACATTTCATTAGTTGGAAAAAGGCAAACGGTATCAGCTGGTAGGTAATCATCATACAGATAATTCAACTAAGCATTAAAATTTAATATGAACTGAGTGAAGCGCTGATTATTAGATTTTGAAAAATTTTATGTGGATGATTACAATGGTGATTCTTATCACCAGAAGCTCAGAATGCATAGTTTTCAGTCAGGAACCTGCAAAGTATTATCAATCACAAAGTATTATTTCTTCTCTATTATCATATAAAATAAGTAACCTAAAATTGATTGTTTACTTATCTGATCTTTAGTTTTTGCATTAATATACCAAGGAGCATTAGAATTTTGCTATCAGCTTCATCTCCACCAACAGATAATTCTTTTTTCAATATTAAAATAAGTTAAAGAAACTGTTATTATTAGTTAAGAGTTACTTATTGATTGATACTGTTCAACTGAATTTTTGACATTGGCATTGTCAATTGACACATTCTCTCTCTCTCTCTCTCTCTCTCTCTCTCTCTCTCTCTCTCTCTCTCTCTCTTCTCTCTCTCTCTCTCTCTCTCTCTCTCCAATATTTTTTTTTTTTTTTATATATAAGGCTCTTACACGCTAAATGACCTAGACATACGCATAACATGGTTTACTATATCTATATATATCGCACACAGAAAACTTATGCGCGCATATAGATATAGTAAATCATGTTATTTCTGTATGCGTATGTCTATGACATTTAGCGTGTAAGAGCCTATACACATGTTATTACATCGTTTGGTGGCGCTAGTTCTACGTGGCAACTTAGCGAACTAATACCTATAGGTCTTCCGAAAACGAAGGACGGAGGAAATGAAGGAAAAAGAGGCTGATCTAGCGTTTGAGCGAAATATGATGATGAGATTAGCGCTAAATGCTTAATATATAACATTTTGCTTATCATTTTACAGAGATTATTAAATGGAAACATCCGAAATTCCTTTTTTCTGCGATAAAATGACATATACTCAAATTAAACGAGATAATATAATAATTCTGCGTGAATGTTAAAGTATTTATAGGTCGCTCTGTCGCGCGCCCTCAGGCCGTAGCTTCCCTACATGCCTTCGGTCGGCTGCCGCCGACCTTGATGCAAGCGTAGGTTTTATATCCGTTTACCACTCTTGCTACCATGTGTACTATTTTTGGACACACAAAACTTTTACTAGAGCTCGTGTGTACCATATTTGGACATATTAAATTTTCCGTACTGCGCACGTGTACCAAAGTTGGAAACATTGCATGACTGTGTTTTTAAGGTTTTTGTCAATATGTGGACACAGATCAGTGCTATTAGATAGAGTTTTACATTATTCTGGGCCAGAGTAAAAGAAATATGCTCTTGGGTTAAGTTGGCAATACTGTACTGTCAACAAAATCAGCTGTTATATAAGGAAACATATCTGGGCCGGGAGGAAAACGTACTCTTCACAGGTCTGGTAGCGAGAGGTTTTCCTGTCACCGGTGTCTGGGAGCGAAAATGTTAAAAACAAACTAATTTCATTATTGATAACACCGTTTAATAAACTGATTGCTAAGTTCATACCACCAAGTGGAGAACAATGATTTACACTGATTAGGCTTTAAGCCCGTACGATACCGGTAATCGTAGCATAACTGCGTGGCGACTTAGCGTAAGCTTAATTATGTACGATGCAATCTGGGCGTTTGAATAGATTACACACACACTCATACACAGAAGTGCCTTCCTAAATCAAGCAGTATTGTGGCTAAGCAGACGAACAATTATCTCTACGTTATGCAGATTCGGTTTGTAAAATTTGTCACAGTTTCTACAGATAATGAAGCAGATTACACTGGCTTCATAAGAAAAACGGTCTGTATGTAAATGGTATTATTTAAATGAGGATCTCACAGTAACGTCTTAGTCAGAATATTTCCCCTTCCCCCATTAAACTAAATTGATTGTGTTAATCACTACGGGCCTGCCTGCTTAACAAAGAGCATTGCATACCAAACGTCTGACACGCTTACAGCTTACTTACGCCTTTTGCTTATCAAAATTTAAAACGAATTAAAGAAATAACCTCGGAAAATGGATAATCCGACGTATTCGAAATACATAGTCATTCATTGATCCTTAACATGGAACCGGAGCATTGTGATTAGGCTAATGTTCTCAAGTAGGCCTAGGGGAAGTCCGTGTAATTTGGACCATTTAACTTCAAATCGGTATAACATCGTTATCTTTAATGAAAATATTACAAATTTGATACACGCAATTTACTATTTTGTAATAAGTATTTGGGAATAAATCAACTTTAATATGACTTAAGTAAATTGTTTGATAAAGAATTTTTATATCATAATGTGTTTGCGTGTAATTTGGACCGACGGCGTGTAACTTGGACCGGTAATTCGTGTAACTTGGACACGTAGTTCGTGTAATTTGGACCTTACGGCGTGTAACGTGGACCAGTAATTCGTGTAATTGGACCGACGCCGTCTAACGTGGTCAGGTAATTTATGTAATTTGGACAGACGATATGTAACTTGGACCGGTAATTCATGTAATTTGGACTGGAATTTATACGAATGATAACACACGTAATGCGCTTTTAAGCTATTTATTCAAATAATTTTTTATAGTACACAAATAAATATTGTTATAAGCAATATTAATATAAGTTTTTTATACATGGCACAATAATAAAAAATATTCATCACTTATTTGGGCACAATTTTCATGCGCACTCTGCAAATAATGCACTTAGTCTACTTATTGCACTTATAACCTCTTGATTGTGTCTAATTTTCAAATATTTGAACAGTAAGGTAACAATTTCTCCTTACAATGAATATTTAAATGTAGAAACAAAAGCAGATTAACCAAGATTAATCTCTACAAAACGGTTCTTTTTGCAGTTCTCTACCTAAAATTATTTTGCAGTCAAGAACTGAGGGCTGACTTTCATGATTTAAATGTTCAGATGCTACGTGTTCCAAGTTTTGGTGCTTGGACTCTAAATAAGAACGTCTCTGATAGATTAAAGGTATTTGAAATGTGGACTTACTGAAGAATGTTAGGAATACGGTGAATAAATAAAGTCTCTAGTATTGAGGTCATGACAAGAATGTACAACGAGAAAGACATAATTCTTCATCATCATCATCATCACCACTCCAAGGGCTAGGCCTTAGACCTGTTCCGGAATCCATCTGCTCCTCGGTCTACCGACATCTCTCTTTCCAGTAGGGTGTTAACCGAAGGCAGTCACAGGTAGACGGATATCAGGCATGCAGTTCAAATGTTTACACCATCTCCTTCTGTGGTCTTCAGTCTTTTGGTGCAATGATACTGTGTTTGAATCGCGTCTAATATCCTCGTTCCTTCTCCGATCTAAGAGAGAACAACCTTGCGTCCCTCTTAGAAATTTCATTTTGGCTGCCCGAATCCTCTGCATGTCCTTTTTACCGAGAGTCCATGTCTCACTAGCATACAGCAATGTGGGGACAGCCACAGTTTTATAAAATTTCATTCGGGTATCCTTCAGTGTTTTATTTTTCAGTGCTTTATGAATCGTTAGGTACCATAGATGCGTTTAAATTTTGTTAGCTTACTAGAAAGACATTATTGATGCAGTTAAATCACAAACTAGAATAGTCCTACCTCCTAGGATCATAATTCAAGGAGGAACATGTAACCATTTACAAGTTGTTACACCGGGCAAGATGCAAGAAATAAGTCACACTTTCTGGTTAAATAACTTGAGAGACTGGTTCAACTGCAACTCCACCGACTTATATAGAACAGCTGAGTCTAGATGTTTGCATTATCATGTTGATTTTCAGTCTTCTTGGAGGAGGTGGTGGCACTTGAAGGAGAGAATGTTCTCAAGTAAACTCAATGCAACTCTTAAGCGCACTCTAAAAATATTCAATTTAAAGTTTATATACCCAAAGGACATGGTGCAATTCCCCCTCAAGTATTCCAAAATCCTCTAATTTGATTTTGTGGACAGTAGGGGATTACAATACGGGTGTATGGAATAACCCCCAGTTAACCGTGGATCTTGGAGCTTTATCCAAAAATTTATGATAAACTAAAGACACTTCAGCAATTATTGGAATCAAATAACTAATGTTATTCCTTTTGTTTTTAAAGTGGGGAGAATTTAAATGTAAACGAAAAAGTTTGAGTACTACGTAAATTCCCTCCCTCACAGATTACAAAAATCGCCTTTAAAAATCCCCCCCCCAAAACTCCAGGGGTGCGACTTGCAATATTGAACGATGCTGTGGGCACCACTAAATATGTTAATGCTTATTTTATAGAATTTTTAAAAGTACTGTTCAATATTGTTACGACGGACACACAGGATCGCTGTGTTGTTCAGTGGAAACAGAATAACTGACACCAATGAAATCAGTCATTACAAACTTTAATTAGACACAAACAACAATTATAAATCAATAAAGGCACTCTTATACAATAATTCAAGTTAAATTTGTCCAACACACAATTACAATCCGCATGTCACAATAATAAACACTCTGAACCTCACAGTAATATCGCTGGTATATAACTGAACTTGGCTTTGCTTTGGCCTGAAGTTACAGTCGGTTCTGGAGAGAATAAAGGAATACAGGCAGAATTTGATGTCACATGTGGAACGCATGGCAGACAGGGGTATTTCTAAACAAGCGTTTGAATATAGGCCAGTGGGGACGAGAGATCGTGGAAGACCCTGAAAAAATGGTCAGAAACTCTGTGAAGTCGGAACGGGCTATCGCCCAAGCCATGTAGTGAAGAAGAAGGAGAAAGAAGAAGAAGAAGTCATTAAATTCATTAGAACCTATACGAACGTATATTTTCTACGAATATACTGGAAAAATAGAAATGTTTCTTTGATAGAAAGTAGGACAAGAAACAGTCGTGCATTAGTTTCGTGTCAGTCGTTCGTTGCTAATGATTATATATAATACGAGATAAGGTAGGTACAGTCGTTCGTGATGTGATGTTTTTACAACATAAATACTTTAGCCTGTCAGCATCACTGACTGGCAAAGTTTATAAGTGCTTTTAAATTGCAAACGACTCTGTGTTCTTCGTTTGCCTAACGGAAGCAGCGCGTGGCTCTCACGAAACGTTGTTGTATGCTTCCGTATCTGTTACGCGATCTGACGTCATTCGTCTTGTACCACGGGGTGACCGTAATAGCTACTTATTTGTTTGTTGGTTAGCAGGCAATATATTGCAGTGAGACTCAATGTTACTTAGAATTGTGTTGTTACTCTGTATATATAATTGAAGTAAATTATAAAGTTTTCCAACAAGAATTTACAAAACATTACAGTTAGAAACTTTAAACATATTTCTTTGACTATTAGCGTTACTATTACAATATTGTTACGGCGGTCGCTCGGATCGTCGTCTTTTGTGTGGAAACAGAATAACTGACACCAGATGACGTTGCTATTACAACTTCAATTACAAACAAACACCTCTCAACACTTTCCAGTCTGAGTGTATAGTTACCTGTATAGTCCTGCCAGTCCGGCCGACTTTGCCAACTTTCCTGGCTCTGTATTTCTTAACACTTTTTATTTGTTCACTTTGTTCTATAAAGAGTTGAACATAAAAGAAATAAACAACTATGTAAGCTACAAAAATTGTATTCATATGTTTTCGGAAACTATTATTTAACCCGTTAACTGTTAAAAAAATGTGCCTCGATTAAGTTTTATTAGGGACACAAATGCTTCCTGTTTCTAAGCCAGTGTATGCTCTGTATGTTGATGGTTGGCGTGTGGACCCTTAGCCTATCTGCTGCCTCTTACCCATTGTAATACTTCCGCCCGGGCTCGACAGCAGCTAATTGCCGCGAGAGTCACCTCACTGTGCGTCCAGTATGAAACAATTTTTTTGCCTCGCCCAAAACTGGTGAAATTTTGTTATATTTGAAATCAGCGAAATAATACGATGAAAATGACACCAAACACGACTAAGGAATATTAAAAATTGGGCGTTATAAAGCACTATGCACTGAAGATGTGTATTAAAGTAGTTGTTGAGCTTTTACCTTGAAACACCTTAAAATTTAATATTTTTTAGTCGTGTTTGGTGTCATTTTCATCGTATTATTTCGCTGATTTCAAATATAACAAAATTTTACTAGTATTGGGCGAGGCAAAAAAAATTGTTTTATACTGGACGCACAGTAAGGTGACTCACGCGGCAATTAGCTGCTGTCGAGCCCGGGGGGAAGTATTACAGCAGCAGGTAGGCTAATGGTCCACACGCCAACCATCGTCATACAGAGCATAACTCAGTTACCTTCGGTTGTGCAGATGGAAGTAAGGAAACAAATTACACACAACTTTATTATCATTTCACTTTTTATTTTAAAAACTTAAAATACCGACAAACACACAGGCGCAGGTGCAGTTTACGAAATGTTAATCTCTATAACTTGGCCAGTTGTGATCGTAGTACAATGAAGAAGAATTCAAAGTAAAGTTAAATTGTATAAACCACCAAAACACTTATTGATAGTGTTTGCTACCACTGATAATTTTCAATGATTTATAAAAAACCTGGTTTGAATAAACCTTTTTTGTAATGGTTAAGGTAGTAAATATAATTATACCACTACCGACTCGGAACACAAAGTTTTTTATTGGTAACAACGTAAAAGTTTTCCTTTATAGCCTGAACCAGTTTTCGCTTATTATAAACATCTGAGGAAGCTTATAATAAGCGAAAACTGGTTCAGGCTATAAGGTAAAACGTTTACGTTGTTACCAATAAAAAACTTTGTGTTTCGAGTCGGTAGTGGTATAATTATATTTAGTGAATCAACGGACACGTCATGGACAACGAAATCCAAGAGGTTAAGGAAGTTTTATAGCATTTATAGTTAAAGGGTTTCTTGTACTTTTCTTGCATTAAAAGTACTGCGTATAGTTACTGGAAAAGGAGCAAAATAAAAATAATTTTATTGTTTACATACAAAAACGATCTAAAGAATTTTCTCTAAGGACGATATTTTATGAGCTATTTTTAGCTACCCTGTTTTTCGCCCTTTTTCTAACCTCAATAAAGTTTTTAGAAGTCCCGCTCAGCACAGAAGTAAATTTACAAATTGGCTGAAGCCACTTATCGGGACGCTTGACGGCAAGAATAGCCAAGAAAATAAAAAAGGAAAAGAAGAAGTTGACAAATTTAGTAAGTATCTTCTAAGGCTTGCACAGCCGGAGTCGGTGTTGTTAAAATTTTCTGATTCCGGGCTGTTTGGCCGTGGTCCAGTGCTATACACGTTACCAGATCCAGTGCTATACATGTTACCAGACGTTTCGTCCATGCCGTTGACGACCATCGTCAGTGCAAATCGAGCTTCGTCTAACGTAGATGTCACACGTTAGCGAAGACCACAGTGCTGTGGCAATGGCCATATCAGTTGATACTATGGCGTCTATTAAGAAATGGATATTTCAATTGACTGCAGTGCTAAATTTAAAATAAATTTAAGAATTATTTGTTGGTTAATTGTTATACGTTTGTCAGTTTCGTACGCTGTAACATTTCTGAAGGCAACAGATTCAAGTTAGTCAAGTACGAAATTGAATTATTCCAATTCGTGTTACCAACTCTGTTTAACTTGGCAACACACGACTTGTATCAAATGCTGGCATTGTTCGATAGTCTCACGTGTTGTGTGTGATGGCGCGCTCACTGTGATTAACGATTATGTTTTTAATCGGGTCAGTGTGTAATTTGATTATAAGCGGTCTCACTAAACGGCTGGCGTAGTGTTCTAATGACTGTTCGTCCGAATTAACGTGTTGTAGTTACCGTGCCCGTTTGATTACAACCTGTTGCATTTTCGCGGCCAGTAAAAGAGTTTAACTTGCGCTCGTGATTTTATTGTCTTGTGTTAACGTTTGGTTCGTATAAATACGTTAATGTAATTTTGTGTAATAAGATTCTATATTATAAGCTTTCGTTTGTGTGGTTTTTATATTTCTGCCGTAAGTAAGCTTCCATTTTCGACCATTGCTTCCACTGTTTTAAAGGTAAGACAAATCTAAAGGTTATTTTTAATTCAAGAAAAAATACTACTCTATATTTTATAACTTTCTTCCTACTTTCGAATAATTTTCTAGTACCTGCTAATTGTTATATTTCAAAGGCACATTCTACGATTTATGCTCTACTATTTCTAGGCAAAATGTTTTACTATTAATTTTGCTTCAGTTTTTCATAGAATGGATTTTAACCCACACCAATAGAAACAATATTTTGAACAGGAAGGCTAACTCAGAAACTTTAAGGTAACATCTTCCTTATCTGGATTATTCGTTGCAAATGCGGACTTACCAGTATTGTTGTGTCTTTCATCATTAAGAGTCAGATCAGAAACAAACTGTTATTTCCTTTGTTTTAGCATCCTGCAACGCCACTTATTAAAAAATTAACGCAAGTAAAAGATTACTAACTTATGTTTTAAAATAACGAGTCAACAAAAGTAACGCTTAAAACTAAACCACTGCTTAATAAATAATGCAAACAAGCTTTTCAGTTGTCTTGGGATCGAGGCTCAAAATAAAATGTGTTTGCGAATATCCTACTTTCATAAGTAGACTGACAATATTTTTTTTATTCAGCGTACAAATTACAACTAATTTTCTCCTGTCTCTGTCTTAATTACTTCCAGTTGCTCACTCTTTTCGTTTTTAATTATATTTCAATTAATTTTAGTACACCGATCAAGCGACGTAATCAATAGAAAATTCTGTTTGTTTATTTGCAAATAAAATAAAATTCTGTTTGTTCGTTTATTTAGAGCGTCTATAGTTTGTAGACGTTATAAACGAGTTTTACGGTTTTGTGTAAATTGAACAGGATTACACAACTCTAATCTTCTTCTTCTTGTTCGCCACGGCTTAGATTGCTTAGTCTGCTCCGGCTCCAAACCAGTCGGACCATATCTTCTTAGGTCTTCCCAGGCTTCTGATACAATAAGGCTACCTTGGGGAATCTGTCACTGCCCATTCTGTTAATATGTTATTTCCAGCTTTGTCTATACTTATTGATAATTCCATTTACTTCTTCAACTTTCAGTTCCTCTCTTACCTGATTATTTCTTTATATCTAATTGTAAAACAGAATAGCACTACAATATGTAGTATTATTTACCTATAAGAGCAATCACGGTCTTATTGAGGTAGATGTCTCTGGGATCAGTTACAGATTTCCTTACGTAAGACATCGAAAGCCATTTTAATTGGGTAATTGACGCACTTGTCCAGATACTTGCCGCAAAGCGTGTCGGCTCTATTGGCGAGATCCATCAAAATGACAAATAGAGTTTGTGACAGTGAAGGCGTTGACTGTTGCAATCAGAATATTAATGACTTTAGGAAGGATGTTATGAAGTCACTGGAATGATACTTTGCATTTGATCTAATTATTTTAGAAATGTTTGCTGTAAATAAATTCATATTACTTTATGTTTGTTTTATATAAGTGGAACATTTCACCATTTTATTTATGGTATATTGACGCAGAGGTATTGGCGTATGGTCCCAGTTACGTAGGAGTGCGTGCACTAAGGTATTCATACCGTTGTATGAACTCTCTTCATAACAGGATACAGTCATTCTGCTTCCCTGTTAGATAGAAATCTTAAAGAACGCTAAGATGTAGAGGACATTACCAAAAATGTTTTAAAAATGAATAAAGTTATTATTTTCTGCCGTTTCTTTTTCGTTTCAGCCATCTACGGTGCTACGTTTACACAACTTCCTTCCTCCTTCACTATTATTGCTTCATTTTCTGGCTCGCTCTTAGTCGTTCTTGTTCCGGTAACAGACTTTTGGTTCTCCTTGTTTTATCTTCAACGCCCTTACCTCACAATACTTTCATCTCTCCACTAAATCGTCAAAAAAACTCTGAACCGCACTTCTAAAATCGCCAGGAATAACTAGCTGGGCCCCTACGCTTTCCGGTATTCATACCTCTTCTGCCTTAAATTTCAGTGACATAACAAGCCTGAATGTTGGTAGAATGGTCGAGTAAATGTGGTGTAGAAGTGGCATCGGCGTCTCGCGTGACAACAGCTCGGAGCGTTATGTAATTCTGTCGCGTAGAATGATCTCCAAACGACTGGAACAGCCTCACGCGTCGTGTGCACAGAATCACATACATCACGAACCGTTCTGCGATGCGATACTATTTATTTCCTCAGCTTAATAATATTCATATTATTGTAAGAAATATCCATGTAGCGTTTTTCACAGGACGATAAAATATTAGGCATTTCGTATTTTATTGTCTCAATGGGTAACTAAATTAACATTTTGTAGACTTATAGGTTTAAACAAATTCTCTATCAGTTCCATGTACACAAACATCTACGATTCTAAACTTTTAAAATTGTATCCAATGGTTTGCTGTTCCCAGATATCTAGTAATAGAAAATCATCATCATCATCATCATCACCACTCCAAGGATTAGGTTCTAGACATGTTCCGAAACCCATCTCCTCCCCCAGTAGGGGGATAACCCAAGGCAGACCCACAGGTAGACGGATATCAGGCATGCGGTTCAAGTGTTCACAGCATCTCCTTCTGTGGTCTTCAATCTTCTGGTGAAACGATACAATGTTTAATTCGCGTCTGGTATCCTCGTCCCTTTTCCGATCCAGGAGAGAACAACCTTACGTCCCTCTTAGAAATTTAATTTTGGTTACCTCAATCCTATGCATGTCCCTTTTACCAAGAGTTCATGTCTCACTAGGAATGTGTGGACAGCCACAGTTTTATAAAACTTCATTCGAATAACTTCCGTGTTTTATTTTTCAGGTGCCTATGAATCGTTCCACAGATGCACCTCAATTTCGTTAGTTTACTATCCCCGTCAATATGAGATATTACAACCCAGGTAATTAAAATGACTAACCTGATCCAAAATGTGATATAACTATCTTAGTTCTTATGAGACACTTTCCCTGAAATTCCATACTTTTAGATTTTGTAGGATCATTACCTTGTCATCTGCATAAAGCAATCCGTTCACATGAATACTTCCCTGAAGTGATATTCCTGACTCAACTTTAACTGTGCGTTACAAAAATATGTTGTCCATGTAGATATTAAAAAAGTGTCGGTGAAATAAGGCACCCTTGTCTCACACCTTTATTTGTAGGAATATCTTCTGATAATTTACCACTCAAATCCACGACAACCGTTGTCTTGTAATATAAGCCCCTAAGAACTTTAATACAAGATTGAAACAATATTGTTTTGATGGATAACAAAATTAACATTTTGTAGGATTTTGGAATTAAACAAATGCTGCATCAGTTTCATGTACACAAAGATATACGCTATTAAATTTTTAAAAGGGTATCCAATGATTTTCTGTTCAAAAGTCGCCTGTAATAGAAAATCTGTTACAAATTTTATTTAGCTAATTTTTATTTCCTGTGAAAATGTATGAAAATTGTCTTGAAAATATTTTTCTTTGGCCTTACTAAAGTCTCTCCCCTTTCGTCCTCTAGCTTTCTCTCTCTCTCTCTCTCTCTCTCTCTCTCTCTCTCTCTCTCTCTCTCTCTCTGTTTTTCACAACCACAAAATCAAACTGACGAGAAGACGCAAAACGTTGGCAAACACGATATTCTGCGCGCACGCAAACGTTCTTACGGTTGTAGGCTAGTTGTTGTAACGGAAACTTCCCCGTCTTTCGTGTTACTAGAGTCCGCTACGAGACAGTTTCCGTATTTTAACAAGTCCAATGAAAGGAAAGACGGCGAGGGGGTTGAAATGAATTATCAGCGTTGGAACAGGAAAGCAACCCCTCCCCCGAACGCCCGTACATCTACGACGCAACCAAGTCTAGTTGTCTTCAGACATCGCTCGTGACACTATCTGCCCGCCACGAATAGGCTACCGTTATTTTTCTCTGCAGCATTAAACAGGAAGTACGGTAACTAAAATATTGAAGCAATGAAAATAATCTTATTTATGAAACTGCACACACATTGCATTTAGTTTACGGATGAGAATGTCCAAACAATACAGCCCCACGGTTGTTTATACAGTATATGTCAAGCTTCTTTAGTGCTCAGATATACTTTCTTACGGTCCGATCTACGCCAGGTGATTACAGCTTGCCACTGCGGTTTGCTGTTCTGAATTAGCTAACGAATCATATGTGTCGCTGTGCCTAATCGCACTGTGGGAAAAAAACGTAGGGAACCGCTCCGCGCCGGTCTGCGGATGTAACACTAAATGGCGTGAAATAAATCTTCTTCTCTTCAAGGGTGAGATTTGGGGGGGGCGACATCTGTGTGTGTTTGGGGGAAGAGCGACATTGTTTTTATGATCTTACAGAAGTGTTCATCATCATCATCATCATCATCATCATCATCATCATCTTCTTCTTCTTCTTCTTCTTCTTCTTCTTCTTCTTCTTCTTCTTCTTCTTCTTCTTCTTCTTCTTCTTCTTCTTCGTCTTCGTCTTCTTCTTCTTTCCAGCACCTATATCCTTGGACGACCCACGTCTCTCTACCAATGGCTTTATAGTTCAGTGCTGGTTTCGGCAATCGATCCTCTGTCATCCTTTGTATATGATCCCACCATTGTCTTCTGAAAATTGAAATAATTTCATTTATGTCCTTTACTTCGAGTTCTGCTCTGATATCCTCATTCCTTATTTTATCTTGCAATGTATAATTTAAAGTATTTCGAAGAAACTGCATTTCAGCACTCCGAATCTTGCCGCATTCCTTTTTTGTCTTGACCCACGCCTCAGTCGCATAAATCAACGTGGGTATTGCAATTGTTTTATAAAATTTAATCCTTGTGCTGCGTCTTGTTTTCTTTCTAAGATTTCTATTAATCGTACCACAAATATTCCTACATTTATTTATCTTCTCTCTTATATCATATTCAGATTCATAGCTTACTGCACACCCGAGATATTTGAAACGGCTCACTTGTTCTAAAGTGCTGTTGTTTATAACTATCTTAGTCCTCACTGAATATTTACCTTTAATGGCCATAGTTTTGGTATTTCTTAATAAAATTTTCAGTAAATACTCTCTTGCTACATCTTGTAATTGAAACATAGCTCTTTGTAAATCATCCTCATTTTCTTGAATAAGAACTATGTTATCCTTATATAGCAGGGAACCCATACAAATCGATTTGTTAAGCTGTATTCCCGAAGTCACTCTGGTTTCCATGCTCTCAACACGTCGTCATTGTACATATTAAACAAGGTTGGGGAAACACAGCATCTGCCTAAATCCGTTATTTATTGGAATGCCACCTTAGAGCCTACCATTCAGATCCAGGTCTACAGATATACAGATGAACTCAATTCTAACTATTAGCAAATATTGTTTATTATAAAAATGTTTTCCTGTTTGTGTTATCGAACGAGCAAAGGAAGTTCTCAGTTTTAACTTGACCGTTTGGCGTCTGTCTGTCTGTCTGTCTGTCTACTTATCGGGTTGATGGATGTCTCACAAAAACTTTTGAATGTATCAACCGATTTTAGGAAAAAACTTAGCATGCATGTTCATGTTCTTACCACGTACACTCTTATCGTTATTAAGATTGATCGCCCCCCTCCCAAAAAAAATGGGAGAACGCAAAACAAAAAGTACGGAAAGAGTCAAATTTAGAAACAAAAATTGCAAAAGTCACGTGGGGTATCAAATTTAAAACAATTTAAATTATTATAAATATAGTGTTTATTTTGATTAATATTAACTCTCGGGCTGTTTGGTTGTTGTTCAATGTTTCTGGCAAAACTAGACGTTTTGGCAGTGCCACTGACTGCCATCTTCAGTGGAAACGGGTCAACGCTAACGTGGGGTGTAGTACGTTAGGACCACAGTACCGTTAGTGAGGCTGGAGATGTCCCATGAACACTACTTCTACTTATAAATTTTCTAAGTGTCACGATATGGTAATAACTCAACCACCAGCCAATCAGAAAAGAGAAGGCGTATGAGAGGCTTGGAACGCGCCCTGCCATAAAGTACTTAAAGACAGGCTTTTACCCCGCCGATTCACCTACCACTTAGCCTTGCTCGACATCCGAAAAGCTTTTGACTCTGTCTGGCACAATGGTCTCCGCCTATTCATAGCGATCGCAGCATGCTTCTGAATCTGGACGGACTCCATATGAAGGCGAGGGAAGTACGCATGCGCACTCACCGGCGACAAACGCTTCGTCTGATCGAAGAGGCGTTGGCGAGCACGTGTTCCGGCTGCCTTAATCGACAGTAGTTCACCCCCGCGAGTGAACAATAAATTAAACAATAGTGTTTATTGTTTAAAATTTTGGGACAGCAGGACATAAAACATGGATCAAAGTTTCAAAAATTCACAAAAATCATGCCGCATTCCAATGAATGACTGCTATATCTGCAAACAACTATTCTATTGAACTACAAGCCGAAGGGACGGAGAAGCGCTGGAGAGACCAGCTCTAGTCTATCTACTTGGAACTGGAAAAAAAACATTTTTGGTTTAATCCTTGAAGATGATGATCACTGTGAGAAAACTATAGGTTATGTATAAAAAATAATCTCGGGATCAATACAATATGGAGAACAGTAGGAAGACGCCACAATAATGAGCTGTACTCACGTGTTGAGAAAGGAACAGTAATTAGAAAAAGAAGAATTAGTTTCTACGGACATGTTCAAAGAATAATCCTCAGAGACTAACAGAGAAGTTTCTAACTATTTCAAAAAGCTCAAAATCTCCAATATGTGGTTCAAAGAAACAGAAAAAGATATAATACTTGCTACTTAACAGAAAAAACCCAAGAAGACGACAGGTGCCATCTGGACTGACGATAGAAGGGAGAGACATCGATCAAGAATGAAGATGTGGGAGACGAGGAAGAGAGAGGAGAAGAAGAAAGGAGCCAGTTGAACCACACGTAGTCCACAGTGGCTCATACGCGAAAAAAAGAATAATTTATTATATGACTATTTAGTGCATTTTTATGACTCTAAGACTCATAATATTATATAAGTTTAATTTTTTTTTAATATTTACAAAATCTGAAATACATTAAATAATTTATCGGAACAACAATTGTTTTGCCTAAGGAAAATAAATACATTTTGATAATATTATTTTTGTAAAAAACCTTGTTTTGCGTACTACAGATAATGTCTTTAATAATGAATATTTTTAACTACACATAAAAGAGATAAGAGTAAAGCTGCTTTAAATTGGGTGAAGACAAGTGTATGCGTGAGTGAGTGAGCGAGTGTGTGTGTGTGTGTGTGTGTGTGTGTGTGTGTGAGAGAGAGAGAGAGAGAGAGAGAGAGAGAGAGAGAGAGAGAGAGAGAGAGAGAGAGGCGCGCGCGGGAGTGGTCTTTATGATGAAAATAAAAGTTATTGAGTGAACAGCAGACAGTAGAGCGAGAGCAAGAGAGAGGGAGCGAGGGGGAAGAAAGAGAGAGAGTATACAGAATAAATTCAGGAAGAAGAAGAATGGAAGGGTTGGAGATTACGCTTGTGAAGGAAGGGGATGAGAGGCTTAATGTAAATTACTGAGGGCTCACAAATGGAATTTTTAAAGAGAGACCCGTTCTTTGACCTACACTGGAACGAATAATTGCGTACGAAGAGCGTAACCGCTTTAATAATGAGGCAGCTTCAGAGTGCCGTGACTTTGTCTACAACACACCTCTGTGTATGTGTGAACGTACGAAGAATTAAACATATGAAGGGGACGTCAATATGCATTAAGAAACGTTTTTTAATTCATTAACGGTGAATGTTTTATTCCTCTATGAATCTGTAAATAATATACAGTGTGTACAGTTAACTCTGTAATAGGTCAAATATTATACTCACGAACGTAAATGATGATAAAAATTAAATATTTACCTTCTTCATCTTTTTTAGCTTCTTCTTCTTTTACTCCTCCACTCCTTCTCATCTTTCTCCTTCTTCTTCTTCTTCATCATCTTTTTTTAGCTTCTTATTTTTCTCCTCCTCCTCCTCCTCCTTATCCTTCTCCTTCTTCTTCTTCTTCTTAATCTTTCCTTCACTGGCGCTGACAGATTTCACAGGTAATAAGAAGGATCGCAGACTCGATGCCCCTTGCCTGTATCCCCCCAATCATGCAATATTCCCATTCTTCCCAACTTTACCTCGGCTGGGTACAGTTACGTTCCAATATGAGCTCTAACCACTTTATTTATACCCGTCTTCCTTTTTTATTGTCACATTACTTCTACGGCTCTCATCCATATTTCTCACTTCTCTTCACATTTCCTTATTAGTCACTTTATCTCTCTCCACAGTGACGTATGTAGAATTTTGCCTTAAGGAGGCAATGCGTCCGATCGTGTCGGCTTCATACAAAAGAAAAAACATGTTAAGAATAATCAATGTGTCGGCTTCATACAAAAGAAAAAACATGTTAAGAATAATCAATGTTATAATCTTCAAAATGGCTGAATAACGTGTGATGGCTATGAGTCTGTAAATAAAATAGGCTACAATGTGTTCAGTTAAATTTGGAATCGGTTAAATATTACTCTCACGAACGTAACTTATGATAAAAATTAAATATTTACCCTTCTTCTTCTTCTTCTTCTTCTTCTTCTTCTTCTTCTTCTTCTTCTTCTTCTTCTTCTTCTTCTTCTTCTTCTTCTTCTTCCTTTACTGGATCTGACAGATTTCACACGTAACAAAATTTTGCAGACTCGATGCCTCCCTGTCCACCATTTAGAATATAACAGGCACCGGTCGTGCAACTTCATTGTAACAACCTTTTTTTGACACATGCGTGAACATTCATTAACCTATTGGACTATAATATATAGAATTTCAAAACAGTCTTTGGGACTAAGTATAAAAAAGATAAAATTTGAAGAAAAAATGTTATCAAGTTTCGCTTATAAAATGAAGCGTACGACTGCACCCAAACGACGAAATACAACCATCTTTGAGCAGCAGTGTACATTTTAGTAAGTGTCTCTACATGTGGAGGCGTGCTGTGCGTGCCGTCCAGTTACGCGAAAAATCGACAACCCTTTAGTAGCCAACACAAACGAGCGAGGTTCTAGTTTTCTTGGATTTCGTTGTCCATGACGTGTCCGTTACTTAACTAAATATCACTATAATATTGACGACTCGGAACACAAAGTTTTTTATAAGTAAAAACGTAAAGTTTTACCTTACAGCCTAAACCGGCTTTCACCTATAGAAGGCTTCATCAGAGGCTGTCGTTAGTAGCGCTGCTCGTCTTGTTGTTGGCGACGAGAAAGTGTTTCGAAAGATTGAAGCTGTGTGTGTGTGGTGAGATGTGTTCGAATAATGCGTGCGATTTGAATTGTGTCTGTTCGACATCCTAAACGAACAGACACAATTCAAATCGCACGCATTATTCGAACACATCTCACCACACACACACAGCTTCAATCTTTCGAAACACTTTCTCGTCGCCAACAACAAGACGAGCAGCGCTACTAACGACAGCCTCTGATGAAGCCTTCTATAGGTGAAAGCCGGTTTAGGCTGTAAGGTAAAACTTTACGTTTTTACTTATAAAAAACTTTGTGTTCCGAGTCGTCAATATTATAGTGATATTTAGTTCTAGTTTTGTTTTGTTTGCCGACTTGAGAGAGTTTCTCAAGAACTTTCCCCTTAAAATAACACTTTTCGTCTGCGAAGTGAAAGTTATATTGCCGGGAAACCGTTTACAAACATCCTGTTGTGAAAGGATTACACCTGTGTGCACGTGGGCTGCAAAGTATTATTTGTGTGAGACCGGAAATTCCCAACCGTTTGTGGGTGTGAGTGGGGTTTGGCTGCCGGAAAAAGGTTTCTGGAAGTCGGTTTCTGCCACGGGTGGATCCAGATGGGGAGGAGGGAAGAGTTGACTTTTGGGGAGGGGAATATGAAAAGTTGGCCGATTCTTTAATGATGACCTTAAGTATAAATGATAGAAATGAGTGAATATAAAAATACAGTGTGTTATTATCAACGCAGTAAGTTTATAAGCAACAAGTATGCAATTATATCTGTGTTTGGCAGTTCATTGTTCTTTTAATAATATTCACTTACTGTTTAAAATACACACTACTCATTTAAGTTATGTATAAAAAAAATGAACACGTTGGTAAGTTACAGTTAAAATTTAAAGCAATTTTATAATAAAAGCATGAACCTCATATCACATTCACGATCACAAAACCTATCGCAAGACAAAGAGAAAAGGTTTGTGTGATGTGACCAATTTGGGAGGGGGGAATTCCTCCATTTTCCCCCACCGTGGCGTGTAGTGCCTGGTTTTTGTTGACGCTACAATAGATTATAACGACTGTACGTGGAAATAATTAAAAATTGTATGGCCTCTATGTACGAAGGATGAAACTGAGTCAGCAGATGTGGTTGTAAAAAAACTGATGAAAATAATGAAGTGCTACAACTGGTTGATAATACTGGACTTGTTCGGTGATTGCAAAAACAGAAGCATCATTTGTTTCAAAATTAATGCTTTTGAATAACCTGGCAAAGCGTTTGGGCATGACTCTAGATGCTCTAGATGTCCTGGGACTTCGTATGAGTCTAATTCTCAGACCCATAGAGAAGTGTGGGTAGGGGCATTGCCTCGTAGAAATTCAGGCGTGTTTCTTTACTTGTTGATTTTACAGTTCTCCTCATCGTCCCCACATATTGTTGAACTTGTGCAGCTTTTTCACCGCATCATCGTTTTTAATGTAAGACACATATTACAGCCCAGATATTTGAAATTACTGACCCGCTCCAGAACAGTATATTTTTATAGTATCGTTATAATGCCATTAATGATGTACTGGTGTGAGGCTTGGACTTTGTGGAAAAAAGAAGGTCGAAGCTGAGAAAATGTACCTCCAAAGGAGGTTCACTATAGTAATAGGTTTGGTGGAATATAGTAGTAACGAGGAAGGTTCGAGAGGAGTCACTTAGTATTGGACTTAGTGAAACGTTACACTCATTAGGAGGGCAAGATTTCGGAGCATGAACTTCGGCATAAAACTTTACTATAAGATGTAAAAAGTGTTGCAAAAGAGATGTTTCGGCCGCCCTGGATTAACAGACGTTGCTCCGTGTGTTTATTAGCGAGATGGGACTTGGCTTGTATGTGGAAATTACTGCAAAGGATAGGGATGACTGGCTTTCGAGATAAGCAAGTAAGTAAATGTAAAACCATATTATAATGAGAACCGTATCGAGCCGCCTAGAAAGCCGAGAGCGTCATCCACCCGTCCCCCCGCCCCCCAATACTAGTGCAGGTGTTGCCTCAGTGAAGGCCGCGCTAATGTATCTTCCAGAGTCCTCTGGGGAGCACTTGAATTACGTATTAAGTGACACACTTAAGTTAAGGATGGAACGTAAATTCTAGAATGCATGCGCTACTAATATAAGGGACAGAAGCTGGCTTTGTGAATCAGTGGACAATAAGCGTTTCCTTAGCGCGGATCGAGTGTTTGTCGAAGTATTGTGTGTGAAGTCTCATTGTGTTATAATTAGTGTGGAACTCTATTATTTGACATTATTATTGCGTGTGGACGAATCTAACTTGGGTTATTGTACAAGTTAATTACAAATTATTAATTGTGTTAATTAAAGCTGGTGATTAGTGATTTCATTGGTGTCTTGTACTTTGTTTTCCACTGTACCATACGACGATCAGTGAGACCATCGTAACAATATCGTATTGCTAATAACGTCCTTTATTATATTATAGACATTGTGATTATTGTATATAAGGAATTTTTCCGCTGAAGGGTTTGTGAGGAGCGGTCAAAAAGTACAACACAAATTTTAAATTATTTGCGTCAACGTTTCGACAATATTTATTGTCACCATCAGGACAACTGTTGCTGAGCTGTGTGTTTGGCGCCGTAACAGTTCAGTAACAATTGCCCTGATGATAACAATAAATACTGTCGAAAAGTCGACACAAATGATGTAAAATTTGTGTTATACTTTTTGACCGATCCTCACAAAACCTTCATCGGAAAAATTCATTGATTGACGGTCACTACGAATTTAAGGATTATATATAAGGATTTGTCCTAAAATAAATAGTCTATAATAGAAAAGTCTGTATAACAAAAAACAAAATGTGGCTTACGTTTGTAAAAACTTATTATAAAAAATGAATATAACCTTAATAGGCTATATATCATTTCTGTTCGTTTTTATCAACGAACACATGAGACTTCAACAACAAAAAAAGAATTGGATTTCTAGCGAACGGAACTCATTAAGCGAAGAAAAAGCCTTTTGAAATCATAACTGAATCTGCGTAAATACTGACGGAGCTTACGTCAAAATACTTTAGTATCCATTTGTGCAGAAAACTCTGCCGAAAGAGAAGACAAACTCAATGCCTTTGACTATTATATGAACGGCAAAATCAGCTTCCCTGCTCCAGCGAAATCTTTTCTTTACGTTCACGTCATGAATACGCTGAAGTGATTCATTTTACATATCGACTTTCTCGCTATTTCTATATCGACTGCCGTCTATCGATCTAAGCTGAGTATTTAACAGGTCACCTCTCGTAGTATTTTCTAAATCTACTTTATACAAGATATTTATATAATACTATTCTTATATTATATTTCAAATGTTTTATTCAAGAGAGCTCGTAACCGCCTATATATGCCATGTTAAATTTATTATTTTTGGCCCATAATTTCTCAGAACCTATTAAAGAAAAAAAAAAATCTGAAATTTACACGGACTAGTTAAGTAACTAAATTGTCACAAGACAATGATATGATAACTTTGATAAACATTGCGTAGGAAAACATGCTTAATAATTTTTAGCTTATTTTGTTTTTTTTCTAAAATTGTATACCTCTGTTATTATAACACACCTCTATGAACTCATTAGCTACAAAACATTTTAGCTCTATGTTTATTTATTTCCTGAGATAAAAAGTCACTTTCCTACAAAAAAATAAATTTTCATTTAAATGTTTTTAATATTTTAAAAGAGTTTCGTATTTATTATTATTACTATCATCATCATCATCATTATTCTGCCTATACAATGTTTACACATTTTTCGGAACCAAAGATTACAGAATTGATTGAATTCTCATCTTCCACTGGTGCTTATCCATCCAAAGATCTTCTTCAATTTCTCTTTCCTTCAATATAGTCTGAATTTCTTCTATCCAGGTGATAGGTGGTCTTCCTCTCTTCCTTTTTCCTGGTGGGGTCCATTCCATAACTCTCCTTGGCAATCTGTCCTGTGCAATTCTTTTTGTGTGTCCATACCATTGCAATTTTTTGTTTGAATAAAATCAACAATTGAACTTTTCACATTAATTCTGTCGTTAATGACTTCATTTCTAATTTTCTCACGTATGTGTACTCTTTCCAAAAGTCCATCTGTGCTGTCATTAATTTTATTCTTGTGTGTTTATTGGTAGCCCAAACTTCTGAGCCATAAGGCATGATACTTCTAACAATGGTTTTAAATATTTTGGTTTTAGTTTCGGCTGTAATTCGTAATTATTTTTCTTTATTTAAAATAATCCAGTCATTTACTTCTACTGGCCCTTGAATCATTTCTTTATATTCGTGTTCGACTGTCACCCCTTTTTCATAACTTCGTCTACTGATTTCTTGTCACAGGTTATCATTATGGGTTATTTTTTTAATTGTCGTAACATTATTTCATTCTCATTGGTCTTAATTTTTGTATGGCTTAGTAATTTATAAAGGCATTTACTAATATTATCTTCAAGGAAGGTTAACACAGCATCATGCAAACCCAAAATCAAGTTCTCCACAGCCCAATAGATATATTTTTTTGCAACTTATTGAAAATGAACTAGTTCAATAACTCTTTACATGCTCTTTGCTACCATTAAACTACTTTGGTAACAATTCAGGATGATTAAGATCAGCAAACATTGGCTTTATGATAGACGTAATAAAATTTTATGTGAATAAGTTTTACCAAATAGGACTGTCCGCGTACATTCGGTAACAAGATTCATTATTAGGGCAAAAGTAGTTCCATAAATTACTGTCTGTTGTTTTTCTACAATCTCAGTTGTTTTTAAAATAAAACACAAGTATTATCGGACACACCCATGTAAATTACTTAATAAATAAAGTATCAAAGATATCACAGAAAAAGTGAGAAAAACAAGACTAGTATTTTTTGGACGTTTATATAGAATGGACGACAATAGGTTAACAAAACAGATCTTCAAATATCTGTGGGGGAACAAGTCAGCATCAAGTTGGATTAAAAAAGTCAAAAAGGATTTAGAAAAAATAATGTAAACGCAGAAGAAGCAATTGAAAGGGATGTTTTTCGGGCAAAAGTGTTAATAATGGAAGGAGTCCAGGGTGGGAGAGAGAAAAATTCAGGTTCAAAGTGGTCTGAAGACAGGAAGAAGAGAAATAGTGAAAAGATGAAAGAATACTAGAGAGAAAGAAAAGAACAAGGAACAAAGAATTAAAATTAGCATGTGGTCCTCAGATGGCCGATACAAAAATATTTTTGGATTTCGTCCAAGCCTCTGAAGAAGCTTTTTCAAAGTGAAAACCGGTTCATGTTATAAGGTAAAACTTTTACGTTTTTACCCATAAAAAGTTTTGTGTTCCGAGTCGTAGTGAAATAATTATATTTACAAAAAAAATGTATCAAAGATATTTTTCTTACAATAAAGTTCGAATTTTTGCCTGTTACGAGTCCCTTAAACTTGGCTTTTGGTGTTAAAATCTACATATTTATAGTTACTTATCATGAGGTAATGGGCATAATTGGATTTTGCAAGTTATTTTGAGATACGTGTTCCTTAAGTCGATTTTTAAACTACTTTTTTGTACAGATTGGGATTATCACAAGCGCCACAAACACTATTTTATAAGAGCCGGGTTTTTCATCCAGTGGTTTTGTTTGTGTATTTTGTTTCTCGTTTAAAACACGCAATAACTTGTTGTAAAAGCAATTTTTTGAAGAACGAAGAGAGTTTTTAGTGTTTCACTCCACCGTTTGGCATTTGTCTGTTCGTCTATCAGCCTGTTTAGAGTATGTTTCACAATGAATTATGGAAGCATCAACCAATTTTCGTTATTTTTTTTTGTGCTGTTTGAGACTTGTCCAATCGGACAAGACTCGGAGTGTTTTGCGGACAAGCCCATTCAACCAGTTTGGGTTTGGTTTTTGGAAGACCAGTGCAACCCGGCCGTTAAGAAGCTGAAAGCACCAAGTAGAAATTAGTGGAGTAGACCGAGCAGCGCAGGACGCTGAAGTTAGGGGGTAGTGTCAACGAATTAATCTTGGCATTCATGTCCCTACTCTTATCCTACAAAACCCTATTTTGTTTTAGCTCTAGCTCCCAAAATAGAGAATGGGAGGCAAAAATACGAGGGAAACTTTGTGAGCTAAACTCCGTGTGGGTATCAAATTAAAGGGACTTCTAACCAGAATCTAAATTTTGTGCACATTTTTGAAAACTTCGAAATTTCTGTATGCCAGGAGCCAAAAATGGGACAAAACTTTAATAAAATTGCTAAAATCCATGTGAGGTATGAAATTAAAGAGAAATAATATCAAAACTGTCTATAAAGTACGGTTTTAGAAATTTCATAGTTTAGGACACCAGAGTCTAAAAAAATGGATAACAAAATTTGAAATAAGTAAAAATCCAGGCTGGTGTCAGACTAAGGGAATTTTAACCAAATTCAAAAGTACCGTTTACGACCAATATTTTTCAACTTTAGGGGCACCAAGAGCCTAAAATTGAATTAAACCTTTCAAGAATAGTCTATGTGAGGTTTCAAGTTACAAAGAATTTAATACAAAACGTTTGTTTTTAATAATTTTGTCAGAATTAATACCTTTTAACGCTTGTTGTAAATTTTGGATCGCGTTGAAAAATTTGGAATTACTGACAACGTTTACAGTAAAAAATATTTTACATTGTTTCAGTTATGTATGTTTCTGAAAAGAATAAGATGTAGACCTATAGACATCTATGGAAATACAGGCTTTTATAAAAATTAAAAACTAGGACTAAGTTATTTGTCATTTAGTGCATTATGGTTATAAATTTAATTAAAAGATCGGTAAGGAGAACCGTAAATGACTTCCATGTTCTAAGATTAAATATCGGTATGGAGAACCATACATGACTTCCATATTCTAAGATTTATATTTAAAATCATTTTCGAAATGAAATATTACCATAGAAACTACTTCTTTCTACTTACTGCTTCAGCCTTAATCACAATACTGTGGTCACTAACGTATACCACCTCACGTTATCGCACTCGATTTTCACTGATGATGGAAGTCGATGGCATTGCCGAAATGTCTGGTTTTGTAGAAAACATTGGACTACGGCCAAATATCCCGGGAAGGAATTTTAACAAAAACTACTTCTTTGTTGCCGATAACGTTGTACACATATATATCAGTGGCGAAGTTACATGGAGGCAATTGAGGCAATGCCTACCCTAAAAAATTCTGTAGAATAAAAATTATAAATAGTATGAACTACATAACGTAAAGATTATACATTGTTACTGCGACTGTCAAATTTATTAAACCGAAACGTGCTTTATTGAGCGACCGCTAGATGGTGACAGGTGAGATTCGGCATAGTTCGTTTAAAGCGAATGAGGCAACCTGAACTTGCCTCAGCGTTTTTTGTATACATCGTATGTAAGCAATGTAGTGGTGTGATAGGGAAGTGTAGGGAGGGGGGATTGTCCCGCGCTGTACACATAGAGCGTTGAGGCATGCCTCACTTCTGTGGTCCAAACAGTTAAGTTAAAGCGCCTGTGTTGTTTCTAAGTGTTTATTTTATGCGGTTATTAAAAGTGTCACTGTTATTCCGCTGAACTAACAGATGATCAAGATTGTTATTTGAATTATTTGTAACATTAAACATATATATAGAAACTAATCAAGTTTAAAAATTTGAAGTTCAATCAGTTGTATTATTGTGTATGACTAATACAAGGATTGTTCAATAGAAACACGTATAGAGCCGTAAAGCATTTTTATTCAACGATTTTAAAAGAAGTCTCCAATAACATTAAGACATGAGTTCCACTGTTGCGCTAACCTGTAGATTCCCTGCTAGTAAAATTCTTACGGCTGTTTGTGGAACCATTCGGTTACAGCAAACTCTACCTCAGCGTCCGATTTGAACCACCGTCCTTTTAGTGATTCCTTAAAAAAAATTTCGGCTTGCACGCGTTATGTTGGTGTGGGTTTCGGCACTTTCCATTTAAAAAGTGTGCAAATGTAAGAAAATAAACATGAGTGAGGCCAGAAATAACGTGAATTGTGTGTGTGTGTGTGTGTGTGTGTGTGTGTGTGTGTGTGTGTGTGTGTGTGTGTGTGTGTGTGTGTGTGTGTGTGTGTGTGTGTGTGTGTGTGTGTGTGTGTGTGTGTGTGTGTGTGTTACCTGCCTTTTTATTGCTGTATTAAATGAAAAATATTATATTACATTAAAATGAAAAAATTATAATTTTATTGCCTGGCAACAAAATTATTTTATTTTTAACAATTACCATTGTTTCAAAAAGTTTAAATAAATTTTCAAGTACTTTACTCTTGTTAAAACGTAAAAGGTTGCAGGTAAACTACCCCTTCCCCTTAACCAATCTTCACCAAAATCGAAAGTCCTTGAGACCACTACAATTCAGGGACGTATGCAAAAGATTATTTGATTCTGTTTGAATTTGCGGCTGTTATCGTTTGCCATAGAAAATACGCTTGATAAAAAAACGTTGCAGGTAAACTACCCCTTCCCCTTAACCGATCTTCACCAAAAACAACAAGTCTTGAGTGATCTACAAATTAGGGCTGTATGTAAAACATTATTTGATTCTGTTTGAATTTGCGGCTGTTATCGTTTGCCATAGAAAATACCCTTGTTAAAAAAAGTTGCTGGTAAACTACCCCTTTCCCTCAACCGATCTTCACCAAAAACAGTAGATCTTGAGACCTCTACAATTTAGGGCTGTATGCAAATAATCTTTTGAGTCTGAATTTGCGGCTGTTATCGTTTGCCATAGGAAATACCCTTGTTAAAACATAAAACGTTACAGGTAAACTACCCCTTTCCCTCAACCGATCTTCACTAAAAACAATAGGTCTTGAGAACTCTTCGATTCAGGGCTGTATACGAAACATTATTTAATTCTGTTTGAATTTGCGGCTGTTATCGTTTGCCAAAAAAAAAATTTCCCTTGATAAAAAAAAACCGTTGCAGGTAAACTACACCTTTCCCTCAACCGATCTTCACCAAGAACAATAGGTCGTGAGTACTCTAAAAATGAGGGCTGTATGCAAAAAATTATTTGATTCTGTTTGAATTTGCGGCAGTTATCGTTTGCCATAGAAAAAAAATCTACACACAGACACACACACAGACAGACAGACAGACACACACACAGACACTTTTCGGAAAACGACTTTTTTTCATGTTTTGAGTGTAGTACAACCAGAATCTGCAATAATCTCGAACACGATTTTTTTTGCCATCACCATACTTCCATTCCTTAAGGAATATGGAAGTAAAAATCATATACTTGAATTTAAAAAAATATCCGCCACCCTCAAACTATTTCACTATTTATAGATTTTTTTGTTATTATGGGGTAGTCGTTTAATATAATGTTATTTTCGAGACACTTTATCTATAAAAATTAGGTACTTTATTCTTATACAGAAACTGAACGACGCAGATAATCACGCATTAATTACATATTTATAAACTACCACTTCCCCTTAACCAATCTTCACCAAAATCGAAAGTCCTTGAGACCACTACAATTCAGGGACGTATGCATATTGGTTTATGACCTAAATCGATTATCAGTTATTTTATTTTACATTAAAATCGATACAAATTCGATTATTCGTTAATTTTATATTAATAGAATTATTTCGATTGTTATTAATTTACTTAGAAACCTCTGATGACGCTGATATTTTTCAGTGAAACGTGCGTCAGGTGTTAAAAAGAATATACAAAATTATACTACTTGCAGAAGAAACAAATTGAAAACATCACAAATTATGTAATTATGTGGCAACAAATTATTTTATGGTCTGCTGGGCGTGGTTGGGAATCTTCACGCATAGGTGATTTAAATTAAAATAAAAAAATTATAATTTTATTGCCTGGGAACAAAATAATTTTATTTTTAACAAGTAGCATTGTTGGAAAAAATTAAATGCATTTTATTTCCATATTCCTTAAGGAATGGAAGTATGGTGATGGCAAAAAAAATCGTGTTCGAGATTATTGCAGATTCTGATTCTACTACACTCAAAACATTAAAAAAGTCGTTTTCCGAAAAGTGTCTGTGTGTGTGTCTGTCTGTGTGTCTGTGTGTGTGTGTGTGTGTGTGTGTGTCTGTGTGTGTCTGTAGATTTTTTTTCTATGGCAAACGATAACTGCCGCAAATTCAAACAGAATCAAATAATGTTTTGCATACAGCCCTGATTTGTAGAGTACTCACGACCTATTGTTTTTGGTAAAGATCGGTTGAGGGAAAGGGGTAGTTTACCTGTAACGTTTTATGTTTTAACAAGGGTATTTCCTATGGCAAACGATAACAGCCGCAAATTCAAACAGACTCAAAAGATTATTTGCATACAGCCCTAAATTGTAGAGGTCTCAAGACCTACTGTTTTTGGTGAAGATCGGTTGAGGGAAAGGGGTAGTTTACCTGCAACGTTTTTTTAACAAGGGTATTTTCTATGGCAAACGATAACAGCCGCAAATTCAAACAGAATCAAATAATGTTTCGCATACAGCCCTGAATTGTAGAGTTCTCAAGACCTATTGTTTTTGGTGAAGATCGGTTAAGGTAAAGGGGTAGTTTACCTGTAACGTTTTATGTTTTAACAAGGGTATTTCCTATGGCAAACGATAACAGCCGCAAATTCAAACAGAATCAAAAGATTATTTGCATACAGCCCTAAATTGTAGAGTTCTCAAGATCTGTTGTTTTTGGTGAAGATCGGTTAAGGGAAAGGGGTAGTTTACCTACAACGTTTTTTTAACAAGGGTATTTTCTATGGCAAACGATAACAGCCGCAAATGCAAACAGAATCAAATAATGATTTGCATACAGCCCTGATTTGTAGAGTTCTCAAGATCTGTTGTTTTTGGTGAAGATCGGTTAAGGGGAAGGGGTAGTTTACCTGCAACGTTTTTTTATCAAGCGTATTTTCTATGGCAAACGATAACTGCCGCAAATTCAAACAGAATCAAATAATTTTTTGCATACGTCCCTGAATTGTAGAGGTCTCAAGGACTTTCGATTTCGGTAAAGATCGGTTAAGGGGAAGGGGTAGTTTACCTGCAACCTTTTACGTTTTAACAAGAGTAAAGTACTTGAAAATTTATTTAAACTTTTTCAAACAATGGTAATTGTTAAAAATAAAATGATTTTGTTGCAATAAAATTAAAATTTTTTCGTTTTAATGTAAATCATGTATAAGAGAAAATATATCGCGCTTGGCAGGCGATATTAAGATTTAAATATAAATCTTAGAATATGGAAGTCATGTATGGTTCTCCATACCGATATTTTATTTAATTTCGTCAAACTCATTAAATCAATACCAAAATTATTGACTACTAAATTAATTACCCTTTTTATTTAAAGATATTTCATCTGCTTTTCTACAGTGGATTATTATGACCTTATTTTCAGGATACTTTATTTATCAACTACTTTACTCTTGTTAAAACGTAAAATGCTGCAGGTAAACTACCAATCTCCCGTAACCGATCTTCACCAAAATCAATAGACCTTGAGTCCTCTAAAACTCAGACACACATGATAAAAATTATTTGATTCTGTTTGAATTTGCGGCAGTTATCGTTTGCCATAAAAACAATTCTACACACAAACACACACACAGACACTTTTCGGAAAACGACCTTTCTCCACGTTTTGATGGTAATACAATCAGAATCAGCCTTTATCTCAAACCCGATGTTATCACCATCACCGTACTTTCATTTCCCCATTGAACACGGAAGTACAAGCAATGCCGTAGCTTGGCATTCTTAGTGAATTATAATAAATAATCAGGGTTTTCGTTTTTTTGTTATAATTAAAATATTCGTAATATTTAAAGCTATCTATTAATGAATAGTTTTATTCAAATAGTGAGCTATTTCTGCAGGTAAGATAACGTATTAGTTATATTGAATTTTTTAAAAGCGCTCTAAACTCTTCTCATAATTTCATGATGAATGGCCATAGTTATACAGATTTTAACACCAGCCTTAAAGCCTTACACTACTGCATAATATGGTAGACACGCTACTAGGTTTGAAGTATACAAAGGCGTTGAAACAGCGATGGAGACAATATTAGCCTATCACACTCAATGATCAGTTAAACTTTAATTGGAATCCATTGTAGGGTAGGATACGTAAATATATGGAGCGAGATAAGAGAGGATCAAGACGAAACAGTTACCGACTGACACAAACACATGCATAAAAATAGTGAACATTTGTATTAACTACTACCCCTGTGTGCAAGATGTAGGTCTATATGAGTTCAGCTTTCTACTTTAACTTTCAACTAAACGGCGGCAACTGGATTGTACTGAATGTGGGACGTATGCCGTGAATGTCGTTTACTAATCAAGTACACACAGTCACGTGACGGTGCAATAAAACGTAATACATATTGTTACGACGGTCTACTCGATCGTCGTAGGTACAGTGGAAACAAAATAAGTACAAGACACCAATTAAGTCACTAATCACACCTTTAATTGTTACAGTTAAACAGTTCGTAATTAACAACACAGTCTCTACAACAAATCAAATGAAAATTGTTCACACGTAATAAAATGTCCACTAATATTAAAGACAATTGTATATTACAATTATACCGTCCGATTATCAAACACCACTCTTAACTAACAACCTCTTGAACGCGCACAGTAATATCGCTACTATAACTCTCGGACCGCACTATCCAAAATCGCAACTGATACTCAACTGAACGTCGTTGAGTACCGGTATTTATAGCTAGTCGAATATCTAGACGATTCCTAATTGCGTCGTAGCGTGCGTATGAACAAAGTAATTAACTGCGGCCTTGACACAGTCCGCACGGCTGGCGGCAATGCGTCTACAAGCACGTACGCCACACGCATATATTCTGAATCTCTCTGGAACGTTCGATAAACACGTAGATTGTTCTGTGACATCGTAACACTATAATAATAATATGTAAAGGTTTAAAAAGAAACATACAAACACTTGGTAAGTTTCACAGGTTAATATTTACCTCCGACAGCTGTTTCATCTTAACATAAGAAACCGATTTTAACTAATACATCCAATACAGGTTTTACAGATCATTGCTTACAACACACTCACTTCATAGATACAAAGAGCATAACACTACTGCACAACATACAAAAAGTTAAGAGAATGAATTTATTAGAAATTTTAGAAATTAGAAAAGCAACAAAAGTAACAAAAATTTAACAAACTGAATTCTGCGTACCCTCTTTTTATTGAAAGTTGTTATTTAGTTAAGTTAATTTTTATAATTTATCTTTCGCTTATACTTCGTTTTTTCATACAGATGATCTTCCCTGTACTAGCTTCTCCACCCCCTTCAGCATACACACCCTAAACACATGTTACCACCCTCATTTTCTTAGTTTAGTTGTTTCTATGATCACTTTGAGAATAGCTTAATAGGCTGAAACAGCAGTCAGAGGTAAATAATAAAAGTGTGAAACTTACAAAGTGCTTTTTTTTTACCTTTGTATTAATATGTTTCACCAAGTGCTCAAACGAGTCATCAATCAATATAATGATATGTGACTGGTACTCTAATAATGTGGAAATAAAATATAACGCCAAATATACTTCTACCCATCTTATATTGTTTAACTTGTTTTATTGAACGAGCAAAGTGAGTTCTCAGTTTTAACTCGACCGTTTGGCTTTTGTCTGTCTGTCTGTCTATCTGTCCTGTCAATCGGTTTGGAGTATGTCTAATGATAAGGTTTGAACGCAACAACCGGTTTACGTAAACTTGGCGTCTGTGTCCATACTTTTCCCCTGCAGAACCCCGTCGTTTTTTAACCCGATCTCTCTCCATAAACAGATGTGCGGAGGAAAAATTGTAAAAAAATATCGGAAAAGCCCATATTCAGTATCAAGTTGAGAGAATTGTAACCAAAATCTGCAATCAATGTTCATTTTTGGACATATGTTTGTAGGCGTAAACAACCGTTTGTCATTGATGGAGAACAGTGTCTGTCCCAAAAAATGTGAAGTGTTTCATTCAACGCTAGCAAACATGTTCAGTGCCACACATCCCAATGTTTTTGATTTTCTAGAGGTACTGAAAGACATACAAGTTACTAGGTATGTCGGCATAAACACAAAGACAGTAAGTTGTTAAGAGAATTCGAAGTTGGTTAAGAGACAACAATTTTTAAGTAATATTACATCTGAGTCAATCCCCCTGACAGATTCCTTTTATTCAGGTACTTTATCCAATAATTGATATTTGGCTTTTACTTTCACGACAGAGTTTGTATAGGTTTCTATTATTAGCATTGTGATATCCGTTGGGACTTCTCGTTGTTGAGTGGTACGGCGACCACACTTTCCATTCTATAATGTTGCTTTTCGGAAAGCAGGTGAGAACACAGCAGAGTGTTATGGAGCCAGAAACTCAGTCACTCACCGAAAGCAACGCTCTCTCGCTTAACTATCTCTAACACGGGAAGAAGATCAAACAATAAATCCGATTCGAGAGCAAACATGTACTACTATATTGGCAACTGTAGTAGCTTTTGCATAATTATTGTTGAAAACAGTAACGTTCACAGTTACGAGTGAAGCTGGGGGGGGGGGCAACCACTAGTTGCTTGGATATTATTGAGTAAGATGCGCGATAAGGGTGCGCGGTAGCGTGCTGCACAGCCGATACAGTTCGGCGCGGACGTCAGTCAACGCGCGACCCTCCACGTTATCGGGTGCGTCAGTCGTCGGGTTCGACAAAAAGTGTCGTCGCGTGTGATTGTACAGTGGTGTTTTGATAGTGCCGAAATTTTTGATAGTTTCTTTGTGATACAACCCCCACAAATAATAAAATAATGTCGAAAATTTCTATGCCGTAGTATATTTGCGTCAAAGTAAACAAAATCAAGTCTACTCATTAATAAAAAGCTGTAGGAATAAGGAAAAATTATTTTTCGATTACACGTCTACTACTTCAAGTGATGACAAAGTATATCGTTATTTGATAATAATAGATTTGTTTTGTTATATTGTTTTCACATTTGCATGATTTTTCTATTTCTTGTAGAACGTAAATTATGTAAGAGATCTGAAAAGTGAAGTTATTATGTAATTATAAAACAAGTAAATATGGCTTCTGTCTCTGGTGCGGTCGCGGCTACACTGTCTGCTGACAGTTACCACTGAAGCAGTTAATTTTATGAGCGGATCGATTTTTAAATTGTTCAGCATTCTGTTTTATGTTGATCGACAAACGAATATTCGTAAGCAGTCTTTTGTTTTATATACATATTTTTTGTATGCGACTGTGTGCGCTCGTGCTCCTGTATGTTTGTGGTTTTATTTGCTTGTGTCGTTTTGTGACTTTACAACCAAAACATTTATTATAATTTTAATTAGGAAAATAGCTAAATTTTCTTTTAGACGTACACAAAAATATCGACATAAATAAGTTATATATGAATAGCAAAGCAGTCTTAAACGATATTGAAAAAAGAACAGTTAAACAGTCAAGATGTGAAGTGTTGGCTTATTTATTTTTTAAGAGCGAATTGTAACACATGAAGTTATTATATGATACCTTCTATTTGAACCTATGCATGTTTGACTAACAGCGTTACTTAGAACATTTTAACCTGTATAAAAAATAGTTGCAAAACAAAACCACAAAAGATTTTGTAACAACAAAAGGTTGTCTATTACAATAACACATTAAAAAAAAAGTTACATTAACCCAACGTAACATTATCACCGAACTAAACCTTCAAGCCCTTTAGTTTCTCATTCAAAATGAACAAAAAGATCAGTGCAATATGAAATAGAAAATTAATATATATTAAAATTAAAAGCAGTTTATTTTATGTCTCATTATGTTGTTTATTGTGAATAAAAAACAGCGGTATTTTTCGATTAAAACTTTAATCTAGATCGTTCATAATAAACGAGCCAGACGCATATGAAATACCGCATACCTAAGAGACATATAAAGGCCAAGGATACGTTGCACACACACACACACACACACACACAATATTCCATTATCTCCTTTGCCCCCCCTCCTTGACCCCTCTCACTACCGTTACGGCACGCACGATAGTGACATATATGTGCACACTGTAGCTCTATTTAACCTTATCACATTATATTTAGACACACCACCATAATCAGGTACAGAAATAAATTTTATAAATTTTTACTAAATCACCTTCGACATGCACTTTTAATTTCTTACAATGTAGACAAAATGTTTGCTATATCGAATGTTTTGTCTCGGCCCGTGTCAATCATCATCTTCACATAGGGAAGGTGATGCCTGTTCCACCTTCAAATATCCTTCCTGCAGCCATCTCTTCCTGGGTAACCCACACACCTGTGCCCTGCAGGTTTATATTTCCAGACTTGTTTGGATCTGACGTTCTTTCCAGCGTTGTTAATTAACTTTTAATCTTTCGTTCAAGTAATTCTTCTCTGATGACTTCATCCTCTATACGATCAAGTTTACAACACCGTTTAACTTCTCCTATGACTTCATCCTCTATACGATCAAGTTTACAACACCGTTTAACTTCTCCTATGACTTCATCCTCTATACGATCAAGTTTACAACACCGTTTAACTTCTCTTATGACTTTATCCTCTATATGATCAAGTTTACAACACCGTTTAACTTCTCCTATGACTTTATCCTCTATATGATCAAGTTTACAACACCGTTTAACTTCTCCTATGACTTCATCCTCTATACGACCAAGTTTACAACACCGTTTAACTTCTCCTATGACTTCATCCTCTAAACGACCAAGTTTACAACACCGTTTAACTTTTCTTATGACTTCATCCTCTATACGACCAAGTTTACAACACCGTTTAACTTCTCTGATGACTTCATCCTCTATACGATCAAGTTCACAACACCGTTTAACTTCTCTGATGACTTCATCCTCTATACGATCAAGTTTACAACACCGTTTAACTTCTCTTATGACTTTATCCTCTATATGATCAAGTTTACAACACCGTTTAACTTCTCCTATGACTTCATCCTCTATACGACCAAGTTTACAACACCGTTTAACTTCTCCTATGACTTCATCCTCTATACGACCAAGTTTACAACACCGTTTAACTTCTCTTATGACTTCATCCTCTATACGACCAAGTTTACAACACCGTTTAACTTCTCTTATGACTTCATCCTCTATTCGACCAAGTTTACAACACCGTTTAACTTCTCTTATGACTTCATCCTCTATACGACCAAGTTTACAACACCGTTTAACTTCTCTTATGACTTCATCTTCTATACGATCAAGTTTACAACACCGTTTAACTTCTCTGATGACTTCACCCTCTATACGACCAAGTTTACAACACCGTTTAACTTCTCTTAAGAACGTCATTTTTGAGGCGTGTACTTTATTTTCTTTTTCTTGATTGTTGTCCACAATTCATACCCATAGGCCAGTGCAGGGACAACCAAAACTTTCTAACACTTCAATTTTGTATCTCTATGTGGCTTCTTTCTAAAAATCCGATTGATTTCCCCACAGATCATTTGGAACTTGCCTAACCCAATACCTATATCATCGATCATGATAATTATTATAGTCAATATTATTATTTCCGGCTGTACAATGTTTACACATTTTCCGGAACCGAAGATTACAGAAGTGATTGAATTCTCATCTTCCACTGCTTCCACAAGGGTCCATCCAAAGATCTCGTTCTTCAATTTCTCCTTCCCTCAATATAGTCTGAATTTCTTCTATCCAGGTGACGGGTGATCTTCCTCTTTTCCTTCTTCCTGGTGGGGTCCATTCCATAACTCCCATTGGCAATCTTTCGTGTGTTCATACCATTGAAATTTTTTTGTTTACATTTGTTGTTTAATTGTCCAACAGTTGAATTTTTCACATTCATTCTGTCATTAAGGACTTTATTTCTAATTTTTTCACGTCTGGATACTCTTGCCGAACGTCTCCAAAAGTCCATCTGTACTGTCATTAATTTTGTTCTTGTGTCTTTATTAGTAGTCCAAACTTCTGAGCCGTAAATCATGATGCTTCTAACAATGATTTTAAATATTTTTGGTTTTAATTTCTGCTGTAATATGCTTATCCCACAGGATTCCATTTAATGTAGATATAGCCATCTTTCCCAAATTAATTCTGGATTGTATTCCTTTGTCTTGCTTCCCAATGGCCGTAAATTACAGTATAGTCGGTATCATTTCCAAAATAGTTAAAATGGTTGGTCTGTTCGTTTGTTCAGTACTTACCTGTTCAGTACTATCAGATGTTAAAACTCCAAAAGGTATGCCTGACGGCAAATTTTTTTGTTGTAACATCTTTGTTCACCATCAGAAAATTTGTTGCGTTTAACATTATGCCACCACACCCGACTGTGATTATGACGACCTATCGAAACGTTTAAATGTCGGACGGTAGCAGAGACACAATTTAGGCCAAATAACTCGCGAGTTGTACATCTTATAATTTTGTTGGTCAGTTGTATTCAGGTTTACAAAGGTCTAGTGACAGCCGGTTGAAGAGAAGTAATTTTAAAAATTTAATTATCAGATTCACTGAAAAAAATATATAAAATTGTAGAAGACTTTCTACGATGAAGTCAGATTACTTTATAGTGTGGATATATAAGTGAAACGTTAACCGACTTTCAGTTTAAAGAAACGCAACGTTTCAGCCTAAATGCATCTATGACAGCCTTCAGGTGTTGGAAAATAGAACTTGACTTAAACCGGTAAATTTAAAAGTACATATTAGGTTCCCAAAACCAGAAGAGAATTATCATTTAATAAACGAATTGAAATAAATGAAAAATGAGAATTAAAGGGTAAAAAATTAAATACAAAATAAATGTAAATATATTTTCCTTAAATTTACATTTAATATTGACACTACGCAGAAAATCGACTAAAACACAGTTCACTAAGAACTAGTGTATACAATAACGGAGGTAAACATAAACATTTAAATGAAGATTTTTAAATATTTTTTATTTCTATCGGTCACCTGAGGACCAACTGCCAATTTCAATTCTTTATTCCTTGTTCTTTTCTTCTTCTCGAATATTGTTTCATCTTTTCACTATGTCTCTTCTTCCTGTCCTCAGTCTACTTTGAACCTGTGTTTTTCTCTCTCCTACCCTGGACTGGTTCCATTTTTAACACTTTTGCCCGATAAACTTCTCTTTCAATTGCTTCTTCTGCGTTTATATTTTTTTTCTAAATCCTTTTTTTAATCCAACTTGATGTTGATTTATTTCCCCGCAGATATTTGAAGATCCGTTTTATTAACCTATTGTTGTCCATTTTATATAAATTTCAAAAAAAAAAAGTAAAGAAATTTCGACGAAACCGAAACATCGAAGCATGATAATGTTTTTAGGCTTTTGAAACGTATAATGTGGATTACGTTTGGTGGATTACGTAAATCATTTCCAAACCACAGACGATCACAAACAGAGCATGTAAAACCAAATTTATTCTCACTAAAACGTTTGCTAAACTCAATGTCAGCAGCGATTATTTCTGTCTTCATGGGTTTACATATCAAATTTCTACACTGTGGAGAATCGAAAGTGTGGAAGCGTTACATTTTTCGATGACGTTCATTTTTTAGGAATGACCCCCAGCCTAAACAAACCTTTATTTACAACAATCCCAATGACGTCATCCAATGATGACGTTACGCAATGATGACGTCATACAGCGTGACGGTAAATAAAATGTTACAGAAAATTTCAAAAGATGTCCAGCTAAAAGACATTATCATGTCAATACTAGTCTTCTTTTTCTCACTGTTTCTGTTATATTTTCTGTACTTTGATATATAACAAATATATTTTGATATATATTTTTAAATATTTAATTTTATTTTGTATATAATTTATTAACGGTTAATTATCGGTTTGTTTATGTCGAGATTTACTTCTGTACGTGCAAATGTCATTTTCTGTGTATTTTCATTTTTAACAGAACTTGGCTTAATTATTTTTTCCACACGTTGACGATCACAATTATACAGTAATCGAAACGTTTTTTTAATATTGAACGTTGTTAACATCCTGCTTACACTGTGATAACGTACAATCAAAGTTTAGGTTAACAATAAAGCGTTTAGGCAGTTCTCCTGCTAGAAGACATTTTACAGAGCCTCCTGATCTTCCAGTGTGACGTACCAGTTTGCCTTATGACAAATTAATAAGTTGTCCTTCCGGCAGGACGCATCCTCCTGGTAGTGACGTGTTGCAGCGTAATATATTCACTGTTAGAAATGGGGGAGCATCTTGCAATACTTGTAAACGATTCATCATACAAAACAATGAAACACTTCTATCATAATCACTGCGTACGACTCTGAGCATTGTGTCAGTGTTGCGAGACTTAAACTATATCTAGAAATCAAATACGCGATAACCAATTTTACCATGGTAGGCGTCATTTCACGAAAAGACGTACCAACTTCAAATTTTTACGCTCTAGAATAGATGTATTTACAGTCCTGCTAGCAGGATATAAAGGTATTTTATAGACTGTCAAACAACGAGGGCATTACGTCCTCCCGGTTGGGCCTTGCGCATTCCGTCATTAAAGTCATAGAAATGCTTCACGTGGTAATGAAACCGTTTGCTGAATAAAAAACTTAGAACAAATAATTAAAGCACAAAGTGAGTTCTGATAAAATATTTCCTCATCGGGTGGTAATAACGGATCAGACATGCACTTGTACTCGTAAATTCTTGATAGCGTTACAGTTAACTTTGTTTCTACTAGTAATTTTGTACAAACCACTATGTTGTCTTTGGTATTGACGAGCGGTTTAGGCAGTCAAGCCATCTTCAGGTCATTTACCAACTATGACCAACCATGAGGTTGGTAAATGACCTGAAGATGGCTTGACTGCTGAAAGCGCTCGTCAATACCAAATACAACATAGTGGTTTGTACAAAATTACTAGTAGAAATATTTGAGACCACTAACACTCCAATGCAACAATAAGTTAATTTTGATTCAGGTCTGAAGACGAAAGTGATATGCGTTTTCAAATCTACAAATCAAAATGTACTTAACCAAATTTTGTGTTTTGAATTTTATTTTTTGTGTAAGAGTTTTTAATAATGTTAATATTGCAACGGCCAGTAACCGATTTGGTGAACAAATCACTGAAGACTACTGTTAACACGTACTGAACTCGATCATCGTCATTATCATCACCACTACCTTAACATCACGCCATAGGCAAGGTGCTGCCTTCAAAGATCCTCCAGCCATCTCTTCCGGGCTGGACTTTCCAGGCTTATTTGCTCAATCTTGAAACTGACATTCTTTCCACGTATTCTTTCGGCCGTAATTAATCTTTTAGTTGTTAATTAAGTTAAAAACGTGTAATACCTCATTACAATGCCCTCATTCTTACGGCCTCATTTTTTATACGGTCAAGTTTATACGAAATTTAAGTTTATATCTTTTACCTTTTTTTAAGAACGCCATTTCTGAGGGCTGTATTTTACTTTCTTGTTTCCTGATGGTTGTCAGTAATTCACACTAACAGTCGACGTGCGTTGTTTCCAAAACCACACAATTGGTCGTCCCACAGATCGTTTCAAACGTACCTAACTTAACATAGTTCTTATCATAGCTAATGAAATTTATCATAAACCAACTAATTATAGGGCGAAATTAATGTGAATAATATTTAACGTGAGATTACTACAAGATGTTCATTTTTAAACGCGGCAGACAATATTTAAAATAGAAACATTATTTATTTATTTATTATATTTCTGTATTAGTACGCAGAATTACATATTTAAACTGTTAAATGTAATTAAACACGTTTCCACGGCACAGTAGAAATAGTCAGAACCCGCGACACACTAAACCGACAGTACCTTCCTCTAAAAACTGGCAGTACCTATCTCCCCACAACAGTACCTTCCCGCGATATCTTTAAAATCACATTGCAGCGTAATATACCATAATAATAAGTGTTACTTATCTCAGTACTACTTGTGGTTTCCCAGTTATGTCAGTGGACTTTTCCAACTTAACGTAAACTTATCAACAAACTTAGATTTTTGTGACTTATAAAAGTACAAAAAGCCATTGAAACGTATTTTCCCACATAACTTTTATTTCCACATTCTTAATTTACAGTATAATGAAAGACACAAAATATTACAAGATTAATGTTTTTTTTTCTGTATTATGTAGGGTTTGTAGTCTTTCTGCTTCCAAATTTTAACGCGATACATGGGATTGGTGTTTTTTCATTAGGTGCTTGTCCGCGGTAGAATAGTGGACAAACACATTCTCATGTTGTGTTCCAGTGTTTTAAGTTGAGATCTTTTTTTTTCATTTTATTTGGTTCATTGTGGAAAACACTGACTGACAAATGTAGAAAAGGGAAACAGCGCCTTCATAGCCTTTTCCGTTATCGCTGTGTAATCATTCATCAGGGACAGCTAAAAGGCCACAATATTTTTGTTTTTCTTACTTTTGGTCTTTTCTGGTTCTTCTCTCTTATTTTTCCAAAATTTCGTTGCACACAGTTTGGGAAGCGCTACTCTAGCCTCTTCTTTGACTTCTTTTGTAAACGTCGATGGAAATTAATTATCCATGTGATTTACAGCTAGTGATGCTTCCTGTGCGGCAGAGATTCTTCCATCTTTTATTACCTGTCAATAAGTATCTTGACAACGTTAACAATGTTTCGGTAATGTTTATTTTTATCGTGTTATTACCGTTTACTATAACAGGATTGATTTCAGCCACTTTAAAGATACTAATATTAAATAGTCTTAACTTGTTTTTTTCGTTTGTATGAACACGATCCGATCCCAAACCCCCCTCAAGGTCAAATTATAGATACGCCACTGACTGACATACAAGTATATTATCAGTGGGGCAGTACGCATTTTACATTTTTCATACTTTAATTTGTATTAAAGTTTTTACTCTTCTTACTTTGGGTATATTTGCAATTGTTATTTAGTTTGATTCACTATCTGCCAGGCCAGTCGGGTTTTCCGTTTTTTTTTTTTTGTGATACACTGTATTGTTAGCTGTGTGGAAAGCATATAAGTTGGCTGCAGCTAAAAGTTTAAATTGTTGCAACTCACACAAATAGGCAGTGTATGTATGTGTAACGGAATAAGAACAGCATTTAGCATAAGACTTTTCCAGTACAAGCTTTACAGAGTGAATATTCGCAAGTCACGCCTTACTTAACGGACTTAGGTAAAACCTTCCTTGCTGAACACTATCCCTATTTTACCATATTTACTTGATAAATTTAACTAAATGTCAACTAAAAGTATGCATAATGTTCGCGAAACCAGAAGCGAAGAGTAGAACAAAACTGAGCATTAACAGGTATGAAATGAAACACAAAATTAATTTAATTATTGAATGCACGGGGAGAGTTGTTAGTTTTCACTCGACCGTCTGTCAATCTGTCTGTCTACCTACCTTTCAGTGTATGCCTTACGACGACTTCTAAACGCACCAACCGATTTTCGTAAAACTTGGCATGCGGGTCCATACTTTTGTTTTCTTGGAAACAAAAAATCCTGTTGTCTTGTTTTGTTTCAAAAACATTTTGTTTTGTTATAAAAACAAAGAATCGTGTTGTTGTTTAAATTGATCCTCTTAAACATAGGGGGCGCGGAAGTCTAAAAATTTGAGATGTGAAAATTTTGAGAAAAGCAAGTGCCCTTGCGGGGTATCGAATTAAAAAGAATTTTTACCATAGTCTAAGTATAGTTGTTAATTTTGAGAATTTCGATATTTCGTGGACGTCATGGGTCAAATATTTGATACAATTTTGACGAAAGGTCGCAAAACGTTTAGGAGGATCAAATAAAGGAGATTTTGGTTGTAAGGCTCACACGGCCGGAGTCAATGTTGAAAAAATCTCCTGATTCCGGGCTGTTTGGCCGCGGTCCAGTCCTTACGTTTCGCGTGAAATTTAGAAAATTTATAAGTACAGATGCCTTTCACGGAACCGCTAGCCATTACCACAGTACACTGGTAACTGACGGTGCCATCCACGTTAGTCGTAAGCTCGTTTTTACACTGATGATGGCCGTCAATATCACGGTCGAAACGTCTGCTCAGGTGTACAACACTGAACCGCGGGCAAACAGCCCGGAATCGGAAAATGTTAACAACATCTGAATATGGTGTCCAAAAAAAAAGAAATCAAATATTTTTTAATGTTAAAATCCAGCAGAGTATCAGACTAAAAGGAATTAAAAACCAAATCCGAATGTTTCGAATTTGTACTGTTTATTGTATGACAGTGTGTGCTCTGTAGCGTTTCATTATTTCTCTTCGGAGGTCTTTTCATTATTTTGGTTAGTTGAACATTTTTTTTAATGATATAATATAATCAATATCTTCTCAGTTTTTGTTGTACCAATTTTTATTTCCATCTATTTCACTTTAGATATCAAAAGAACAATTTTTATTTCATCTTTTCTTCAACAGATCCAAAAAGTTAACAATTCATCTTCACTCTCACAAAAACAGTCTCCTTGGCAACGCCACCATTTTTCCATTACATCACTCATACAAAATTCTGTTTTCATACATTCAGTTATACATATATAATTATTTATATTTTTAACATTTTATATCAATTATCATTATTACAAAACAATATAATAATTATTAACAAACAATATCATTATTATTAACAAAAATATAAGAACAGAACCAATAATAACTATACAATTTTGATTCGGTAACGGGAATCGAACTTGGGTCCCCCGGTATCGTTACAGCTCTACAATTGTTATATTGCTAAATGAATAATTGGATATAATCTATTATATATTAGAGTAATCGGTATTTTTGTAATTTTTCCCACAATTAAAAAATTGCTGAATATCGAAATTCATCCAATAATAAATGTACTTCGTTCAAAATAGTGAGCGAGCTCTGCAGCTCAAGGAGTACGAGTCGGATGAGACAATTGGCGAGATAGCGAAATAAATTGGGCTTATGGGTTTTACGTTCGCTACTATTACGCGACTTGAAAACATCGACAGGTAAAAATGACGCAGGCCTACTAGATAACTCTACCGAACGTACATATTAGTAACAGTAATTTAATTTTTCATATTGTGGTACATTTTAAATAAATTTAGCCTGAAAAAATGAGTCGGTAAAAATGAAAAACGTAACAAAACAATCACACACTCGATTTAGTACGTATTAAAATATAAACTGTCCTTACGCAATAAGTTCTTCCTTTTTGACGATAACTTTTTTCCTACATGTAGTCCAGATCACGTACATGATGTACATCCTATTTCAAACTAATTGTTATTTTTATCTTACATTTCCACTTGGCATCGACATTATGCAGAGCAGTACCATCGACAAACAATACACTCAACTCAGAAGCAGTGTACAATACTACAATAGACAGCCGCAGTAACAGAAACAGATCGTGAAATCAAATATAAAAGTCAAAGTGGAAATTTTAATACTTTCGTGTATTTTGTGTTTACTTTAATACAAGTTAATTGGCGGTGTTATCGTTGCGGTATGCTTTTGCATTTTTGGTTCTCACATATATTTTCGTTCTTAACACGAGTTAGGTTAATTTCTTTTTGCACAAAACGACGATCACGGACGTTTAAAGAGTGTCCACAAAGGGTGATGCCAAACTTTGGAAAACGATTTTACACATTAAATTGAAGAAAAAATATATAACAGACATATCCCGTAAAACGCTTCATTTTCCATCTGTATGTTCAGTTTTCTTTTTATTAAAACATTAAGTACTGCTGATGTGTGATAGGAATTTTTCTGTTCACAGTAAGTGTGTTCACTTTACCTCTTTACTTGAAAATATTTTAGAATATTTGATTAATAAAGTTGTGTCAGTTGTTATAAGCACAAACAGAAATAACACTGTCGCACACCACTATAAATAAAAATACGTTCAACTTCGAACTATAACGATTACAGTTCCGTTCGTTGAAACAGAGACAGAATAAAGGTCGACTACACGGGAAGGTCTACTCTACTTATAGAGTATACATTTCCTAATGCCGTGACCGTTTCCCCGTTTTAATATTTAAACATACAGCAATCGTATTGTGCGAGCATGCGCTACGTGTTTTAGCGTGTAATTTTTACGGACAGAAATTGTGTCATTGCAATTATAGGTAAACATAACTGAGAACGTAAAACTCGCATATCAAAATTGGAGTTAGTAACTTTCTGTGCTCAAATTGTCGGAAACTTTTACGGATTTATGTAACGTTCTTCAAAAAATATGTGCTAAACAATTTTGACAAACAGAAGTAACACTGTTGCGTATTTCCGACGAAAGAGCCAAAAGAGACTCACTTTTGTCGGCGGTGAGTGCTTATTTTCCTCGCCTTCATATACAGTCCGTTCATATCCAGAAACATGCTGCGATCGCTATGAATCGGCGGGGTGTCATTAACTACGCTGTGGCAAGGTGTGTTGTGAGCTACTAATATAAGTTCTTCTTTCTGATTAGTGGTTGGTGGTTGATTTATGACAGTATCGTGGCATTTAGAGAATTTATAAGTAGTAGGAGTGGTGTTCACGGGACTTCTCCAGCTTTAACCGCAGTACTGTGGTCACTAACGTCTACCACCTTATGTTGGCGAAGTTATAATTAACACTGATGACGGCAGTCGATGGCACTGCCGAAACGTCTGTTTTTGTTGAAAACAATGGATCACGGCCAAACAGCCCGGGAATGAATTTTAACAACGTCCAATAATTTTGTTAACACCTTCGTTTAACATCAGAAAGTTTTACGCGTCAGTCCCGGCGTGTAATAACTGAGATCTTACAATGAATGACCTTGTCGAGTAGAAGAAGTGTTTAAGTTAACGCTTGAAAACTGTCCTTTACTTCGGGCATTTTTGTAAAATTTGAATTAGCCAGTCGTCATTATCGATACCCTCACATAAGCTATATAAATGACGAAGTTTCATTGACATTAGCCTATATATAACATGACCTAAGACAATTCTCCTCATATTTTAAAACAGGTTTCCGTAAGCTGAAACCGTTTTGGCGTTTACCGATTCAGTTACTGTGGCCGGTTAATGAGTCAATTAGAAGGCTATAAACGTTTGGAATATTGTTCCACTTATTATAGGAATTGTATTTTAGGAATCATGAGTAACACTGTGTGCGGCCCGCCGCGCTCGTCTCGCGCCCACAAGAAAATTCCTACTCGTAAACTGCCATAAAACGAATAATGCTAATTATTTTAACAGACTACAAAATGTTTTGGTTTTACACTGATCGAATAGTTGCCCGACACTTGGTGGAACACTTTATTAATTAATGATAATGTGATGTATCTATAATATACACACACTTATTGTATACTAATGGTACCTATAATTTCAATTTTCTATTGTATTGTATTTATTGTTCATAGCCTAAAGGTACCATACGATGTGCAATAAAATTTTTATTACTCACATTCTTAAAAATGATCGATTTCGGTCACAGACTATCGTCAGGTCATACACAGCACACTTGCGGTCACAATAGCGTAAAACAGCCACTATTTACAAAAACGAATTCGTAGACATTGATTAATGAACGTGATACGTACGTCGTTGTCCAAAGTTTCCCGAGAACTGATTTTGTTACAGAGTGTTTATGTTTACATTCCGTTCTACATATTATATCAGCTGATTACTGAATGTTGATTTTCATTTTGCCGCAATATGTCAAATGTGATATGATTTTTGAAGTCCGTCATGATGTTCAATAGATTTTCATGGCCCTCTTCTTTTACATGTTTGTATATTCGGTATTGTTCATATATATTAGATTTTATTTCATCACTGCATGTTTTCAATACGGTTAAATGTTGCTGTATTGGACCATATTCACAAGACTGTTGTTTTATGTGTTTGGCTACTGTTGAGTTCGGATTTGAGTGCTGAGAATGTTTGGTATGTTCAATATATCTGTGTTTAAATGATCTTGAAGTTGTAACCAATTTGATGGTTACACCAGGTTATTTGGCCTCACTGTTGGGATCGCCAATTTGCAACGTATAAATTAATGTGATCCGTTACTTCTTATATAAATGTTAATAGGTTACGGGGTTCGTCCTTCTTTTGTAATGCCCCACGTTGGGCGCCAATTTGTAACCAATTTGATGGTTACACCAGGTTATTTGGCCCCACGTTGGGCGCCAATTTGTAACGTATAAATTAATGTGATCCGTTACTTCTTATATAAATGTTAATAGGTTACGGGGTTCGTCCTTCTTTTGTAATGCCCCGCGTTGGGTTCGTCAATTTGTAACGCGTTTTATAAATTTGATATGTTGATCAATAAAGTGTATTGTAGGTTTCGTGGTTTGACTAAGCTCCACGTTGTATTCGTCAATTTGTAACGAATTATTCAATGTAGTTGGTTGATCAATAAGATTTATTGTAGGTTTTACAATAACCAATTTGTAACCAACTTATGTTGTAGGGTTACTTCGGATTCGTCAACTTGTAACGCGTGAATTAAATCGTTACTTCTCACTTAAATGTCAATTTATAACACTTATTTGTGTTACTTAAATGTTATGTTGTGTGCACTTAAATTACGTACACCGCCCGTTGGAAGTGTTAATTTGTAACAAATAAATAATGTAGCGACTAACTCGCACTGGAGTCGTCAATTTGTAATTATTAATATGTTATGTTGAACGGCGAATGGTTTTGTAATCTGCCGCTCGCTCCCACTATGCCGCTCGTTTCCGTGACGTCACTCAACGTTGCCAACTGTCGTGGTGTCCGCTGTAATCTGTGAACTTATTTCCTAAGTGGAACAGCAATAATAACGACGCAAATATAACATCAAACATATATCCTTACAGAAATCCTTTATTCAGAAAAACACTGGTTAATTGTTTCTTAAATTTGATTATGATAATCACAATTGTGGCGCAAATTATACGTCTTCTTTTTACCAGTTGGTAGTAGTAGCCAACTATTCAGTATTTTTCAGACCAAAAGAATGCTTTCGTTAATGTTTCTATTAAAAATAAAGTATCTCAGGGCGTATATGGTTCGGGGATTACATTTAAACAAAATATTATTCTATAAATCAAAATACAAGTTTTACAGTTAAAGGATATTACAATGTTAGAGTGTAACGTGCACACAGGCAGTCGTATAGTGGTTACCAGTTCTGATAGGTTATGTCCAGTTTAGGCGTTTAATAATTATTATGCAAATCAAAGGTTCTTGTGGTGTTTGAAAAGGTGTCAATCTCAAATTGTGTTATTAGTGAGTGTTCTTAGTGTTGGTGTGATATGGTGTCTGTAGTTCTAGTTGATTAGTACTTAAAAAGTCGTGTATACAAAAGTGGGTGTTGATACACAATATAATAAGATGTCAAAATCACCAAATCCTCTTCTTTGTATGGTTCCTGGTCGAAGATAGGGCCCACGTCCGCTTCAGTCCTTCTCCCTGGTTCTTGGGTCTTCTATTTCAGATAATGGGTGTTCTTCACTTGGTGTAAAAAGTTCGTGTTATGTATTTCTATCTGTATCAATATGTCTGTATTGTGTTTCCACTGTTTATTCTTAATTATGTAGGACGTTTTACAAACGCGTCTATCCGCTAAGATCGTTGTCAAAGAAGTCTCATTTTATTTATCCGAAATTTCTGGTTGCTAAGGGTAAACTTGGAATCTGGTTGGTTGATTCGGATATACATTGTCATATACTTTCATTATTTCAAAATCTAAATTTGTTCAAAACCTTTAAATTAATATAACTTTTCTGTACTGATTGGGAATTTAAAACCATTATCAGCATTATTTTGATCTTTACATTTGTGACATTTAGACATTAAACATGCCTACTTTTACTTAAGAACTACAGATGTTACAATTTTGTTATTTGAAATTTTCTTAAATAACTTGAGATGTATTATTTTGTTTCTATATTCGTTGTGTACACACTGTTAACTATAAATATATTTATCCTTCCACATTTGTTTTACAAAATCCTTAACATTATTATCTAAAATTTACTAAAGTTGGTTTCACCTGGCCTATGTACTGGTGTTATTTTCATCACCATGTTTAAAACCTTTAACAGTTAAATTAGCTTTTAACAATCATAAAAACTGTTTAACATATAATATTATTTTAACAAAACAAAAAGATATACTATTCTATTAGTTTAAATTTATGCCCACATGGCTATGATTCTACAGAATCTTTGAACAAATTAACTGTTTTTTACCTAAACTATACAATTGTTTGACACTTAGCAATAACATCTTTTTATAGTCTATTTTGCTTTGCCAATCAATTTATCACTGTTTAACACCAGTTCTATGGTGATATTTGTTAACATAAAATGAAATTAATATCAGTTAATTGATATTCTTTTAAAACAACTGCTTCACCTGCTACATACAAAAAATAACACAAATACCATGATAATAAAACAACGTGCTAAAACATAATAACATGCACATTTATAAAACAAATTCTGTACTAATTAATTAGTCTTTTGTCAGTTAGTTTATTAATTACTCTGACACTGTCTATGTTATGCATATTATTATAAAATATGCAACATAATATATTATTAATATTAATATATTATTAAAATATGCAACAAATATTATTATTATAATATTATGCATATTATGCAACATTTTTATAAAATAAATTATGCATTAATTAATTAGTCTTCTTTCAGTTAATTCATTAGTTACTCTAAAACTGTCTATGTTAGGTTTCACATTACTTGTCACTATGTTTATTGTTTACCCTATTCACTGAACACTTAATACTTTGTATTTATAAACATACTTATTGGTTTTTATAGGGTTTTACATTTTATTGTCATTAAAAGAACTTCACTCTTGTTATAAAAATGTTATTGTGAACAAGTTATTATTTGTTGTTTTCTGGACAATCTTATGAACACTATTTGTTACAATTAGTTGTATGGTTCATGTATCTATAATAAGGTGTGTTATATTTTCATTACATCAATTAAATTAATCATTTACTAATATTTCTTTTACATAGTATTACATGTTTTGGCCTATTATCCCTCAATTTGTATTTTGATTATCTTGATATTATGATACTTTGAATGAAATCATTTGTTTCTTTATGGTACTGGTTCATAAGCCGTCTGTCTTTATAATTATTTATTTTGGTCATTATTGAAAGTTCATTTCATAATTGGGGTTGAAAGTATTTTGCATCACTTTGCCTAAATCATTAATTTGGGTACGGTCAGTTGTATTACTAGTCAGTCTAAAATGGTTAGTCGTTCCTCTTCACTATCATCTTGGAAGATATTGTTCTTCTTGTTTAGCTTCTCATCCAAAGTCTTCATTAAATCAGGTACGATATTAAGTTGTTCCAAATGTAATGTTACAAAGTGAATCCTATGTATTTTTTGTTGCACTGTACATTACATTCTGTCGAGGCTGACTACTTTATTAATACTTAACTTGAATAAATAAACATTTGGTATAGTTCAACAGATAATCTTCTATTTTTCCTGGCAATTATTTCGCAGTTAGGGCAGCTTCAAAGGTTAGATTTCAACTGACGGATTTGTTGACGGGGGAAGGTTGGAGATTGTGTATGACCAAGGGTGCATCGGAAAGTCCCAGGTAAGAGGTTTAACAAAGGTGCGTGTCCCAATGTTGGTAACAACAAGCAGCGCTACTGCCTGATCATGAAACGTAACTAATAGTTTTGTGTGAAGAATATTACAAGTCAACGTATTAATAAATATATACGAAATATGTAGGCCTATAAGTCAAAGGTGACTATAAATAGGCCTACCATATAATAAGCTTTAATGTCTGATTGACAGTAAAAGAATATGAAATTCTCAGTATAATGTAATCTGTATAAAAAACATGCATAATATAACCAGGATAAATAAAATAAAACAGATTTAAATTTTTCACAGAATTAATGCTGAGACTGTCGTCTACATAAAACAATCATTAAAATGAGAAAAATAATATACATTTAAAATCTGTTCAGATCTAACGCCTGAAGATGCCGTAACTGGTGAAACAGGAAAATAAAAATTAATCTCTAGAACTGCACCAAATTAAAGCTTCTGTTTCAGTCGCGAGGATACATTTTTTGCTGATCTTAAAACTGAAGATTAAAAAAACATTCTGAAAATATACTTCACACAATGCGATCATTTACTAGGCCCCTACTCATCAGAATGTTGACAATACCGTTGTTATTTATACGTCCTTCTTATCGGTGTCCAACAATGCGCATTAACTGAAACTAAAAGCATTCTGATAATATACTTCACACACTGCGATCATTCACTAGGCACCTACTCATCAGAATGTTGACAATACCGTTGTTATTTATACGTCCTTCTTAACGGTGTCCAACAGTGCGCATTAACTGAATCTAAAATTATTCTGATAATATACTTCACACAATGCGATCATTTACTAAGCGCCTACTCATCAGAATATTGACAATGCCGTTGTTATTTTTACGTCCTTCTTATCGGTGTCCAACAGTGCGCATTAACTGAATCTAAAAGCATTCTGATAATATACTTCACACAATGCAATCATTTACTAGGCGCCTACTCATCAGAATGTTGACAATACCGTCAACATTTATTTATTATTATAAATAATAACGGTATTGTCAACATTCTGATGAGTAGGTGCCTAGTAAATGATCGCATTGTGTGAAGTATATTATCAGAATGCTTTTAGATTTGGTTAATGCGCACTGTTGGACACCGATAAGAAGGACGTATAAATAATACGTCCTTCTTATCGGTGTCCAACAGTGCGCATTAACTGAATCTAAAAGCATTTTTAGATTTTGTATGAACGAGTACTTAATACTAATAATAAATATTAAGTATAATTACAATACTTATTAAATATTAAGTACAATTGAAACATTCAGTTACAATTCAAAAAAACCTCTGAAAATACAAAATAATTTCTCTGAAATGTGCGTCAGGTAAAAATAAACCTACTCGCCGTGTATTTATTTGAAGATGTTAATAATAAATAATACCTACTTCATATTTTAACACAAAAAAAAAGTTTTTAAAATTACTGTCATCATCAAAATTATAAGCTAATACATATTCTGATGATGACAGCGGATTAAACTGTCAAAAATTGTAAACAACAATAAAAACTAAATTTTTATTATAAACTATAAAGCAATATTTATTATCAGTTTCGACGACACGAATAATGTGAGTAAATACTGAATAGTAATAATAAATAATATTTTTCATACAGGAATATACATTTTATTTGTTCGTATTTTATATGACAGTGTTTTATGAACTGTCACCTTCAGATATTATAAAATATATAAAGAAACAATTAAGTAATAATTTAAATCAATTGCTTAAACACAGCTGTTGTACACATATGTAATGTACGTTTTATGTATACAGTTTTAATTCATATATGCTCATATTTTTCTTATATATATATTTATATTATTATTAATAATAAAACGTTTTACAAGAATATATTTTTTATTATTTTGTAAATTTCAGTGTTTCAATAGCATTGAGCTATCATCAGACAGAAATAAAAAATTAAAATTTTTAAATCAATTGTTCAAAACAGCTGTTTATACGAAGACTAAATTTAATGTTTTATATGTTTAAAGTTACATAAGTAATTGTAAAGTATAACATATAAATATTTATCATTTTATTAAATTAGTAATTTTGGAATTATCATTTTTTGAATTAATCTGAAATTTTTCTGGTATTTGTTTATGTTTAAATATTTCTAAATTTTCCCGTAAAGTCATTTTTGGACCTTTGGAATTGTGTTTTAATAAACTAATGTTATCTAAATTTGAAAATGTATGTTTGTTTTTTATCGTGGGTGTATATAATATATATAATTTTATATAAATAAGTGGATATAATTACATCATTATTATCATATTTTGTGTTGATTTGGATTTGTTCACTATGATTTTATTATTTGTTTTGTTTTTATATAAATTCTAAATTTTTATTTTTTGATCTTTTGATATCTGTTTTAATAAAGTAAGACTAGCTAACAAAGACTGTACGCTTTCACGGCCGGTATTTGACTGAAAAAGATCTACCAGGCTTTTAGTTAGTGGTCCAACATTATATTAAAGTTACGGATGCTGTCGGAAAGCTGGTCCACGATAGCAACCCCGTAAACAAAAATTATATAAAAACTTAGCAAATTTGGTTCTGCCGTAAATCGTTCGACACTGACAGATGTTTTAGTTTAGTAGTGTTAGTGAATGGTTTTGTTAGACTCCGTCAGTAATTATGGATAATTTATATATATATATATATATATATATATATATAAGGTAGATAATACTACCAATAATAATAATAATAATTTTTATAAAGAGAGAAAAATGCTTTATGCACCGTCAGAGGAGGCCGTGCTTCCTCTGGTGTGTGGGACTCACTAAAAAACCAACCTCTAATTCAGGCATTTATAACCTGGAACCACTTAGCGTAGTACCTCAGAATGAAGCCCATTGCCCACTCATTATAATAAAAATAATAATAACAATAATACATTTTTATAATAATATTAATATAATTTATTAACAAATAGGTGTCCTTACAATGGGAGCTCCTACTTCCGCAATCACATTAGAAATATTTTTACAACATTTTGATATATTATACACAATATTATTAAAAATCTAGACCCTCTGGGACATTATTATAGATATGTAGATGACACGTTCTTAATATTTAAAATAATGCTCGTAATATTAATCCATATTTTTAATTTAATTAAGTATCTCTATAAAAATATAAATTTTCCTATAGACTATGAAACTAATAATAAATTAATTTTTTTTAGATATTACTATTATAAATAACCACAATAATTTTGAATGCAATATATTCGGAAAAGCTATCCAAACTTTTTAATAATTTCAAAAAATTTAATTCATCGTCCTCAGTACGGATACCCTGGATTTAACTCTACAATATATAGAATGAATAATATTCCGTTAAATAAATTAGAAATACAAAAAGAAAAGAAAAACATGTGTATGATATTACAATAAAAAATGCATAAAACTCCTACATTATTGATAACATGGAAAACAAAATTAATCAAAAAATCATAAATTACTCTTAATAGAAATAGTACAGAACGTTGAATATGTTAATTTTACATACATAGGTTCTATAAATAATAAAATGTTACTATTATTCAAGAATTAAAATATAGAATTACATATTTAAGTAATAAAGCTGATCGTTACAGACACAAACGTAAAATAATTAATTTAATTCTTAATTTAAATGGTGTATATAAAATTGAATGCCTTGACCGTGAAATATTTTATGTAGGCCAAACTAGAAAACGTTTAAAATAAACACTTATTCAGCACCGTAATTCCAGATAATGTAAATCAAATTTAGCTACTTATTCAATCAAAATAATCACACATTCCTAAATTTAAATAATAGCACTTTGTTAAAACACTTTTCCAAAGGTCGAAGAATGGGAAAATCTAGAAATATTTTAACATAAAACAAAATAAATTAATACCAGAACCAATCCGGATTAATCCCAGAAATTACAGTATTTTCAAAACTACTAATTTTAATAAAATAATAAATATTTATATTATATTTTATTTTCCATATTTTTATACGCATATATAAAAACATACATTAAATTTAGTCTACATATGCATCATCTGTTGTGAACAATTGATTTTTAAAATTTCAATAATTTGTACTTTGTGACAATGATAGTTTAACTACCTAAACACTGTAATATTAACTTTATTAACACTATTAAACTTTATTCTTGTAAGAAAGGTTTATTTAATAATAATAATAAATTGTACAAATACAGTGAGAAAAAGAAGACTAGTATTTTTTTGGACATTTATATAGAATGGACGACAATAGGTTGACAAATCAGGTCTTCAAATATCTGTGGGGAAAGAAGTCAACATCAAGTTGGATTTAAGAAGTCAAAAAGAATTTAGAAAAAATAATATAAACGCAGAAGAGAAACAATAATATATAAAGCAATTGAAAAAGAAGTTTTCGGGCAAAAGTGTTAAAAATGGAAGGAGTTCAGGGTAGGAGAGAGAAAAACGCAGGTTCGAAGTGGACAGAAGACAGGAAGAAGAGACATAATGAAAAGATAAAAGAATATTAGTGAAAAAAAGAACAAGTAATAAAGAATTAAATTTGGCATGTCGTCCTCAGATGGCCGATACAAATAGAAAAAAAAACTGTACAAATATATTATTTAGTTTTTCTTATATTGACAAGACTTACAATATTTCATGCATATCGATACTCATTACATATATAGTAATTATTTTGTATTGTGCGTGTATAATTCCTAACGTGAAAATTAATCTTGTCGAAACATCGACATAAATGTGTGTAATGAGTTACCGAACCTCCTCACAAAACCTTTTCGACGCTAGAAGTTATCAAAATCCATTTTTTGTCCAGCAGCTTGTGGCCCACATCTTACAGAACGGCAGTAGTAGTAAATTAAAGCGAATTTTAAACAGAAATAATACTGTTGCACACCACTATAGAAAAATTATTCCAATTAGCGCTTTTAAGCTTTACAGCTCATCATTAGATCAGAAATATCCTAAATTTTTGATCTGATGATGAGTTGTGAAGCTTGAAAGCGCTAATCGAAATAATTTTTCTATAGTGATGTGCAACAGTGTTATTTTTGTTTGTGACTATAACCACTAACACAACTTTGCTAATTAAAGCGAATTTATTCCTTTCAATTGACCGGTATTTAGTGTACCGTGTTTAACGACAGAAAGAGAGAAGGCAACTTTATAAGTACTGTTGTAAATCATAGATTTCGTGTAAAGTGAATTTCCCACGTTCGTGGTTCCAAAATTTATTCATCCGCACGCAATACCGTCATTGGCGCAATAACAAGGTTCGCGATAACGGTGTTGTGTTTGCATCTGGTCAGTTTCGCCGACTATCGATTCTGCGTGGAGAGTCAAGTTGACTGACTGATATCGCTTCGAAACGTTTGGAGGCGGACCGGTATATTTTATAAACAACCACGTTGGAAAAAAACGGCATAAAACGAACGTGAATTTTTGCCAAACCAATCAAGGCGAAGGTAGTTTTCGTGTTCGTTTTGCATATTACATGAAGTTAAAACTTGAAATTAGTTTTCTTATTATAGCTATGTTTAAGTTAACACAGGGCTTAGACAAGGGTGCACTTTGTCTCCGCTATTGTCTTATATATATATCCTGACGATCTGCTTAGAAGACTGAATGGTGGGATCCCTTCTGCCATTAAGTTAAATAACTGTACTGCACTAAATATGCTGGTCTTTGCAGATGATATGGCTGTTATCCAGGCTAATGAGAATGCACTGCAGAAACGTTTATATAGCCTCTAACATATAAGTAAGAAATATAATTTAAAAATTTCAACTACAAATACAAAGGTTATGAGTTTTTATGCAAAATACCCCATTTGATCTAAACTTATGTTAAATGACCAGCTCATACAACAGGTATCTACAGTCAATTACCTTGGTTAATAGTCTTTCTTATAGAAGTGGTGATGATCTCAGCAATAAACTAGACAGGTTCCAAACTATATGTGGAATACTGAAAGGGGCATTGAAAAGAAAGGCTAGACAAGAGACGCGTAGACTATCAAATTCTATAAGACAATGGCAGTACCAGCACTGGTGTATGGATGCGAGACCTGGACTATGAAGGACTAAGAAGGACTGGTGCTAATTACAGGCTGCAGAAATGAGCTATTTGAGATCGGTAAAGGGATATACACGACTAGAACATATACGAAACGAGTATATTAGAGACCGAGAACTTGATATAGTTTCCCTGAATGAACTCGTTCATAATTATATAAATTGTTGGAAACAGTATCTACAAAGAATGGACAATACCCACGTTTCCGAAGGTCGCTTATGGGTATGAGCCGGTTGATAGAAAATCTGTAGGCAGCCCAATCAAAAGAAGGCGGAACTCATGAAGTACTTACTTACTTACTTCATCCAACGCCCGTCCGTGGCTGCTCGGCCATTAGACGCCTTGCTGACCAGTAGAGCCTGACCCGTCCTTGCAAGTTGTCGTCCACGACTTCCAGGGCTGTGCAGCTTGTGAGGTGGTCGGCTGTGCCCTCAACCTCGGAGCACAAGAAACGAAGTCATGAAGTCGGAACAGAAGAAATCTTGAAAAATATGTTTGAATCCAAGTCGCTTATTGACAAAATCTGTATAATTTATTTACCGTATTTTATCCGTCGTGTGACTTCGTGTTGCGTTCGATTGGTTTACGCGTTTCGAAACATATGTTTCTTCTTCAGAAATAAAAAATCACTCAAAGTGAGGTCGTTAAATATTAAAATTGCAAATATTGAAAAGAATTCTGCACATAACCGCGTTACATGAGTGCGCACTCGAGTCGGACCGATCGGACACTGTCTGTTAATAGTTATTGCGTAAACAGGTTTATTGCGGTATCGTAGAGCGGGTTTGATTTAAAATTTAAATGATCGTTTAGCACGAAGTCACACGACTGTGTACGTCATTGTACGCTCTATATATCTCGAATTCTTCTAAGGCGTTCATGTAAGCGCCTTTGTTACAAAAATATATGGGTTTCAAGTTGGAATTAAAGCTCGTATATTTATGATCTGATATACGAAATCCTTTCCATGAAGAAATCCTTTCCATGAAGTGATGATGATGATGATGATTATAGCTATGTTTTAACTAGCTTTAAACTGGGCCAAACGAAATCGTCAGCTTCAGTAGCGTCAAGTCACATTGTTAACTACAATAAACCTGGTGTCTTGTAATATGCTTGTTTACAGTACATAATGTTATGGAGCTCACATGGATTGTGAGCGTATAAAAGTGAAATACATGATTCAGCACCATAGAAATCGATACTGCACTTCTCAGCGAAACAATGACAGTCACGTTACAACAGCTCTCTCCGTTATATACTGTATTCGTCCATTACACACTGCACACAAACAATAAAAAAGTATTTTTTTTTCTTCGTATTATTTGAATTAGAAGGCATCCTTACTATTTCTTTTATTGAATTGCTAAACTGCTACAATTTTTTTTTTTTTTGTTTAGACAAAGCTTTTCGTCATCTCTGACATCATCAGGTCTTGAACGTTCAAGACCTGATGATGTCAGAGATGACGAAAAACTTTGTCTAAAAAAAAAAAAAAAAAATTGTAGCAGTTTAGCAATTCAATAAAAGAAATAATAAAAAAGTCAACAAGCAAATTAATTACACTGATCCGAACACAAATAAAAAGTTAAATACTTGACGTATTACATTGTAAACGGTCTCCAGTTTGCAATATGTTAACTAATTATGTTAATACAGTCCGTCTTGCTACTTAGTAGTTCCTCGACACGAGATGTTTCGGGAACAAGTTAAGGTGCTAAAAATCCTTACCCTTTCATGAGGACGCGTCGATGAAATTCAAGTCATTGTTGTTACGATGGTCTCACTGATCGTCGTATGGTACAGTGGAACCAAAAAAAAAAAAAGACACCAATGAAATCAATAATTACCACCCTTGATAAATGAAAAGTAACAACTTGAAATCAACAAGATACTTTCGTACAGTAATTCAAGTTAAATTTGTCAAAACGCAATAATAATGTGAACTATAAGGAGTTCTGCACTAATTATAACACAATAATCAGTTTCCACAACAACAACTTGATCAGCACTGAATAAATCGCCCAACGTAATTGACTTCGAAGCGGTAGCAGTTGCTTATATATAGCCTCCAGATGTTCCAGAGTATTGTTCCATAATTTGCGTCGTTAACAAGCACTCGAAAGGTCTAGAGGGTACTTGACTACACGGCTTTGACAGAGCCACGCACCTGCTCGGCTAGCCGAGAAACCTGTACAGTGACACTCTCGACTGTTCGCGAGCGTAACATTACACAAATTATTTAAGAGCAGTTTGCACTGTTTCCATGTGTCATGTATGTTATGTGTTATGTGCATTCATTCGTAATGAGATTTGCCAAGAAATAATATAAAAATTATTCTTAGCTTTCTTTTAAAATATATTTTATAATTGTATGTTGACCAAATACGTAAAGTTGCAAACATTTGTAAATATTAGACCTATATACATTTTGAATTATTTAAAAATTAAAACTGTTTTAATTTAATTCTGTGAAATTCAAGACTCTACTAACAGAGAGAACAATAATGTTTATGTCAAATTTTATGTTAACATTTTCATTGACATAGTTTAAAAGAAAAATCTAGATAAACTTTAACAACTCGTAAATTTTTCAGCGTGTAGAAAATAATTATTCAGTACGGAGTGGCCGCGGAAGACGCCTTTACATACGTTCTGTGCACGTGCCAGTCATTATTCGAAACACGAAAACATTTAGTGTTTAAACCACGTGGTGTCAAGGCAAATTTTCATTATTTGCAAAATTAATTTTATACTTCAAAACAAATACGCCCAAACACAAAGTTTTACAAAGTAGTAGCTGTCCATATGCTTCTTTATGGAAGTGAGTCATGGATAATGAGAAAGAGAGATAGGCCTACAAACAGCATACAAGTGTAGCGGAGATGAAATTTCTAAGATCGGTCAAAGGTTGTTCTAAACAAGATCGATTTAGAAATGAAGAAATTAGAGAAGAGCTGAAAATATACAACTTAAATGAGAAAATAGAGAGATGCATAGATGAAATTGGAAGGACAATCCGGACCGTATGGATGACTGAAGACTATCAAAGGCGGCAAGTAGATACAAACCACCTGGAAGAAGAAGCGTAGGCAGACAAAGGAAAAGATGGGAATAAATCCTATGAAGCCAGAACAGGTCCAAGGCCTAATCATTGTTGGGGAAGAAGAAAAAGAAGAAGATGAAGAAAACACATACGCTCGCTTTATAATTATTGTGACGACAAATAGCGCAGCCATCAGTGTAGCCTAGTAAACAAAGTTGGGCAAACTAGTGGTTTCAGATTAGGTAGTAGTTTGTTTACGTCACACCACTTCCGCTACTCCCGCCCTAGAATTATTTGCAGGACCATACTATGGATACAGTTGTGCGAATATTTCCACGAGCAACCAGTAAACACAACATAATGTTTGCAGGTTAGATAGTAGTTTTTTACGTCACACCACTTCCGCTTATCACACGTGAGAATTATTTGCGCGACCGTACATTAAGTGTGCTTGTCGAGTGAGTTCCAAACGTGCTTGTCACAACAGTTTACACAGCTGCGCCGTTAACAAAACAAATTCTTTAAATTTGCAGTTTCGTGAGGAACGCGTCTTTCTGATTGGTTTGTAGAAATTAATTCAACGTGATAAACACGCATATCGCTAACACATCCTTACCAACATTAACAACATTATATATTATAAGTATATTAAATACCAATATTTATTAAATTAATTTATATCTGATGATGATAGTTGGATTACAATCAAATCATTTATAATTTAAAAAATAAAACTATATCCTTAATAAAAGTTTTTTAAATTAATAATATTAAATAGCAATAATGTATTAATGTTTCAAATATGTCAAACAACAGGACTAATGGGTGTCATACATCTGCAATGAATACGTATTAACAGTGTTGGGAATAAACTCCAGGCTGATGGGCCGTGTATGTTATTAATTTCAGACGTTACTAATAAAATGTTATTAATTTCAGACGTTTCGGCCTCACCTCTGGGGGCCATCTTCAGTGTATAAAACAATTCACACGACCGATAGTACTGTGGTTAACTGACGACCACCGTGTCCATTGTCCGAATTGTTTTATACATTGACGATACCCTAAAGAGGTGATGGGAGTTTATTCCCAACACTGTCACCGCCGACCGTCAAAGCCTTAGGTATAGAGTACGTATTAAATCAGAATGTTTTTTTATATCTGTTATTTCGGCTAGTGGGCGAATAATAATAATAACAACTTTTAAAACAATTTACGTATTTTAACATCTTTACAATTTGTAATCAAATGTAACATATCGTTATACGTTTATTGCTAACGTACCTCGCTAACTAATACGAGGGCTATTTGTTTTTCAACCTCCGATAGACCAATTAACATACACATGAATGACATCAATAATTTTATTATATACAAAAGTTGCATATATATGTAAACTACTTTTCTACATAGTCACCGCCGTTGTTGAGGCACTTCTCATAGCGAGGCACCAACTTTTCTATGCCCATGTTGTAGAATGTTCGCTGCTGAGTACTCAGCCAATCTGCCACACTGGACTTTAACTCATCATTGGAGTCAAACCGCTGCCCACCTAACCACTTTTTCAAGTCAGTGAACAAATGGTAGTCACTTGGTGCCAAGTCTGGGCTATAAGGTGTGTGATCAAGGACTTCCCAACCAAATTCATGAAGCAGGTTTTGTGTGAGTGCAGCAGGGAACCCACCAAGCACAGAGTTTCCTATACCCAAGCTTCTGAGTAAGAATATCATAAAGAGCAGAACTAGAAATTTCAGGAAAATCAGCAGAAAGTTCAGTAATTGTGAAACGACGGCGCTCTCGAACCATCCTGTCTACCCATTCAACAACATCATCGTCAGTAGCCACGGACTTTCTTCCTTGCCCTCCTTCATCATGAGCATCAATTCGCCCTTCTTTAACTTTTCGACACCATTTCTGCACTGAACCATCACTCGTCACATTTTCTCCGTACACATTACACAACTTTTAATGAATTTCTGCAGCACTATGACCTTCAGCTTGAAGAAATCTAATAGCACACCGAATCACACACTTGGAGGCAATTTCAATTGTAGTTGCCATAATTAAACTGTCGTCACCACATTAATAAACAAAATAACTTTAAACCAGGGGTTACAGGTTAGAACAAAGCCTCAAAAACATTAATCAACAATCAGATTGTTGCTATGACAAGAGAACCAGGTTTCCCAACTCACCGGAGGTTGAAAAAAAAATAGCCCTCGTATATTCGATTGTAACTGCATTTATAATTTGGTACGAAGGCTTTTGAAGCGTAGTGCCAGCACTCGCGTGGGTGAACATAGCCGCTACTGTCGATTGAGGCAGCCGGAGAAGTCTGCCGTGGTGGAGCACGCGCTCGCCAAGAAGACCATCGGATCCTTTTCGATGATACGAAGCTTTTGTCAACGGTAATTGCGTGCTTCCCTCGGCTTCATATGGAGTCCGTCCGGATCCAGAAACATGCTGCGATCGCTACGAATCGGCGGGGTGAAAGCCAGTCATTAAGTACTTTAAAGCAGGGCGCGTTGCAAACCTCTCTTACACTTTCTTCTTTACGATTGGCTAGTGGTTGATTTATTACCATATCGCGACACTTCAGAAATTTATAAGTAAGAGTAGTAGTAGGAGGGCCATCTCAAGCCTTAACCACAGTACTGTGGTTCGAACATATGTCATCACACGTTAGCGTTTACTCGTTTCCACTGAAGATGGCAGTCGGTAACACTGCCGAAACGTCTGGTTTTTCACAAACTTTGGACCACGGTCAAACAGCCCGGGAAGTAATTTTAATTACATTTATAATTACAATTAAGCGATTATTATATTATCAGTATATTAAACTGTAATATTGAATTAATCATTTTTTTCGGAATGTTACCATTATGTGTACTTATTTAAGTAAAACAAAGCAGTGTGTAAGAATAGTAATTATCTTGCTGATAATAAATACTCTCTTCCCCCCCCCCCACACACACATTCACTCAATTAATTGATCTGAATATGTGCTTGATTATTTCTCTATTGTCCGTACGCAGGCCCTGATGATGACTACAATCATCATGTCGAAACGTCGACACAAATGATGTAAAAATCGTGTCTATACTTATTGACCGACCCTCGCTAAACATTTGTTAACGACATACGTGATTGGACGTTTTATTTTGTTTTTGAGGATTTTTTTTTTGCAGGATCCCAAGAAACGATTAGTCTTATTCCGTCGAAAAAAATGAGTAACATTATTAACTGTGGAGGATCGATAATAGAATATTCTACGAACGCGACACATTAGCGTAAAATTTGTTTGCATAGTTGTAACTGCGTAACGTCTGCAGATCGCCAGATAAAGTGTGACTCACCATTATTCTGGAAGAATTCAAAAATGTTTTTCACGCCCACTTTCACGAATCCGTAACGGCTGGTAGTCTGCAAAATAATTATTAATAATTTTTTAACATGAACCGATAAACAGGCACCGTTATTAAGTGGAATGTTTTTTGTAATCTGTGGCGTGGTAAACAAAAATCTTGCCTTACATGCATGCATTTATTTTAAACAACATCTCTCTCTCTCTCTCTCTCTCTCTCTCTCTCTCTCTCTCTCTCTCTCTCTCTCTCTCTCTCTCTCTCTCTCCCCCCTCTCTCTCCATCCTCTCACCTCTTCTTTCTCTATCTGTCTACATGTCTGTCTGTCTCTCGATCCGTATTATGTACGCAGTTGTATAAAGCCGCGAGCATCATCACTATCTTCTACGAGAATTAGACTGAAAATTGTTTGTTCCGGTCCCAAGCTGATAGACTAGAGCCGGTCACTACAACGCTTCTTCGGACGTCCCACACCCGGCTTACAGTTTATCAGTTCGGCGTATAGTCCTTCGGCAGTCACTCGTTCGTTCTAGCCGATGTTAGGCAACCCATTTTCGAATGTACTCATAATATACTCAGTTGCTGCCCTATATATTTGCATTTCCGCTACGATCTAGGAGAGTATATCCTGCCACATGCCTGTGAAACCTTGTTTTGCTCGCTTGAATACGATTGATCTTAGATTTCGTTAAAGTTCTCATTTTTAAAACGTATACATTACAATTATAATTTGGAAAAGTATCATGACTTACGGCTCAGACGTTTGGACTACTAATAAGCACACAAGAACAAAGTTAATGACAGCAGAGATGGACTTTTGGAGACGTTCGGTAAGAGTATCCAGACGTGAGAAAATTAGAAGTGTAGTCGTTAAGGGCAGAATGAATATAAATAATTCTATTGTTGATTTTATCCAAACAAAAAATTACAGTTGTTTGGACACAAGAAAAGAATGGTACAGGAAAGATTGCCAAGGAGAGTTATGGAATGAACCCCACCAGGAAGAAGGAAAAGACGAAGACCACCTATCACCTGGATAGAAGAAATTCAGGCTATATTGAGGGAACGAGAAATTGAAGTTCTTTGTATGGACAAGCAGCAGTGGAAAATCAGAATTTAATCACTTCTGTAATCTTTAGTTCCGGAAAATGTGTAAACATTGTACAGCCGGAATGATAAAAATACTTTACAATTCTCAGTTTTCCCCTAATTTGTCCCTTATAAGCCGAATTTTAGAGGGTTTACTAAAATTCTGTTTTTGAAAAGACGCTTTTAAGAAGTTCTTCAGGGTGACTTCTTATATCCGTTCAACTCAACTCCGCTATATAATTTTTATTTCACTTGTACTCGGAAGAAGTCGGCTATTGATAAGCAGGACAGGTAGTGGGAGTCCTTTCTGTATTCTCTGTTTCCGCGACATTGGACACTGGGGGAATTGTATACTCTGTACAGAACGTGTGTGCATAGAAACGAAATCGCGAGGTCAAATTCCGCGGTCGTTAACAAGCGACAGTAATATCAGTGTTTACGGCGACACAAAACCCTTACTTTTGGTCGTATACCAATAAAACCTGGTTTTATGTTTAAGGTAACGCATGCCTTGTTCGTATCAAATGTTTATTCTTAATGGAACCACGCGCGTGCTTCTCGACTAGGTATAGTCACTTCAAAAACACTTCAGACAGTTTACGTTCATGCTCTGTAAACTGATAATAGTGATAAAAGTGATAATAGTGATAAAAGTGACCAGAAACGGTAATGTAAGACATGCAAGCATCAATGGAAGCTGAAGCAATAAAAATTGGTCTTGTGGTAAATGAAAGACAAAATACATGGTAATGTCCTAGTCAGAGACAACACGGGCACATAGTTGTTTCAATGTGAATGGAAAGTGTTTCAAAGGTGTGTCCTGCTTTAGTTGTCTTGGTAACAGTTTATAATAACATTAAAGTGAGTATAAGGGAAATTATACAAGCAAGAAATAGAACCTACTTTGCAAATATATTAATATATTTAAAAACAATCTTGTTACAAGGGGTATAAAACTTGAAATACATTATTCCCTTGTGCGACCAGTTGTTACACACCAGATCTGAGGTGGACTTTGACAGTGCATGACAAAACTGTTTTAAAACCATTTGAGCGCAAAATATTGCGTAAAATTTATGGCCCAGTAAGAAAAGAATACGCAATTACGATGAAATACAGGCTCTTATAAATGGAAAAGACATAGTGAAATTCATCAAAGCACAGACGTTGCGTTGGTTAGGACATGTGCAAAGACAGTCTGAGGAAAGACTGCCTAAAATAATGCTGAAGGGAAGATTATATACTACTAGACATAGAAACAGACCAAGGATAAGATAGTTGGATGGTGTAATAGAAGTTGTGGATAGCATGGGAATCAAATGGGGGAGAGGAAGTGAGGAGAACAGGGAAGCTTGGAGGAGTATTGTTGAGGAGGATAAAGCCCACCAACGGCTGTAACTCCAGATAAGAAAAAGAAGAAGAAGAAGAAGAAGAAGAAGAAGAAGAAGAAGAAGAAGAAGAAGAAGAAGAAGAAGAAGAAGAAGAAGAAGAAGAAGAGGTAATGTGTTGCGCACTAGGTGGCCTGCCTGTGTCACGTAAACACACACACACAATTATAGCTCACGGTATTCGAAATCCGTGAATTGTTTGCATTGGCATCAAGAACGAATTCCCGAAACCGTTCACATATTTGTTTTTATTGTACGTGATGCAATGTTGTGTAACCACAGCGAATTACAGGTGTTTATATTCGTTTATCAGCCAAATTAACGACACAAGTCTGCGCCACAGAAATCATTTCAACAACACAGCCGGGTTTGCGTAGTTTAATTTAATTTTTGGAAAATAAATTTTATATTCAGCACACAGTTTGAGGAAACATTAAGAATGCCGGTTGGTCAGTTTTAAGTAAATATAAATCGGGCGCGGCGGTGAACACACAACGCTCGCATGTTTGTTCCTACGTGTGCATAATGTTGTTTACTACATTTACTGACTGCATGAATTTTTGCTACAGTAAACGGCAAAGATAATCAAAATACGCGGTTACTCGGTATCACTCTCGCGCCTAGGAGTTTGACGGTCGACATCAAACAACTCTTATACGTTATTATTCATTTGTCATCTCGGATCGGTGTAATTACGTTGTTCACGTGTTTTTGCACGTGATTGGGTAGGTCGGTTGCAAAGAAGGAGATAAACTGCGGTTGACGAATAATGAATTGTGCCAGCGGACACAAAACAGTAATTTCATCTTACTAACGGCACAGTCTGATCGATGGACCAGTGTCAGGAATTTCTGTGCAATTAAGAGCACATAATTATAACAGAGTCTTTCGGATGATTTAATCTTCTGGCTATTTTAATAATACCGTCTTTTCGTTGTTTCTTCCTTAGTTGAACGTATTAAAGCTATCAGATTGAACAAACTGAGACTACAATACTATAGTATTCCTACAAAATTATTTAAAGCTTTCGATAAGTGAGCAGGTGCACTTACGTGAAAGTTCTACACGTTTGGTTTCTCGGCTAGCCAGGAGGTGCAGTGTCTCTGTCAAGGTCGTGCACTCAAATACCAAACTGTTCGGGTACTCTTGACTACACACATTCTGCTGGCACGTCGCCAAATGAATGGAAAATATCATGTAACCCCTGCGGGACCTGTATAAGCAACGGCGGATGGTTTAGAAGGTAGTTACACACCTGGCGAGATTGTAGTGCGGATCAAGTGGTTGTTGCCGATTAGTGGAAAGTGATTACTCTATTAGAATAGTGCGGAAGTCTTAATAGTTTACATTATATTAATTGATGACTCGTTGGGCACTTGGCGAAACATATTAATACAAAGGTTTTGTAAAATATACAAAAACACTTGGTAAGTTTCAAAAATATTTTTAATTAACTCTGACAGCTGTTTCGACTAACTAAGCCGTTGTCAAAGAGGCGAGTGAATGAAATTACTGAACACAGGATGTTAGTGGAGTGTAGGTGGTGAACATCTGTTTAGGGCGTATCTGGAACATCTGTGTTGTGATGGCGAGGGGGGTGTACAAGAGACAAGGGAAGGTCAGGTGAATCATGAATGCAAAATATAAAATTAACTGAACTAAATATAAACTGAATGCAAAATTTAAAATAATGATAAACATTCAAAATAATATAAAATAAACTAAACTAAATAACAGCTTTTAATAAAGAGGATACACAAAATTCAGTCTGTTCATTGGTTAAATTTTTGTTATTTTTTATTGCTTTTTTAATTTCTAAAATTTCTAACAAATCCATTTTGTTAAAAAAATCCAAAAAGGTAAAAAAAAATGGACAAAATTAACTTCAATAATGAGACTACCTTGTTATTTTTACATTTTAAATTTCACATTTTTTATTTCTGATTAATTACAGCTCGTAATTAGTGACTCCATTGGTGTCTGTATTGAGTTTCCACTGTACCATACTACGATCCGTGAGACCGTCGCAACAATATAAAAGTACAATAATGTTCTCCATTTAGAGAATACTATTCTCCTGTTGCCGTATCAGTGAAATTAATTAAAACTCTCATCGTTCTCAGCTTTACCAAGCGTGTGGCATTACATTACACAGTGTTACAGATTTTCTAAAACGGTTTAATACACACTGCACCGATTCAAACAGTACGTGCTGTTGTTGTTTTTGTGTCAGTAAGGCTGGCGTTTCACATAACTGTTCTAGTTTTTCCTTTTTGCTAATCTAATTATATTAGTTAAAGTCATCCTGTTACCGCTTCTCTTTATCCAATTAATTGTGAACTGTGGTTATTTTAATGACAAAGCAGGTCCCGCGTGAACCCTCCGACCTTCCTATGTTCGTATTTTTTTCAATTGTAAGAGTGCACGAACAAAATAAATACAAGCGTACCAGTGTGTGTGTGTGTGTGTGTGAATATAGTTATATTACACTTACTTAACTACACAATCTTACCCTATATATATATATATATATATATATATATATGTTTATATGCTACACACTCTCCTCCCTCCTCCTCCTCCTCCTCCTCCTCCTCCTCCTCATCCTCAACCCAGAGGTTTGTGGGATTCCAATTTCTTGCTTTCCATGGATAGCCTCTTGTTCAACACGTACCTTCATCCTTCTTTAACCCCATCCATGTACTTCTGCCTGGCCATTCTCCTTTTACTACGCCCCATGATCAAGGTGGTGAAGCAGTTTGAATGGTGTAGCACCGTGGTTCACAACCTTTCCGGACCAGCGCACCACTTTGGTCTTCCGCGTTCATTTCGAGTACCACCGGAGCTTAAAGAAAGGTTATTGGACTTTTCTCAGTAAAAAATTCGATACAACATGAACAGTATATCTTAATAAGTGATCTTATTATAAGGTTGTTTTTTAAGGGTAATCGTTTTAAATCATGTCTGACGAAAATTTACTGTTGCATTGAACATAAATTTTTATTTATTAATGTTTTTTTATGTAAATACTTTTTTCCTAGCCAGGTTTTTGTACGTACCACCTTGGATCCCTCCGCGTAACTGTAGTGCCGGTTGGGAACTCCTTGTGTAGCAGACGAGACAGACCGTATTACTTATCCTTTCCACAATTAATCCAATCGAAATCCTTTTATTCACGTACTTTCCTTAGAACCTCATCACTAGGTACTCTTTCCGTACATGGTAGACTTAAGGCCCTTCTCCAGCGCCACATATCGAAAGTTTCAAAAACAAAGTACATATTTTTCAACATATCTAAGCAAGTGTTTGGATTGATAATCCAAAATATGAACTAAAAATATTCAAATGCCCACGAAATATTAAAATAATGTTGTTGTTATGCAATGGGAACATTTTATTTGATAATTTTGTTACCCTTGGCGGAGGCTGTTATGACGTCACTATACTTTTTCAGATTTTATCCAATAAATGGCTCCCTTCATATAAGTTTCTTCATGTCACGTCACACTAGAGTAGGATTTAAAAATAAATCTGTCCTCCCCATATCTGAATACTTACAGACATTTATGTACAGAAAATATATTCTTGTACAAATAATAAATATTATTTATTATTAATATTATCACAATACAAGAAAAAACAAGTGAAACGAGACGAAATATGAACATAATATACGAATTATGTATTAGGTATAGACCTAATACTAATATATAATTAAAATATTATAAATATTTATATTTATACTATATATATTTAATAAAAAATATTTATAATAAGTATAAATGCGGAAACATTTATCTTCACTAAGTATACATTAAATATTTAAAATAAAATCACAGCACTTAAAATAAGTGATATTGAATATTAATTGCATTATCACAGCAAAATTTATAGCCATGACGATGAAAAAACAAATTACATATTTAAATTAGTAAATAAAGTGTACAGGGAATTATTGTACTTGTTAAACGATTTTAAATTTGTGCAGCTCCCAAGTGATCCTGTTATGCATAAAATAGACTATTTAAATAATAAAACGCAAGATATATAAATATAAATTATACATTATTAAACATAAATAGTTAATATACGTGAATTTATAAAATTATTGTAAAACAGTTGAGTCGTTTACCAAAACTGTGTATGCTACACATTAATCACATTCATGGTTTTCATGGTGTTATCGGTTTTGGACATGCATATTTCGAATCTATTGGCATGTGTCGGTAATTGGTACTTTGTAGTATTATATAATAGTAATAGTAATAGTATTTTTACTCCATGTTCTGTAAGGAAATCGAAGTATGGCGATCGCGAAAAAATCGTGTTCGAGATAAGGGCTGATTCTGCTTGTACTACCCTCAAAAGATGAATAAAGGGTATTTTCCGAAAAGTTTATCTGTGCGTGTCTGTGTGTAAAATGTTGTCTATGGGGAACAATAACTGCCGCAAATTCAAACGGAATCAAATAAGTTTTTTGCACATGTGCCTGAGTTGTAGAGGACTCAAGGCCTGTTGATTGTGGTGAAGATCGGTTAAGGGGAAGGGATAGTTTACCTGCAACGTTTTACATTTTAACAAGAGTAAAGTACTTAATTTTGATGAATAAAGTATCGTGGGAATAAGGTCGTAATAATCCACTGTAGAAAGATTGATGAAATATCTATAAATGAAAAGGGTAGTTGAAGAGGGAGGGGTAATTTTTGTATCGATATTACAAATTTATTCGACCGAAAACTTAAAAATGTCAATAAAATATTAACAATTGATATCGTTCCATGCTATGTAACTACGGATACGTAAACAAAATAATTTTTTCGTTTTCAGAAATTCACAGATAACAAACGCCGGGCGGTTTTCGCTTTCTTTCGCGTTATTGAAATAAAAGATAATTTAATTCTTTATTTTTGAAATATGAACAACTAGGTATAATTTGTATTTTCTTTATCTTTCTTAGCGTTTTTACCAAAACCATGCTGATATATTTGGCTCCGTTCTGAGTGCACATATTAAAAATAATTTTATAAATAATTATAAGCTGGAAGTCATGTATGATTCTCCATACCGATTTTTTAGATTATAATGAAAAATGATATCATGATCGTCATCTCGATCCCAAGAATTATACCTTAACTGACGTGTCCCGCATCTCGTCTCCTATTCGGTCTGTCAATATCTGTCTTTCCATTAAGCTCACATCTCAGGGCTGACGTTGGAATATATTTCATCATCTCCAACTGTTCACACCACGTTCTTCCGTTGTCTCTGATCAGCTTGTTTAAAGATTCGATTTTCTATTTAGTCCTAGTATCCTCACTGCTTTTGCGATCTACGAAAGAATATGCTTGTCTAGTTCTCGAAAATTTCGTTTCATCTTGAATTTTCTTTTCTTCTTTCACCGAGGATCCGTGTTTCATTTGCATACAAAGATGGGGATTGCTAGTGATTTATAAAATTTCTCGCGGTACTGTTTTACAGTTTGTTTTTTAAGTGTGTTACCAGCGTTCTGTGGAGTAAGACAAGTGACAGGAGTGCTACGTTTGTAAGCCTCTGGTCCTGTTCTGGGTTCCATTCCTACGTTGTTTCTCACCTAGTAAACATATCCTCTTCCGCCCGAGGGCCATTGAGGATTTTCCACCTTTAATACTGCCCGAGTATTTACCAGGTAACATGAAAAGAAAAAGAAGAAAACAAAAATTGGAAAAGTACAGTAGACATACGAGAAACTAAATCTTTCTTAGACGAAAAAAAATTGGCGGGGAGTGGCAAAAAGATCAAGAACCGTGAAAAGAGGCCAGTCAGGAAAGATTAAAGAAAGAGACCTCTCCTAAGGCAAGGTGAGAATCCAGCTAGGGTACATCGGGCGTGCTGAACCCGTGCCCACCAGATGTGGACCCTCCTGGTTTGAAATCGTCTTAACAGTATAACATGCATAGGAGACGGTAACACGTGTTACCATATGTTAAGAGTGTTGCACGCCACGGGAAGACATACAAAGAGTTGGATCAATATTACATACAAGATTTGTAATATTCAATATCGCATTGCGGAGAACACAGAACGATGGATCGCTCACCTGGACAGGATTTCTGACGACAGGGAAGTTGGGCAAAACGAACCAATTGGGCAAGGAAATAGTGAATATGGAGGTAATTCCTTTGGGACCCGAACAGGTGATTCGCCTACTCCATGATGGAAGAAGAAGAAGAAGAAGAAGAAGAAGAAGAAGAAGAAGAAGAAGAAGAAGAAGAAGAAGAAGAAGAAGAAGAAGAAGAAGAAGAAGAAGAAGAAGAAGAAGAAGAAGAAGAAGAAGTTGTATTAAAACAACGGTTAATTTGTCTCTTCACTTACTAAACGAGTCTTGTATTGGAACTACATAGTACCCCACATAATGATGTGACCGTTCAGTTTATTTCTGAGTACTGCGCGAAGAACACAACCAGTCTCTGTTCGATCAACAACATGTAACATTTAATGTTTGGCTGCTTTGATATTTACTGAATGCATGCAGTGGGTGGCATTTGGCGAGACACAACTTTGGATCGATTCTCTACCACCTACCGTCTACTGGTATCGAGAGGTCAGTGGAGCACAAGTAACAACAGCAATAATAAAGAATTCCTTTGTTTTTCCACTTAATCTTATCGAACTTTATTTTTACAACGGTTTATTTGTTTTGCAGAAATGTTTCGAAATCTGTCTATCGCTGATAAACGAAAGAAGATCACGAATAATGAAAAATTAAATTTTGTACAGTAACGACAGTGACTCTAGTGAAATCTGCACGATAACTAGAAGAGATAAGCTGTCAATGCAAACAGATTGACGTTGTTTGGGTAGATAACAGGATATCCATTACTGATCCTGCATTGGAGATGAGATTCTTGCGATTCGTTAAAGACTGCACACGATAAGGTAGACTTTACAATGAAAACATTTGCAAAGAGTTGAACATTATTAATATCCAAGATCGTATTTGCAGAAAACAAAGACAGATGGTTCGCTCTCACCTGAATAGGATGGCAGATGGGAGGTTTGCCTAAGGAAGTTTGGCAATACAAACCAGTTGGACAACGAATAATAGGAAGACCTAGGTGACCGGAACAGGTGATTCTCCTAGAAGAAGAAGAAGAAGAAGAAGAAGAAGAAGAAGAAGAAGAAGAAGAAGAGGAAGAGGAAGAGGAAGAGGAAGAGGAAGAGGAAGAGGAAGAGGAAGAGGAAGAGGAAGAAGAAGAAGAAGAAGAAGAAGAAGAAGAAGAAGAAGAAGAAGAAGATGATGATGATGATGATGATGATGATGATGATGATGATGATGATGATGATGATGATGATGGTGATGAAGTCCGCTGGAGATGGTCAGGCCGAATTAATTGTTTTTTCTATGAAGAATTGAATAGAAGAAAGGATAGACAGTGGAAGAACCCTGTTTTACAGAATGGAAAATAAAAGACAATCTAGCTACAAACCAACTGAGAAGAAGGACTGTGGAAATATCCTTGCAGAGACGGTTGCAGTGAAGAATAACCAGGCTGTTAGCCTACGTAATGAAGTGCAGACGACGATGATAACGTGCAATAGGTTAAATCAACCCACTCTAAAATATCATAGCGATCAACACACATCAGTAGACCAGCCTACTCTTAATCAATATACATACGTATTGTCTTGATTCAGTTCCGAGTTGCAACTTCTCTAATAGCTATGTAACGCGTTTCAGAACGGTCTTTTCATCTTCAGACACATATATATCCGTCACACGAGATTGTCAAACGTTAAAATTTTAAATAAACTCCAATATATGTCAACAATAAAAACAGATTTTTTGATACAGTACTTAAACTGTGTATACCGTGTGTGGACGGACACTGACTTACAATAACTGCTCCCGCAATGTATACGGAACACATCGTGGTATCTTACAAGCCATTAGATTGGAGCTTGACGTGATCATTTAATATTGGAATTTAGGCTGCTTTTAAATGCCTTATATATTTTAAACACTTCAATAGCATCCACACACACACACACACACACACACACACACACACACACACACACACACACACACACACACACACACACACACACACACACACACACACAACACACATGCCTATATATGCTTATTTATATTTATATTATATTTAATTTTTATATTGAATTTACCTCAAGATGTTTCTTTCCTTATTAGGTACATGTTTCGGGTACCATTTTGTACCCATCCTCAGCCTTCCGGATTTTGTGTCTGGTGAAGTACATATGTGTTGGTTGGATGTTATTGTGGCTTCCTGTTGGCTTCTGGTACTTAAAATTGGTTTTATTGTGTGTGGTTGTGGTGTATGTATTAGTATTTTGTTTAATTTCGATGTTGAGTGCTTTGAAACTAACTAAAGTAATCTACAAAAACTATATAACCCACACAACAAAGATAATACAACAACCAACGGTATATACAAAATTGAATGCCAAGATTGCAATAAATGTTACATAGGGCAAACAAAAAAAACAACTGAGAAAACGTTATTTTGTACACCTAAACACATACAAAAAACTAGAAATATACAAATCTAATTTGGCCACATATGCAATAAACACTGGACATGAATTCCCAAACATAACCAACATGACACTAATAAAACACATACCACACAAAGGCACCATAATGAACATTTGGGAAAATTTACAAATATACAAACATAAAACACAAAACAAACTGATATCTGAACAAATACAAATCAGTACAAAACATGACACAATTTTCAAAGCACTCAACATCGAAAATACACAAAATACTAATACATACACCACAAGCACACACAATAAAACCAATTTAAAGTACCAGAAGCCAACAGGAAGCCACAATAACAACCAACCAACACATATGTACTTCACCAGACACAAAATCCGGAAGGCTGAGGATGAGTACAAAATGGTACCTGACATATGTTCTTAATAAGGAAAGAAATATCTTGAGGTAAATTCGTTATAAAAATTAAATATAATATATACATCAAGAAACGGACTGTATCAAAACGTGTTTGTATTATATTTATATATATATGCATAAACCTTTATTACATGTGTGTAGATGTTCAATATTTGTATCAAAGTCAGAGTAGTGATTATTAGTCATTAAGTGTTGTCCAGAATTCGAATTCGTTGTTAGGATTTCGTTTCCGTTGAATGCCTTTAAACCATTTTTTAAATGATCTTTCAGTTTGGCTTATACAAAAAACACTTATAATCGATGATTTTGATCCTGTATACACCAGATTTTTTTATCTTAAGGGCTTATCATTTAAAATTTATTTGAAAGTTTTAAAATTAAGGACTACGGATTTTAAAATTGGGTCCATTACTCGTACACTGCAATATAACTTTAATTCGGTTACTACTGATCATAATTGGAGTAGGTTAAACCTTCACGCCCTAAAATATCGTTGCTACTTTCTTGTAGATACAATACCGAGTCCACTACTCGTACACTACAATTCAACTTTAAATTCAGTTATCCGGTTACAGTTTATCATAATTCCAGTAGGTTAAACAATCGCGCTATAAGATATCGTTGCTATCTTCTTGTAGGTATGCCGCAATTGAAGCTTAAATTCTGTATGACTTGACTTGAAACTTGCTGTGCGTTGTTTACTAAATACGTTTTCGTAGTCTAGTACAACATGTCAAACACTGTCATTGGACCTGTGACACTTTTAATAAAAGAACAGCGTGATTTATTCGCCTTGGGCCCGCGATTTTTAAACATACAAGAAGGGCTGCTTGAAACGCTCGAAGCGTGGTAACGAGAGATCGAAAGTCGAGAAAAATTTATTTTGTAAAACTGGCACACTGTGGTATGTTGTCATTTTATGAGCACTCGATATGCTGTCACGGTGAAATGGGTCTTTCGTGTATCACGTTTATTAACATGGAAATCGCGCGGCGTGTGTTGCACCTCCATTACCCGAACTGAACCACTGTGTGCGCGCGTGCGCACCGTCTCTCACGAATGACTTACGTATTCACCAAATCATGATTTTAAAAAAATTCAATAAAATTGAATTCAATTTGTGATTGAACTCTCCTTTAGTAAACTACTATACTAGAATCGTACTTACAACCCCAATCGTCGTCATTAAATGCAGAGGTTACTCATTCACGAGGGCACACGGTCACGTGCCCGTCCAGAAAATCGTGAAACAAATAATCACTTAAACAACGTGGAAACCACTTTTTCAGTTCGTAGAAGCAACGTAATTTCTAACGAACGCTGTACATTTTGATAGTAGAAGTCTGGAGATAGGTGACAACGGCCAAAAAAACGCGACAACAAAGCGATGGGCACAGAAAAAGCTTTGCCTCCCCCCCAAATCAATGCTAACTTCTGTCTTCTTAGCACTTCTGTCGTGTGGTGGGGAGCGTAATGCTTACGGCCTTTAATGCATCCGATTTATGTTGTACGATAAGATTTGCATCCGATTTGACTCCGATTTCTTTCGAGCGTAAAAAATATCAGTAGTTGGGGATGAACAAACTCTTTCAACGCTGCCGTCGTCAGTATTGAAAATGGATCCCTGCGTGTTGTACACCGCTTATCTGTCGTTTTTATAATATTCGGAAGCGGAATCCCATAGTGCTCTCCTGTTTTGGATTTCGTCAATGAGCCTTTCAGTATTAACGTCTTCGATATTTACAATACACATTAATAAAATCATACTACCACGTGAATACCACTGATTACTTGGCACAGCTGCCTCGAGACGTTAGGCAGGAAGGTTGGTAGCACTGATGTCTGAAAGTTATACGATACAAAACTCCCGAAAGTGCATAAACGGAACCATTACGGCCCATGAGTATCTAGGCAACTTGTTCGATATTATACTGTATGTCCATATATCGACGAGAACACGACGATATGTTTTTGAGTTCGGAAACATAAATTTATCGTACTACAGTGCATGAAACGGCCCACTTGTTTCTGTTATTCTACCATGTCGTACGGGCTTTTATCGTAGGTTAAAGTACGATATAAATCGAATCCATAAAAGGGACCTTATTTGTCATTGCGCCCGGGTACAGAGACAGTGAGACCACAACGCACAGCCTTCAAGTGTTTCGTCTCCGTAAACTGTAAACCAATATGATTCTGGAGCTAATTCGTAGACTCAATACAGTGGAAACAAAATACAGAGACAAATGAGGTCACTAATTACCAGCTTTAATTAATCATAAATAATAATTTTTAAATCAACAAGGCACTCTCGTACAACAATTCATGTTAAATTTGTCCACACGCAATATTAATGTCAATTAATAGAGTTCCACACTAATTATAACACAATAATCACTTTCCGCGTACTGTTAACTTAGATTATTTCATAAACAACATTTAATTTATTTTTAGGTCATTATTATTGTCCTTATTATTATTAATAACATAGCATTATATTATTATTAATGTAAACATTATAAAATTGATTATATATAGTTTATAAATACTGGTAACTTTAATTCAAGTAAATATTAACTAGTTGGTACTGCTAAATCGTTGGTATTGTTTAAATTTAAATTGATATTTGCTGCTTTAAACTTTTTCTCTTATTGATTCTATTTTGGTCGTCTGAAGACTGCATAAAAAATAATCCAACAACCCAAATAATAACCCGATTTCTGTATCTCATCCAGCTTCTTTCTTTGCTTTCCGGTAACTCTTCATTCTAAGGCTTTGCTTTTGCTTCTCACTTTTCCTTCCATGTTGCTACGAATTACGTAACGCTGACGAAGACGGCAGGTGCAGTTACGTGAAAGCTCTACGTTTCTCAGCTAGCCGAGCAGGTGCAGTGTCCCTGTCAAGGCCGGGCACTAAAGTACCTTCCGGACTGTTCTAGTCCTCTAGTAAATTATGCTGGAACGTTGCCAAAAGAATGAAAACTTATTCTCGAGCACCTGCGGGACTTATATAAGCAAACGCGCCAGGTTTAGAAGTTATTTACATCTGGCGAAATTGTAGATTACGGATCAAGTGATTGTAGAAAGTGATTACTGTGTTAAAATTAGTGCGGAACTCTTAATAGTTGATATTATTATTGGGTGCAGACAAATTTAACTCGAATTATTGTATGAGGGTACCTTGTTGATTCCAAATTGTTATTTATGATTAATTAAAGCGGATAATTAGTGACTCCATTGGTGTCTGTATTTCCATTGTGTGTATGGTCACCAAGTTGCAATAGTTAGTCTTTAAAATAGGTTGAGATACCTGTTATTCCTTCACGCAACTTACTTTGGTCGCTAGGCACGACGCCTTTCAGGATCAAGGTCCCATCTTCAGGTGATGATCACTCGGGTCGAGTTCGTTAGTTCATAAAAAACACATACATAAAAAACACTGAATTTAATGTGTGTTAAATTTACTGCATCCCCTCGTGCAGTATGAGTGTTTATTAAATTCAGTGTTTTTTATGAACTGACGAACTCGACCCGAGTGATCATCACCTGAAGATGGTACCTTGATCCTGAAAGGCGTCGTGCCTAGCGACCAAAGTAAGTTGCGTGAAGGAATAACAGGTATCTTAACCTATTTTAAAGGTCTGTATTTTGTTTCAAGTAAACAACACGACGATCCGTGAAACCTTCGTAACAATGTGTGACATATACGAGTGACAGTGATGACATATACGAGTGACAGTGATGACATATACGAGTGACAGTGATGACATATACGAGTGACAGTGATGACAATATGAGTGACAGTGATGATATATACGAGTGACAGTGATGACATATACGAGTGGCAGTGATGACAATACGAGTGACAGTGATGACATATACGAGTGACAGTGATGACATATACGAGTGAGAGTGATGACAATACGAGTGACAGTGATGACATATACGAGTGACAGTGATGACATATACGAGTGACAGTGATGACATATACGAGTGACAGTGATGACAATGAGTGACAGTGATGACACATAATTTACGGACAGTGTACGTTCACTTATTAAGTACTAACGTAACAGCAGGACTGTTAAGTAATACGATGTACGTCTGAAAAGGCCTGTCGACTACAATCGGGACGGTTTAATGTAAACGGTAATTAAATTGAGCTAACCGCATCTGGATAGCTTTCACTTTGGAAGCTATACAAAACCCGCACAGTTATCTCATTACTACATCATTTATCTATGTGTGGGTACGCTTGAATACGTACTCTAGTGTTTGCTGATAATCATAAGCGTTGATGCGGAGGCTTGTCGTTCCCCCTCCCACTTCCGCGCCTTTCTGTCCGCGCGTTTCAACCCCTTCAGGGGTACAACACGTCACGTAGATGCGATTTACATGTCGCGTGCTCCGTGTCCATCTACTTATCTTCCCTTCGAATCTTCCATCTGGTCTTCCTCATTGTATTTTGCCTGACATAATTAGCGTCTATACTCTCTTCCTGATTACACTGATCAACTGGTCACTCGGCACTTGATAAAATACTTTATTAATACAGTAATTTCCCGTTATAACGGACTTGTGAGGTGTCCGTTGTATTGAAAGTTTGTTGTAATTGTATATAGCAAGACGGCCTAGGACAATGACAGTGACAAAGGAAGAGTGGTTGCGCAGGTGGGAAAGAAAAGTCCTCAGGAGGATATTTGGTGCAGTGAACTTCCAAGGAGCATGGAGAATAAGGACGAATGGAGAAATCTAGGAAACCTATGGAGAACTAGATATCGCCACTGACATTACAAAAAGTAGAATCCGGTGGGCAGGGCATGTCCAGAGAATGTCAGAGACATTCACATTATAGAAAGTTTTTTACGGGGAAACCTAATGGAGAAGAAGAAGAGGTCGGCCCAGAAAACGATGGTTGTATGATGTTGAGTACGACCTGCGCAAGCTCGGTGTAAGAATATGGAGACTAAGAATGAGACGTCTGGAGGAGGATTGTTCAAGAGACCAAGAGCTGTAGCTGTAGGTTCTCTTCAGTAACCATAGTCATTTTCAAGTGTCGATGGCTGGCACCGTTCTTTACATACCACGTACTGCATCAACAGTACTGCGAAGCCCTTTATACTGAAAAGTTTTGAATTGTTTTGAGGTTGGATTTCTTTGTGCAACCCCAAAGTTGCACACCATAAACCCACACCGGTTTCAAAACTTGTTTGTATAGTAACAGTTTATTATGCAGTGACTGCGCGGATGAGCGTGTAATTAATAAAAACATAATCAATCGTACACAAGTACAGTCGTATCGATTATAAACTCAGTATTTATTACTTACAATAACAGCATTACAATAGCTTAACCCTCTAATTGTAACACATTATTACTTTACGCTATACTTAAAAGTGTACGGAGTAAAAATACTTTCCTATAAATACGAAGTACTGTTCTATGATAACCCAAGACACTTTCAGATTTACAGTTTGGATCCCAAGACAGTTGAATCATATGTTTCCAAAATGTTAATCGTACTTTCTCAATAACCGTATCTACACTCTCTACTATCGACACACCACGCAGTAAAGAAGAAGAACTGCAACAATTTTAAATGATTTTATTGGAGAATGTGATGCAAAAATATTTAGGCCTAAACGTGGCCGGCTTAGAAGAAGGCCGGAATAATATTAAACGTGGTAACATTGCGTCTGAGGTCTATAAGCATAGTGTAATAAAATAATAAATGCTATTTTGATTTAGTTTCATAGCATTACTAAACTGATGAGTAGGCCTATTTATAGGTAAATCTAAATTATAGGTCTAAATGGTATTATGGTCTAAGTACTATACGTTTAAGTTGAAGAAATTAGTGAAGTAGTGTTAGGCATAATGAATTAATTTTGTTCGAATTATTGAATTCGTATCACATGAATGAGTTAATTATTATATTTTTAAAAATAATATATCAGTATTTTACATAATAAACTTTTAATTTGCAAAAAATGAAGAATTATAAAACTGCTGTTAACCGGCAATAAAAATGACGCGATTTGATTATTGAAATACATAAATCAAGAGATCGTTTAGTCGGCCTCATATATCAGCTGGTTCCAGTGTTGCCACGTTTAATATTCCGGCTTTCTACTAGAGCTGACCATGACCTAAAACTAGCGTCTACATGTGCGTTTCCATATGTGATGAGGAAGCGGCACAATGGTGGGGGGAGACAACACTGCCGCTGATCGACGACTCTAACAACTACGTCAACAGTAAGATATTTTTGTAAACTTAACCTATAACCCGCAACTTATTTTCGGTTTGTTTAGCTGTGTGCGGTGTTCCTTCGAGTGTCCTCTCGTTTTTATTAACAATTTAAGTATATGATTATAATATTTTATTTAATCGTAAAAGACTGAGTAACAGCATTCTCAATTATCTTAGGAATTTTGTAAGCCCCAGCATCATCCATAACAGCAATTCGAAATAATTGTTATAAAATGAAATTATTTAGCAATCGATTCTGCTTTTGACGGAAAACTTAAGTGAACTATAAAAACAATGATAAATAATCAAAGTTTTTATTAGAACTACTCGTTTTTTATTCGTTTTCTTGCATTAGTTACCGTGATATTATTAGTATTAGTAGTAATTTTTTTATTAACATGCAAATCATAGCATTACAATTATTTGATACCAAGCATAGCTTTTTATAGTGCTTCCATCAGTAGGATACATACAGTAATTGTGATTCGTAAAGGAACACAATTTAATAGTCATAAATCAAATATAAATATTATAAACCGGAATTAAGATTATATATTGTACACACGGTTACCATTTCTGCCATCACCACCGAAAGAGATATATATGGCTTATTTAAAATTTTCATTTGTATTTGATGCGGATAATATTAACAAAATTAATTAACATATAACAAAAAAGGCAACCTATTCTCACCTTATCTTGAAATATTATAATTTAAAACTTCTCTAAAGTCAATAAATATATAACGTATTTGAACTTAACAGCACGGTGCGCTTACAATAATAGTGTATAAACCAAACTGACATCAAGCGCGCCAAAACGGCGCTAGCGTCAGCAGATACAGTGACGGTGTTGTCCCCCCCCCCATTGTGCCGCTTCTCATCACATATGGAAACGCTCACATAGATGCTAGTTGACCTAAAGCGTTAAGGCGTGAGGTCAGGTAAGAATGTTCGGTTTTGTTAGTTTATTGTTTAAACTAATGTTTATTGTTAACAGAATGTAACGTATAACACGTAAGCACTGTTGGCACTGATTTTAAGTGATTGGCACTGATTAAAATCTCAGCAAATATAAGAAACCCAAACAAAAAAGCAAATGAACTGAACTAACCATTGCTGTGATATCCAAGCGTTTTCTACTTCTCCATTCATAAACATGTTGACTGTACACTTGATATTGTTACGACGGTCTGCTCGTCGTATGGTACAGTGGAAAACAAAATACAAGACACCAATTAAGTCACTAATCACCAGCTTTAATTATCACAGTTAAACAGTTCGTAATTAACAACACAGTCTTTTACAACAGATCAAATAAAAATTGTTTACACGCAATAAAATGTCAACTAATATTAAAACACAATTGTATTACAATATACCGCCCGATTACAAAACACAGCACTTCACTGATAACCACTTGAACTCACAGAGTAATATCGCCCGATAATAACTCTCGAACCGCACTGTAATTTATCGCAACTATAACTGAAAACTAAGGCCGCTGCCGCCTAGTATTTATACAACGCTCACAGACCAGAAGATTCCAAACTGCTGGTGTTAGTGCCAGTGTGTACTACGTAATTAATTGCGCCCCTGACAGTGCGAGCGACCGCGCAAATTCTGGTACAGTCTAGCAAATGCGTCGAGAAGCATGTACGCCACACGCATTATATTCCGGATCCCTCCGGAACGTTCGATAAACACGTAGATTGGTCTGTGATGTAACAATATGATGAACACATTAATTCATGAATAATATTAATACATTTGAAAATGTTAAAAATGTTAAAATGTTATATAATGTTATATAATTACAAATAAACAATGAAATTTAAAAAATATTGGTTTATTTAGAACATGCGCAAATTATACCCCCTCTCGGTTAACACCACACCAATTTTATCAAGGCGTCCTCGAATGCCCTCATTCGACATCACCAATTTTAAAACGTGTCTTCGTCTCCGATCTGAAAAATATTGCTACGACAGCGTAGAACAATCTAGGCGTTTATCGAATGTCCCAGAAAGATCTCGACGTAAGCGTGTGGTGTACGTGCTACTAAACGCATGTTGCGAGAATTTTCTCGCACTTTGCCAGCCTTCGCTCGGGCGCTCGGACTGTGTCAAGGCCGCAGCAATTACGTAGTTCGCGAGAGATAAGACGCAGTTTGGAAGCTTCTGGTATGTGTAGCGTAACTATAAATGCATCGCGTCGCGGCCTTAGTTTTTCAGTTCAATGCGAGATTTTTGACTGTGCGGTTCGAGAGTATTAGTGCGATATATTTACAGAGCGGTTCGGGTTATTACGGTGTGCGTTCAAGTAGTTATTAGTGAAGTGTTGCGTTTTATATTCGGACGGTATAATTGTAATACAGTTGAGTTTTAATATTAGTGGACATTTTATTGCGTACGAACAATTTCATTTGATTTGTTGTAGACACTGTGTTGTTAATTACGAACTGTTTTACTATAACAATTAAAGGTGTGATTAGTGACTTAATTGGTGTCTTGTACTTATTTTGTTTCCACTGTACCTACGACGATCGAGTAGACAGTCGTAACAGTGGTGTCAGAACTGGGATAGAACGGTTAACAGTGGAAACAGTGGACGCTTTGTACAAGACGAGTGTGATTCGTAATTAATCGATAAACAATGGATGCCAGTCAGATGATGGAAAATTTACAGGCGCTGCTGTTGCAAACAGAAAAACGACAGGACGAGAAACGCAGACAGGAGGCGGAGGAAGCAGAAAGACGACAAAAAGAAGAACGAATACAAGAAAGAGAAGAAGCAGAAAGACGACAAAAAGAAGAACGAATACAAGAAAGAGAAGAAGCTGAGGAACGCCAGAAAGCACTAATGCTAGAAACAGAAGAAAGACAAAAAGATAAAACGGAAGGTCTCTTTGAAACTATGCAGAAACAATTGCAAGAACATAGTACCGCAGAATTGGGTCTCCTACGAGGTGAGCTTAATAAACAATTTACTACAATATCGGTGGTACAAGAATCAATGACATTAAAAATAGCGGAAGTAGAAAAATCTGTCTCGAGTGTTGAAGAATCGATGTCTACAAAAATATCTGAAGTAGAAAAATCTGTCTTGACTGTGGAAGAAATTATGTCAACAAAAATATCTGCAGTAGAAGACTCGATTACAAATATAAAAGAGCAGATTAAAAATGAAGTCGAGCAGTGTCTGAAATTACAGCCAAAACAACTTTCTGAACAGACTGTACCAGTGATCAAGACAGAAAAATACACAGAAAATAAGTTAACAGAGAAAGTCACTTTGCCTGCAGTAGGGACAGTTCATGTCAAAGCTCCAACCTTTGACGGAAGCACTCACTGGGCAACGTACCTCCGCCAATTTGAAGCTGCTGCATGCGCAAATAATTGGACAGAAAAAGACAAGGCTGTTTCGCTTGTTCTTGCATTAAAAGGACCCGCGGCAGAACTACTACAGAAAGTGCCACCTGACAGCCAAAACACCTATGCCGAGTTGATAAAAGCTCTGGAATTACGGTATGGTGATAAACATTTGCGAGATGTGTACTGCACCCAGTTGAGAGCAAGGCGACAACATTCCGGGGAAAGTCTTCAAGAGTTTGAAGCAAGTATCGACAGACTAATTAGACTGGCCTATCCTGAAGCGCCAGAAGATTTTCGAACGCGTTTTGCGATGCAGACATTTACTGCCGGTGTCCGAGATAACGAACTACAGCAAGTGTTACGAATGGCAAGACACCAGAACAGTGCGGACGCCCTGGTACATGCTTTGCAATTTGAGGCCGCCAAATCAGCGTCTGGTTGGACAAGTCATAAAGTGCGCGAGCTAAAAGATCGCGACGGCACAGACGATGAGGAGGAAGAACAAGGAACAGAGACTCGACGGTCGGCGCCACAGAATAAAGTAAGAAAGGATGGAAGACCGAAGTGTTATCGATGTGGGAAACCTGGACATCTACAACGAGATTGTCGGGTTAGAATTCAGCAGCAGGGAAACGAGCAATAGTCGGTGCAACGGGGCGTGTGCTGACTAACTGGAGGAACGAAGCCCCTAGAGAATACGCAATTTCTACGCTTCAGAAAAACACCGGGAGCTTGGTAGTTACCGGATTTGTTCAAGAAAGGCCAACCTCGATTACAGTTGACACAGGCGCAACAGTTTCTATTGTGCGCCCCGACGTGGTGAAAGATCTCAAGCCAATCTGGTGCTCTTGCAGCTTGCGAACAGCTACTGGACGGCCTGTAAAAGTGTATGGAAAAGTGGAGATACACCTACGCCTCGGTAGACTTGAGTTTAATCATCAAGTACTTGTTGCAGACATTGTGGATGAAGCAATTCTTGGTGTGGACGTTATGAACGCATACGGATTTATAGTCGACTTCAAAAACAATGTCTTGAGAATCGGAGGCGAAGAGGTAATGCTATCAACAATGACGACAGCAGAAAAATCGATGGACGTCATAAACCAAGTGGCCGTAACTGTTCCGCCAAACTCCGAAAAGATCATCATGGTTAGAACTGCGGTAGATACTAGGGGCAATGAGTGCTCTATATTCGAACCCCAGGTAGTCAGCACACCGGGCATACTAATTGCCAGAAGTTTAGTAAAACCTGACGAAACCTGAAATGTACCTATTAGAGTGGCGAATATTTTGGATCAAGCTATCACTTTACAAAGCAATACGCTCCTAGGCAAATTGACTCCTGTGGCCTGGGTAGCCGGAATAACGGAACGAAGACCCAGTTCTTCGGATACTTCTAAATTACCAGAGGAACTGCAAGAATAACTGAACAGATCTTCTAACGACCTCTCAAGTGGTGAGGTAAAAGAACTCGGACAGTTTTTACACGAATTCAAAGATTGTTTTGCAGTTCGGGGACAGTCACTGGGAAGAACCTCTCTTGTGCAACATCGCATCAATACTGGGGACACAACACCGATACGCCAACCTCCTCGAAGGCCTCCATTATCTAAACAAGAGGAGATGTCTCGGTTAGTACAGGACATGTTGACAACGGTAATTAAATTGAGCTAACCGCATCTGGATAGCTTTCACTTTGGAAGCTATACAAAACCCGCACAGTTATCTCATTACTACATCATTTATCTATGTGTGGGTACGCTTGAATACGTACTCTAGTGTTTGCTGATAATCATAAGCGTTGATGCGGAGGCTTGTCGTTCCCCCTCCCACTTCCGCGCCTTTCTGTCCGCGCGTTTCAACCCCTTCAGGGGTACAACACGTCACGTAGATGCGATTTACATGTCGCGTGCTCCGTGTCCATCTACTTATCTTCCCTTCGAATCTTCTATCTGGTCTTCCTCATTGTATTTTACCTGACATAATTAGCGTCTATACTCTCTTCCTGATTACACTGATCAACTGGTCACTCGGCACTTGATAAAATACTTTATTAATACAGTAATTTCCCGTTAAAACGGACTACTAGGTGTTGTGAGGTGTCGGTTGTATTGAAAGTTTGTTGTAATTGTATATAGCAAGACGGCCTAGGACAATGACAGTGACAAAGGAAGAGTGGTTGGGCAGGTGGGAAAGAAAAGTCCTCAGGAGGATATTTGGTGCAGTGAACTTCCAAGGAGCACGGAGAATAAGGACGAATGGAGAAATCTAGCAAACCTATGGAGAACTAGATATCGCCACTGACATTAAGAAAAGTAGAATCCGGTGGGCAGGGCATGTCCAGAGAATGTCAGAGACATTCACATTAAAGAAAGTTTTTTACAGGGAAACCTAATGGAGAAGAAGGAGAGGTCGGCCCAGAAAACGATGTTTGTATGATGTTGAGTACGACCTGCGCAAGCTCGGTGTAAGAATATGGAGACTAAGAATGAGACGTCTGGAGGAGGATTGTCCAGGAGACCAAGAGCTGTAGCCGTAGGCTCTCTTCAGTAAACATAGTCATTTTCAAGTGTCGATGGCTGGCATCGTTCTTTACATACCACGTACTGCACACATAGACCACTTCCTTTGACATAGGTGCACATTTTATACAGTCGTATCGATTATAAACGCAGTATTTATTACTTACAATAACAGCATTACAATAGCTTAACCCTCTAATTGTAACACATTATTACTTTACGCTATACTTAAAAGTGTACGGAGTAAAAATACTTTCCTATAAATACGAAGTACTGTTCTATGATAACCCAAGACACTTTCAGATTTACAGTTTGGATCCCAAGACAGTTGAATCATATGTTTCCAAAATGTTAATCGTACTTTCTCAATAACCGTATCTACACTCACTACTATCGACACACCACGCAGTAAAGAAGAAGAACTGCAACAATTTTAAATGATTTTATTGGAGAATGTGATGCAAAAAAATTAGGCCTAAACGTGACCGGCTTAGAAGAAGGCCGGAATATTAAACGTGGTAACATTGCGTCTGAGGTCTATAAGCATAGTGTAATAAAATAGTGTAATAAAATAATAAATACTATTTTGATTTAGTTTCGTAGCATTACTAAACTGATGAGTAGGCCTATTTATAGGTAAATCTAAATTATAGGTCTAAATGGTATTATGGTCTAAGTACTATATGTTTAAGTTGAAAAAATTAGTGAACTAGTGTTAGGCATAATGAATTAATTTTGTTCGAATTATTGAATTCGTATCACATGAATGAGTTAATTATTATATTTTTTAAAATAATATAACAGTATTTTACATAAAAAACTTTAAATTTGCAAAAAATGAAGAATTATAAAACTGCTGTTAACCGGCAATAAAAATGACGCGATTTGATTATTGAAATACATAAATCAAGAGATCGTTTAGTCGGCCTCATATATCAGCTGGTTCCAGTGTTGCCACGTTTAATATTCCGGCTTTCTACTAGAGCCGACCATGAACTAAAACTAGCGTCTACATGTGCGTTTCCATATGTGATGAGAAAGCGGCACAATGGTGGGGGGAGACAACACTGCCGCTGATCGACGACTCTAACAACTACGTCAACAGTAAGATATTTTTGTAAACTTAACCTATAACCCGCAACTTATTTTCGGTTTGTTTAGCTGTGTGCGGTGTTCCTTCGAGTGTCCTCTCGTTTTTATTAACAATTTAAGTATATGATTATAATATTTTATTTAATCGTAAAAGACTGAGTAACAGCATTCTCAATTATCTTAGGAATTTTGTAAGCCCCAGCATCATCCATAACAGCAATTCGAAATAATTGTTATAAAATGAAATTATTTAGCAATCGATTCTGCTTTTGACGGAAAACTTAAGTGAACTATAAAAACAATGATAAATAATCAAAGTTTTTATTAGAACTACTCGTTTTTTATTCGTTTTCTTGCATTAGTTACCGTGATATTATTAGTATTAGTAGTAATTTTTTTATTAACATGCAAATCATAGCATTACAATTATTTGATACCAAGCATAGCTTTTTATAGTGCTTCCATCAGTAGGATACATACAGTAATTGTGATTCGTAAAGGAACACAATTTAATAGTCATAAATCAAATATAAATATTATAAACCGGAATTAAGATTATATATTGTACACACGGTTACCATTTCTGCCATCACCACCGAAAGAGATATATATGGCTTATTTAAAATTTTCATTTGTATTTGATGCGGATAATATTAACAAAATTAATTAACATATAACAAAAAAGGCAACCTATTCTCACCTTATCTTGAAATATTATAATTTAAAACTTCTCTAAAGTCAATAAATATATAACGTATTTGAACTTAACAGCACGGTGCGCTTACAATAATAGTGTATAAACCAAACTGACATCAAGCGCGCCAAAACGGCGCTAGCGTCAGCAGATACAGTGACGGTGTTGTCCCCCCCCCCATTGTGCCGCTTCTCATCACATATGGAAACGCTCACATAGATGCTAGTTGACCTAAAGCGTTAAGGCGTGAGGTCAGGTAAGAATGTTCGGTTTTGTTAGTTTATTGTTTAAACTAATGTTTATTGTTAACAGAATGTAACGTATAACACGTAAGCACTGTTGGCACTGATTTTAAGTGATTGGCACTGATTAAAATCTCAGCAAATATAAGAAACCCAAACAAAAAAGCAAATGAACTGAACTAACCATTGCTGTGATATCCAAGCGTTTTCTACTTCTCCATTCATAAACATGTTGACTGTACACTTGATATTGTTACGACGGTCTGCTCGTCGTATGGTACAGTGGAAAACAAAATACAAGACACCAATTAAGTCACTAATCACCAGCTTTAATTATCACAGTTAAACAGTTCGTAATTAACAACACAGTCTTTTACAACAGATCAAATAAAAATTGTTTACACGCAATAAAATGTCAACTAATATTAAAACACAATTGTATTACAATATACCGCCCGATTACAAAACACAGCACTTCACTGATAACCACTTGAACTCACAGAGTAATATCGCCCGATAATAACTCTCGAACCGCACTGTAATTTATCGCAACTATAACTGAAAACTAAGGCCGCTGCCGCCTAGTATTTATACAACGCTCACAGACCAGAAGATTCCAAACTGCTGGTGTTAGTGCCAGTGTGTACTACGTAATTAATTGCGCCCCTGACAGTGCGAGCGACCGCGCAAATTCTGGTACAGTCTAGCAAATGCGTCGAGAAGCATGTACGCCACACGCATTATATTCCGGATCCCTCCGGAACGTTCGATAAACACGTAGATTGGTCTGTGATGTAACAATATGATGAACACATTAATTCATGAATAATATTAATACATTTGAAAATGTTAAAAATGTTAAAATGTTATATAATGTTATATAATTACAAATAAACAATGAAATTTAAAAAATATTGGTTTATTTAGAACATGCGCAAATTATACCCCCTCTCGGTTAACACCACACCAATTTTATCAAGGCGTCCTCGAATGCCCTCATTCGACATCACCAATTTTAAAACGTGTCTTCGTCTCCGATCTGAAAAATATTGCTACGACAGCGTAGAACAATCTAGGCGTTTATCGAATGTCCCAGAAAGATCTCGACGTAAGCGTGTGGTGTACGTGCTACTAAACGCATGTTGCGAGAATTTTCTCGCACTTTGCCAGCCTTCGCTCGGGCGCTCGGACTGTGTCAAGGCCGCAGCAATTACGTAGTTCGCGAGAGATAAGACGCAGTTTGGAAGCTTCTGGTATGTGTAGCGTAACTATAAATGCATCGCGTCGCGGCCTTAGTTTTTCAGTTCAATGCGAGATTTTTGACTGTGCGGTTCGAGAGTATTAGTGCGATATATTTACAGAGCGGTTCGGGTTATTACGGTGTGCGTTCAAGTAGTTATTAGTGAAGTGTTGCGTTTTATATTCGGACGGTATAATTGTAATACAGTTGAGTTTTAATATTAGTGGACATTTTATTGCGTACGAACAATTTCATTTGATTTGTTGTAGACACTGTGTTGTTAATTACGAACTGTTTTACTATAACAATTAAAGGTGTGATTAGTGACTTAATTGGTGTCTTGTACTTATTTTGTTTCCACTGTACCTACGACGATCGAGTAGACAGTCGTAACAGTGGTGTCAGAACTGGGATAGAACGGTTAACAGTGGAAACAGTGGACGCTTTGTACAAGACGAGTGTGATTCGTAATTAATCGATAAACAATGGATGCCAGTCAGATGATGGAAAATTTACAGGCGCTGCTGTTGCAAACAGAAAAACGACAGGACGAGAAACGCAGACAGGAGGCGGAGGAAGCAGAAAGACGACAAAAAGAAGAACGAATACAAGAAAGAGAAGAAGCAGAAAGACGACAAAAAGAAGAACGAATACAAGAAAGAGAAGAAGCTGAGGAACGCCAGAAAGCACTAATGCTAGAAACAGAAGAAAGACAAAAAGATAAAACGGAAGGTCTCTTTGAAACTATGCAGAAACAATTGCAAGAACATAGTACCGCAGAATTGGGTCTCCTACGAGGTGAGCTTAATAAACAATTTACTACAATATCGGTGGTACAAGAATCAATGACATTAAAAATAGCGGAAGTAGAAAAATCTGTCTCGAGTGTTGAAGAATCGATGTCTACAAAAATATCTGAAGTAGAAAAATCTGTCTTGACTGTGGAAGAAATTATGTCAACAAAAATATCTGCAGTAGAAGACTCGATTACAAATATAAAAGAGCAGATTAAAAATGAAGTCGAGCAGTGTCTGAAATTACAGCCAAAACAACTTTCTGAACAGACTGTACCAGTGATCAAGACAGAAAAATACACAGAAAATAAGTTAACAGAGAAAGTCACTTTGCCTGCAGTAGGGACAGTTCATGTCAAAGCTCCAACCTTTGACGGAAGCACTCACTGGGCAACGTACCTCCGCCAATTTGAAGCTGCTGCATGCGCAAATAATTGGACAGAAAAAGACAAGGCTGTTTCGCTTGTTCTTGCATTAAAAGGACCCGCGGCAGAACTACTACAGAAAGTGCCACCTGACAGCCAAAACACCTATGCCGAGTTGATAAAAGCTCTGGAATTACGGTATGGTGATAAACATTTGCGAGATGTGTACTGCACCCAGTTGAGAGCAAGGCGACAACATTCCGGGGAAAGTCTTCAAGAGTTTGAAGCAAGTATCGACAGACTAATTAGACTGGCCTATCCTGAAGCGCCAGAAGATTTTCGAACGCGTTTTGCGATGCAGACATTTACTGCCGGTGTCCGAGATAACGAACTACAGCAAGTGTTACGAATGGCAAGACACCAGAACAGTGCGGACGCCCTGGTACATGCTTTGCAATTTGAGGCCGCCAAATCAGCGTCTGGTTGGACAAGTCATAAAGTGCGCGAGCTAAAAGATCGCGACGGCACAGACGATGAGGAGGAAGAACAAGGAACAGAGACTCGACGGTCGGCGCCACAGAATAAAATAAGAAAGGATGGAAGACCGAAGTGTTATCGATGTGGGAAACCTGGACATCTACAACGAGATTGTCGGGTTAGAATTCAGCAGCAGGGAAACGAGCAATAGTCGGTGCAACGGGGCGTGTGCTGACTAACTGGAGGAACGAAGCCCCTAGAGAATACGCAATTTCTACGCTTCAGAAAAACACCGGGAGCTTGGTAGTTACCGGATTTGTTCAAGAAAGGCCAACCTCGATTACAGTTGACACAGGCGCAACAGTTTCTATTGTGCGCCCCGACGTGGTGAAAGATCTCAAGCCAATCTGGTGCTCTTGCAGCTTGCGAACAGCTACTGGACGGCCTGTAAAAGTGTATGGAAAAGTGGAGATACACCTACGCCTCGGTAGACTTGAGTTTAATCATCAAGTACTTGTTGCAGACATTGTGGATGAAGCAATTCTTGGTGTGGACGTTATGAACGCATACGGATTTATAGTCGACTTCAAAAACAATGTCTTGAGAATCGGAGGCGAAGAGGTAATGCTATCAACAATGACGACAGCAGAAAAATCGATGGACGTCATAAACCAAGTGGCCGTAACTGTTCCGCCAAACTCCGAAAAGATCATCATGGTTAGAACTGCGGTAGATACTAGGGGCAATGAGTGCTCTATATTCGAACCCCAGGTAGTCAGCACACCGGGCATACTAATTGCCAGAAGTTTAGTAAAACCTGACGAAACCTGAAATGTACCTATTAGAGTGGCGAATATTTTGGATCAAGCTATCACTTTACAAAGCAATACGCTCCTAGGCAAATTGACTCCTGTGGCCTGGGTAGCCGGAATAACGGAACGAAGACCCAGTTCTTCGGATACTTCTAAATTACCAGAGGAACTGCAAGAATAACTGAACAGATCTTCTAACGACCTCTCAAGTGGTGAGGTAAAAGAACTCGGACAGTTTTTTCACGAATTCAAAGATTGTTTTGCAGTTCGGGGACAGTCACTGGGAAGAACCTCTCTTGTGCAACATCGCATCAATACTGGGGACACAACACCGATACGCCAACCTCCTCGAAGGCCTCCATTATCTAAACAAGAGGAGATGTCTCGGTTAGTACAGGACATGTTGACAACGGTAATTAAATTGAGCTAACCGCATCTGGATAGCTTTCACTTTGGAAGCTATACAAAACCCGCACAGTTATCTCATTACTACATCATTTATCTATGTGTGGGTACGCTTGAATACGTACTCTAGTGTTTGCTGATAATCATAAGCGTTGATGCGGAGGCTTGTCGTTCCCCCTCCCACTTCCGCGCCTTTCTGTCCGCGCGTTTCAACCCCTTCAGGGGTACAACACGTCACGTAGATGCGATTTACATGTCGCGTGCTCCGTGTCCATCTACTTATCTTCCCTTCGAATCTTCTATCTGGTCTTCCTCATTGTATTTTACCTGACATAATTAGCGTCTATACTCTCTTCCTGATTACACTGATCAACTGGTCACTCGGCACTTGATAAAATACTTTATTAATACAGTAATTTCCCGTTAAAACGGACTACTAGGTGTTGTGAGGTGTCGGTTGTATTGAAAGTTTGTTGTAATTGTATATAGCAAGACGGCCTAGGACAATGACAGTGACAAAGGAAGAGTGGTTGGGCAGGTGGGAAAGAAAAGTCCTCAGGAGGATATTTGGTGCAGTGAACTTCCAAGGAGCACGGAGAATAAGGACGAATGGAGAAATCTAGCAAACCTATGGAGAACTAGATATCGCCACTGACATTAAGAAAAGTAGAATCCGGTGGGCAGGGCATGTCCAGAGAATGTCAGAGACATTCACATTAAAGAAAGTTTTTTACAGGGAAACCTAATGGAGAAGAAGGAGAGGTCGGCCCAGAAAACGATGTTTGTATGATGTTGAGTACGACCTGCGCAAGCTCGGTGTAAGAATATGGAGACTAAGAATGAGACGTCTGGAGGAGGATTGTCCAGGAGACCAAGAGCTGTAGCCGTAGGCTCTCTTCAGTAAACATAGTCATTTTCAAGTGTCGATGGCTGGCATCGTTCTTTACATACCACGTACTGCACACATAGACCACTTCCTTTGACATAGGTGCACATTTTATACAGTCGTATCGATTATAAACGCAGTATTTATTACTTACAATAACAGCATTACAATAGCTTAACCCTCTAATTGTAACACATTATTACTTTACGCTATACTTAAAAGTGTACGGAGTAAAAATACTTTCCTATAAATACGAAGTACTGTTCTATGATAACCCAAGACACTTTCAGATTTACAGTTTGGATCCCAAGACAGTTGAATCATATGTTTCCAAAATGTTAATCGTACTTTCTCAATAACCGTATCTACACTCACTACTATCGACACACCACGCAGTAAAGAAGAAGAACTGCAACAATTTTAAATGATTTTATTGGAGAATGTGATGCAAAAAAATTAGGCCTAAACGTGACCGGCTTAGAAGAAGGCCGGAATATTAAACGTGGTAACATTGCGTCTGAGGTCTATAAGCATAGTGTAATAAAATAGTGTAATAAAATAATAAATACTATTTTGATTTAGTTTCGTAGCATTACTAAACTGATGAGTAGGCCTATTTATAGGTAAATCTAAATTATAGGTCTAAATGGTATTATGGTCTAAGTACTATATGTTTAAGTTGAAAAAATTAGTGAACTAGTGTTAGGCATAATGAATTAATTTTGTTCGAATTATTGAATTCGTATCACATGAATGAGTTAATTATTATATTTTTTAAAATAATATAACAGTATTTTACATAAAAAACTTTAAATTTGCAAAAAATGAAGAATTATAAAACTGCTGTTAACCGGCAATAAAAATGACGCGATTTGATTATTGAAATACATAAATCAAGAGATCGTTTAGTCGGCCTCATATATCAGCTGGTTCCAGTGTTGCCACGTTTAATATTCCGGCTTTCTACTAGAGCCGACCATGAACTAAAACTAGCGTCTACATGTGCGTTTCCATATGTGATGAGAAAGCGGCACAATGGTGGGGGGAGACAACACTGCCGCTCTATCGACGACTCTAACAACTACGTCAACAGTTAGATATTTTTGTAAACTTAACCTATAACCCGCAACTTATTTTCGGTTTGTTTAGCTGTGTGCGGTGTTCCTACGAGTGTCCTCTCGTTTTTATTAACAATTTAAGTATATGATTATAATATTTTATTTAATCGTAAAAGACTGAGTAACAGCATTCTCAATTATCTTAGGAATTTTGTAAGCCCCAGCATCATCCATAACAGCAATTCGAAATAATTGTTACAAAATGAAATTATTTAGCAATCGATTCTGCTTTTGACGGAAAACTTAAGTGAACTATAAAAACAGTGATAAATAATCAAAGTGTTTATTAGAACTACTCGTTTTTTATTCGTTTTCTTGCATTAGTTACCGCGATATTATTAGTATTAGTAGTAATTTTTTCATTAATGTGCAAATCATTGCATTACAGTTATTTGATACCAAGCATAGCTTTTTATAGTGCTTCCATCAGTAGGATACATACAGTAATTGTGAGTCGTAAAGGAACACAATTTAATAGTCATAAATCAAATATAAATATTATAAACCGGAATTAAGATTATATATTGTACACACGGTTACCATTTCTGCCATCACCACCGAAAGAGATATATATGGCTTATTTAAAATTGTCATTTGTATTTGATGCGGATAATATTAACTAAATTAATTAACATATAACAAAAAAGGCAACCTATTCTCACCTTATCTTGAATTATTATAATTTAAAACTTCCCCAAAGTTAATAAATATATAACGTATTTGAACTTGGTGCGCTTACAACAATAGTGTATAGCTAAACCAAACTGACATCAAGGCGCGCCAAAACGGTGCTAGCGTCAGCAGATAGAGTGACGGTGTTGTCCCCCCCCCATCATTTTGCCGCTCCTCATTACATATGGAAACGCACACATAGATGCTAGTTGATCTAAAGCGTTAAGGCGTGAGGTCAGGTAAGAATGTTCGGTTTTGTTAGTTTATTGTTTAAAGTAAACAAAAGTCACGATTAACAGAATATAACGTATAACAAGTAAGCACAGTTGGCACTGATTTTAAGTGATTGGCACTGCTTAAAATCTCAGCAAATATAAGAAACCCAAACAAAAGCAAATGAACTGAACTAACCATTGCTGTGATATCCAAGCGTTTTCTACTTCTCCATTCATAAACATGTTGAATCTACACTTGATGTTGTTACGACGGTCTACTTGATCGTCGTAGGTACAGTGGAAAACAAAATACAACACACTAATTAAGTCACTAATCACCAGCTTTAATTTTCACAGTTAAACAGTTCGTAATTAACAACACAGTCTCTTACAACAGATCAAATAAAAATTGTTCACAGGCAATAAAATGTCAACTAATATTAAAACACAATTGTATTACAATATACTGCCCGATTACAAAACACAGCACTTTACTGATAACCACTTGAACTCACAGAGTAATATCGCCCGATAATAACTCTCGAACCGCACTGTAATTTATCGCAACTATAACTGAAAACTAAGGCCGCTGCCGCCTAGTATTTATACAACGCTCACAGACCAGAAGATTCCAAACTGCTGGTGTTAGCGCCAGTGTGTACTACGTAATTAATTGCGCCCCTGACAGTGCGAGCGACCGCGCAAATTCTGCCACAGTCTAGCAAATGCGTCGAGAAGCACGTACGCCACACGCATTATATTCCGGATCCCTCCGGAACGTTCGATAAACACATATTGTTCTGTGATGTAACAATATGTACATAATATGAATATGATGAACACATTAATTCATGAATAATATTAATACAGTTGTAAATGTTAAAATGTTATATAATGTTATATAATTACAAATAAACAATGAAATTTAAAAAATATTGGTTTATTTAGAACACGCGCAAATTATACCCCTCTCGGTTAACACCACAGCAATTTTATCAAGGCGTCCTCGAATGCCCTCATTCGACATCACCAATTATCAGCTGGTTAACGTGTCTTCTTCTCCGATCTGAAAAATATAATAGCCCTTTTTAAAGGCACTTAGCTATTAATTTAGCAGTCGTGGCATCGTTTCCCGGCCGTACTATAACGCGTATTCATCTCCTAGATCAACTCAACCTGTGGATAACGTCCTACAGTAATAACTTATGACTAAAAGTTAATCCTGGCCCCTCTTGTCTTCCTGGTAAGCGATAAGGCTCACTCAAACGGCGTGCCTCTCCTAAGCGACTTCAGTGATTCCAAATATAAGTCTACTTTTATTTGTATCTCTACACTTGCAGTTAGCTAATTCGTATAATTTATAAGTATAAATTCAGCGCAGCATTAATCAGTGAAAATAAAGTTAAAGAGCAGCACATACTAACTTGTTTCCTGCGCGTATACTTACAAAATCACGTACGGTACGTTTATAAATTCACTGATGTGGTACAGCTACTTTGCCTGCAGGCGGAGTTTGAAGTTTAGCGGTTTTGTGGTTCCAAAGTACCCGTCAGTCGAGATCAGTCAAAATTTAAAGAGTTCCATTGATCGCGGGCTATAAAGCACCTCAGAAGACCTCACTCCCAAAACTTGCTGGAAAATAAGGATACTCTCTCTCTCTCTCTCTCTCTCTCTCTCTCTCTCTCTCTTTCTTTCACTCCGTGTTTAGCTGGTTTCTTTAAAAGCGTGGCGTTGCTACATAAATAGGCAGACACCCCGTCTAGGTATCCTGTACTTTACAGTGTGACCGGCACTGCGTTCAGTGTACACCTCATTGCCGAGCTGTCCATAATAAACCCCGTTACAATAATGACATCGATAACAGTGTGTCGAGACTGCATAGTATATTGCCTTCTCGTGTATTCAATTAGCACTGTTGTTATGTTTAGTGATGGTATAGCGAAACCATACAGGCCAGAAGGATGACAGTCTGAAGCCACGTGTTCTTACTTCCCGTCAGAGTCTCTGCGCGTCAATCAGATTGCACCGTTAGTAAGATTACCGTTATGAGTCCACGTTGCCCTCTGCGTTACCACAATTAGTATTCACAAACAGAATTTTCACTGTTGCACACCATTATAGAAAAATTATTCCGATTAGGGCTTTCAAGCTTCACAGCTCATCGTCAGAGCGGAAAAATCCGATGAGCTGTGATGCTGAAAAACCGATATGACGATGAGCTGTGAAGCTTGAAAGCGCTAATTGGTATAATTTTTCTATAGTTGTGTGCAACACTGATAATTCTGTTTCTGGTTATAATCACTAACACAACTTTATTAATTAAATTACAATCAGTATTCGTCAACCGCAGCTTATCACCGTCAATGGAGTCGGCCCGTCGTATAGTAGTGTCGTGCTGTCGATGTACTTTTCTTCTTCTATCAGGAACTAACCGAATCACCTGTTTCCTGTTTCGATCTTTATAACCTTTACAAAATGTTTAGAATAACCCCCTCCCTTTAAACATAATGTCCCACATAATACCTTGGAACCAACACTTTTGTTGACCTTGGTGGTGTGCAAGTGTTCGTGCGCATTCTGCTTGTATTTTGTGAGTGTTTTGTGTTCTTTGATAGTAAGTATCATTTGGATTATTTTATCTTTTGATTATACGTTATATAAAGTTTTGTTTTTATTATTTTGTCGATTCTCTATCACTAATTAACAGAGTATTATTAATTTCTTTACATATATTAGTATATAATTAGCCTGAAGACGGCTGCCCAGTTTTCGGGTGGCCGAAAGGTCGTATTTATGTTTTTTCTGTTATGCCAAAAGTCTTCAGTTAAATTCAAGTTTAAATGTGTACAATAGGGGAAGGTTGCCATCATTGGACCACATAACAGTTTTTAATTTTTTTTCATCACATTTTCAACTTAAATTTACCATTCCATATACAGATAGTCTCTCTATTACTTTCTGATTAACCGTGAGTATTTACTTTGTTTTTAGATTTTTCAAATATGGAAGTAGGAACAAAAAACAAAATTTTAACAAACGGTCCATTGATGCCAACTGGTTGCTATGAATGGCCCATCGAGTTTCCATCGATGGACCGATTACGAAAGTAAAGAAAAACTGTCTCTACATAGGTGTATTACATTTTATTATACGTATCTACTAGTCATGGTAAAACAAAACTAAAACATATAAAGTATGAAAAATTATCTCAAGAAGCCTGAGACTTAATTCGGGAAGTCGCCGCATAAAATTGTAGTACCATTTTTTCCCAGCCGATCTCTTCTCTTTGCTGAATCTGTGTTCGATGTTATTTTGTTCAGTGACTTGAAACGCGAGTTCTCGTAAGTCTTTGGCTGTGATTCCAAAAAACATCTCTAATTTTAAAATGTGGTCTACTAATTCCTTCTCTACCTCAGGAGGCAGATCTCCTAAACTACCAATAATTTTCTTTCCCTCCAAACCAAAATTGTTTTTGCCTTCTAAATGTCTCTTTAAAGTTGCTTTGGGCACTCCATACTCTCGGCAGACTTCATTCAAACCCATGTCTCCGTTACGAAAGGCTGCGATAGCACGTTCCATTGCCTCGGTACTCCATTGTCCATATTTCACTCCTTTTGGCATTTTTCTGAAAAACGAAAATTAGTATGTTAATTTATAGACAAGCTACTACAATATTTTGTGTATTTAGGCTTTTTTGCAATGATTACTATTTAAAATTAATAAATTTCATTTCAGCTTTTAAATACAATCAAATGTCTATCTACTCTTCAACCTGAGTACCATACAACGACTATGTTAACAGTAGGAACCTAAGGCCCTTGTGACTAAAAGTGTAAGGCTATAATTTTATTAGTGTTATCGTAGTACAGGGAGACTCAATATGGTTGTATTGAAACGTTTTTATTTTCAATTTGCTACCAATTGTTGCTATAAACGTATTTTCAAATGACTACAATATTCGGGCTAGAGTATAATGATGTAAATTTTTCAAGGTAGTCTACAGAGTTTAATGTTTATATGAAATTGTAGGTTATACTTTAGGCTAATAGTTATGTTATTTGTAAAAAAAAAAAAAAATAGCACTTACATTGAACACAGTGTATATTTGAGTATTATAACACGTTTTTCTAGACACTAACGCAGCTACCAACTCACACACAATAATACGCTATTTCCTCGCATCTCCTACATTCTTAGCGTTATAAAAATTAATATTTGCAATTTAACAGGTTGGTAGTTGTACTGTAAACCGTAGATTATAGGTTAATAAAATTTACTAACAGGCCTATCACAAAATATCAGTAAATGGAAAAGTACCAAGCAAACAAGGTTTCTGTGTCTCATGTAAGAGGTAAAACTTAAAATGATAAAATTTAGTCTTACTTGTAGTCAAAATATAAAAGAAAAGTTACTTAACGTAAAGCGTGTCAAGGAAAATAATAATAATAATTCAAAAATTTGTTCACGTTTCCATGAATAAACTGGTCCATTCATGGAAACGCCAAGTGGTCCAATGATGGCAACTCACCATATTGGATTCTTTAGATAAACACAGCCGAAATGACGATTCAAATTGGAACAACCAATATAAAATTTAGAACTTTAAAAACTGCTTTTAATGTCAACAAATTGTGAAATTGTTCAGTAATATATAATTCGTGATAACTGGTATTAAAAAAGACTAATATTTATAGCACAGAGTACAGAAATCTTACCTCAATTTTTATCTAGCAGCGACGCAACTCAACTCGTTTACAGCACTGCACAGAGCTGGCGTGAAGGAAACAAAGATTCTACAACTACTACCGCGCATGTGCACGCTTTGGTAGAGGAAATACGTAAGAGGTCCATCCCATGGAACCGGTCCATTGATGGCAACCTTCCCCTACATCAGAGCCATCTTTTAGAGGAGTACTAAGAAGGAGTATCAACAAGGATCCTGGACCGACGTAATTTTTCACTGTTGCAGGTGCAATCGGTGATGCGATGCTTCGTCATGAAAATATGGGGACGATTACAATTATACAATTGGAGTCTGATAAAAAGTTTGTACAATTATTGTTTATCTGCAGAATCTCCCCATTGTCCCCCTTTAAAGTGACCTCCATCGGATAGAAAACAATTATGTCAACGTTGTGTTCATCTTCAAAACATTTCTAAAATACAATTCTTGTCACAGAATTGACCTTGCTTAGCGATTTGTTGTTTTGTGACTTTAACAGTAGCGAAACGTTCCCTTTTCATGATTTGTTTTCATTCTCGGTCACAGAAAAAGACCGTTTGCGATAGTGTTACCATTTTTTTTGTCTAAAATTCTTGCACAAGCAACGGCATGATGTATGTTGCTGCGTTAGCAGCGTGTAGTTTCCAGAAAATGCCCTTCTTACAAACTATATCCTTTTCCCAAGAAATAATGATACTGTCCCAATAACCGTACCCGCATTCGTTTTCGATATTTCGATTATGCGATTATTGTCATCGATATGTAGTAAATATTGCACATAATTTTAGTTAGATGAAAGAGTTCGTTAAAATCTGTATGTGTTTTTATAAAATAGTTTGTTGACGATTGCAATTGTTTTCGTTTGTCATATTTTGTATAAAAAAAGTGTTTAGCACTAATATAACACCGAACTGTTCATGTGACACCAGACGATGATGTTGTTAGGACAATGTTTTTAGGTAGGCCTAAATTGAAATAACCTAATAACCTATGAAAACCAATACACCTTTAATATAATACTCGCTATTTTTGTGAAAACCACGTAATACAAGCCAACGAATAACATTTTTTTGTTTGTTTAATTTTACTATTTAGAAATAATTGTATTTTGTACATTATATTTTCTGTTGTTGTTTTTGTTAAAAAACGTTATGTTCTTTGTTTTGAATGTTACTCTCCTTCAAGTATTGTATATACACGTTAAACGTCAAATGTTTACTAACCATAGCTTTTATATCTTTAAACAATAACCTAAAACCAAAAAACATTATTAGCTAACCTCGCCAACCAAAATATTATGTATGCTCGCTTCAGATGAAGAAAAAAATGATATTACAAAATGTACAATTAGTACACTTCTTCTTCTTTACACCGTAGTATATCGATACAGTCGCGCCGAAATACTATCAAAGTGCGCGTACGAATACTGGGAGAGTGCCGAAAAGCTGTACGCAAATGTCGTAAATTGTACGAGTTATACTGTAATCTTTATTGACTTTAGCGGCTAGTGAGAAAAATTATGGGGAACGTAGTACAAGATCTTTATTTCGTTCTTCGACTCGTTTACGACTGACTTTGAACCTGAATTTGTAAATTTGTAAATCGCCCGCCGTGTCTACCAGAGTAGCCAAAAGCAACGTTTTCATAACGTTAGAGCAGTTTGTATCATTTGTTGCTCAGAATGTAACTGAAGTTGTTGAGTCAGTTATCGAATGTTGAAAAATTGCCAAAACACAACTTACTCACAGATCTAAACTGTTCATCCCATGCGGCTATAGACTTCAACAATTGTTACACATTGGTGAATAACATCACCATAAACGGATATCATCAGCTTTGTAAACGGACATTTACATCGTGTGAAGTTAGAAGACTGCACAAACTACTTAATTAATGTATTTAATAAATAAACAATTGGCATAGTTCTATAGATGCTATTCATTTTCCTGACAATTATTTCACCAGTTACGGCAGCTTCAGAGGTTAAATTTGGACTGACAGATTCGAAATGTATGTGATGGGGAGGATGGGGGGGAGGTGGTGTATGACCAATGGGACGATTGGAAAGTTCCATGTAAACGGTTTAACAAAGGTACGTGTTATGCTGTTTGGGAACAGCTGTTTTAAACTGTTTATCTGGGACTTTCCAATCGTCCCATTGGTCATACACTACCTCCCCCCCATCCTCCCCATTACATACATTTCGAATCCGTCAGCCCAAACATAACCTCTGAAGCTGGTGGAACAGTTGTCGGAGAAACAAAAGCTATCTGTAGAACTGTTGTTAAAATTCCTTCCCAGCCTGGTTTGCCGTTGCCCAATGTTTTCTGCAAAAGCAGAGGTTTCAGCAGTGCCATCGACTGCCATCTTCAGTGAAAATCGAGTAGGCCAACGTGAGGTGATACACGTTAGTGACCACAGTACTGTGGTTAAGGCAAAAAGTCTGGTTTTGCAGGAAACATTGGACCACGGCCAAACAGCCCGGGAAGGAATATTAACAACATTGGCTCCGCCTGTGTAAGCTTACGAAACACAGAACTATACCAAGTGTTTATTTATTAAATTCAACTATTAATAATACGTTGTACCAAGTGCCGAGCTACCGTTAGATAAGTGTAATTGTTTAATAAAACTGTGTAGACGAACGAAACCCTATAACGGTTACCAAGGATTGTACTTGTATAAAAATTAATTAACGTTTACGTAACTGAGTAGAATTGGTCAATATGTTGTTATATGAAAAGTTTCTGAAAGTACACTTTCTCAAAGCAATCGTCCTTATTACAGGGCCACCTGTCGCTTCTAAGCTACACAACAATTTATTCTATAACCTTAAAAAAGTATTATGGAACAAATTCATTCACAGCTACGGTTTCCAGAAATTTCAGTTGCATTGAAAACGTCTTAAGAAAAAAATTGTTGGGGGGGGGGGAGAAGACTGTGATCGGTCGGGGTGGCGGTGGCGTCAGCGAAGGAGGTGGAGTGGCGGTGGGGGGCCGTTAATGTATGCAAGTGTATTGAGTGTCAGTGGTGGCGCGTTACGTCAGAGACGACGGCGCATGCGCGGCTTGGCACTGCTGGCCGAGCAATGATTGATGACGTCTTTGAATGTGGAAATTAGATAACGTCCACTGTGACGTCATCTCGTCGCGGAAACGTAACGCAAATCCTGTAGTTAATAACCAACTAACCACTAATATATTGTAGAGATGCAGAAACGGTACGGTAAAATGTAAAGCAGTCTACGCTTTATCCAGTCAATCTAGAAAGAGTAATATATATGTAAAGATTGTGTTAAATGATATCGTTGTGTGATATATCCATGACGTACTCTAAATCGTATTGTATATCAAGAACATTATTCATCATCATATGCGAGTTTTATCTACGCCTGTCACACGCCTGCGGTCCTTTCATTCGCCATGCTCCAATCCTATATTTTCTAACACGACGTTCGCTTCTGTATTCCAATTCTTCCTGGGTCTGACACTTTTCCTTAGTCCATTTGATTATTCGTTTAGGACATCTCTCATCGTCCCTCCTCTGCATTTGGTCATATTATGGGTGTATTTACGGTGGGGGGGAACGGGACCGGATCCTCAGAGTTTCGAAAAAGTTGATGAAATATTTTAATCTCTTAATTTTTAGGCTGTTTTATTATTATTTTTTTTGAACTGTGTACTCTAGTATATTCAGCTGGGTCCGCCAATTCACTTCAGAGATGAGGTAGACACTAATATATTATCAATCTAAACACTGACAATGGTGGCGCCGAAACGTTTGTCTGTACCGATAATTGTGGACCACGTGCAAACAGCCGGCCGATAATAATAATGTCAACAATTGTCAGCAGGGTTAAGCCCAACTATTACCATCGTTAGAATTTATTACACAACGTTTCGATTCACCTGACGACGACCACAAATTGTTTAGTGGTCGAAACATTGTATTATAAATCCTAACGACCTAATAACCCGATCTAACCCTTCTTATATATTTATTTAGTTGTTAATGTAACATATCACACACAGTCACATAAAAACACTCATAACGTGTGTTATTTCTGTATTGTTATATAATAATAATAATAATAATAATAATAATGTTATCATTAATAATAAAACTTTTTACGTGAATATATTTTTATTATTTTATAAATTACAGTGTTTCAGTAACATTCCGCTATCATTATCAGATATAAATTAATAAGTTAAAATGTTTAAATCAATTGTTCAAAACAGCTGTTTATATGAAGACTAAATTTAGTGTTTTATATGTGTATCTAAACATGTCACATAATTAATTATAAAATATAATATATAAAGATTTATCATTTTATTAAATTAGTAATTTTGAAAATATTATAATTTTCCGTATTAATCTGAATTTGTTCTGGTATTAATTTATTATTTGTTTTATGCTTAAATAATTCTAAATTTTCCTATAAGGTCATTTTTTGACCTTTGGAAATGTGTTTTAATAAAATGATGTTATTTATATTTGGAAATGTTTTTTTGTTTTTTATTGAGTGTGTAGGTAAATTTGATTTGTATATATATCTGGTTTTAAATATGAATTACGGTGTTGTATTTATCTTTCTTTTAAACGTTTTTCAGTTTAGCCAACATAAAATTTGTTACAGTCAGGGCATTCAATTTTACATACTCCATTTAAATTGTGAATTAATTTATCTGTTTTAAGTTTGATTCTATCAAAATTTGTTTTATTACTGTTTATAAATTTTATAAATATAATATAAAGATTATAAATTTATAAGGTTTATAAATATTAATATAAATATATACAAAAAGTATGAGTATTTATGAAAATAATAATAATAATAATAATATCCTTATTCCCATCATTAAACCTTACAATGTTCATTACAGTCACAGTATCGGGAATTACTTGCTTCCGCATACTGTGAGTTGTGACAAGTTAAGGTTTATTAATGTACTTACGACATCTTTCGTAAGTCCAAGTAGCTCTTATCGCCAAAACGTTTTGTCACATATTTATTGTGCAGTCACGCAAAACTTTATACAGACTACAGAAAATACTTAACTATATTAAAACATAGAGCTAAACATTTCAGATTTACTACCAACTCAAATCATCCTTTTTTTTTTACTCAATTCACATCAGTTCTAACATAATATAAACATTATAACTAACATAATATAATACTAAACATAATATAGTTCCTGATCTTGACAAACAAATTTTAGACAAACTAACCTCGTTTTTTAATCAAGCATGCTAAAACAATTTCTGTCGACACACACGTTTTTAAGTTGTGTCTTTGGTCACTGAACGAATCTTACAAAACTCTTTATTTATGAATTCAGTCACTACTAAGGTAAGAACAAATTCTAGTTTGAAATGTTTAGGTCCCACTTTGTAATAACTACGGAGCTACACAGTTACACATATGAATTGCAAGCTATTTGGGCCTATAATGTTATTATTAATTTGACGGGGTCAAAACGTCCTGCGACGCTGTCCAGTGCCCAACCTCCATTGTTGTCTCTCGTTGCAGTTTTCCATCGTTTAGTCCTGTATCGCTCATTGATCTTCTTATGCCCTCTATCCATGTTTTCTTGGGTCTTCCTTTCTTACTCTGCTCTCTAGGTATCCATCTCAACTGTTTTCTTCAGTAGTCGGTCTTGTCCCATTCTTTGTACGTGTCCCAACCAGATTATTGTTGTTTTATTTCAACGAAAAAACTTGTTCCAAGCTTTCAGGTGTGTGTGTGTTCCAATATAGCTTGTGAGCACTCCAGTATGGGTGTGCTTATAGATTTCAACATTCTCAGTTCAGTCACTACATCAGACAGCTTTCGTTGACAAGTTTACGTTTTGCTAATTGCACCCGGGGGGGGGGGAGTATCCTTGTCAATTACGTACGGCGTCGACAATTAATGAGTTAAACTGATGTGACACGTTGAATGGGGCGGCGGAAAGTGTAAAGACAGAGTGTCGTCGTTATTGGTGAAGTGCGCCCGTGTGCGTGCTTTGTGTGTTTCAGGTAATTTACTTTGCGTATTGATCACGAGTTGTGAATGCTCTACTGCCGCTGCATGTGATAACATTTGTCGACGACGACCAGCCGTACCAGGCTGCCGGTTGTCCCCCCCCCCCATCAATACGTAATCTTTTATATTAAAAAAATAATTTAATTTATTTATTTTTATACTATTCTACACTAAATCTTGTTGTTGTTGTTGTTCTTCTTCTTCTTCTTCTTCTTCTTCTTCTTCTTCTTCTTCTTCTTCTTCTTCTTCTTCTTCTTGTTCTTGTTCGTCGTCGTCGTCGTCGTCGTCGTCGTCGTCGTCGTCGTCGTCGTCGTCGTCCTTCTTCTTCTTCTTCTTCTTCTTCTTCTTCTTCTTCTTCTTCTTCTTCTTCTTCTTGGTGTTGTTGCTGTTGTTGTTGTTGTTGTTGTTGTTGTTGTTGTTGTTGTCGTCGTCGTCGTCGTCGTCGTCGTCGTCGTCATTGTTGTTCTTCTTTTTCTTCTTCTTCTTCTTCTTCTTCTTCTTCTTCTTCTTCTTCTTCTTCTTCTTCTTCTTCTTCTTCTTCTTCTTCTTGGTGTTGCTTTGTTGTTGTTGTTGTTGTTGTTGTTGTTGTTGTTGTTGTTGTTGTTGTTGTTGTTGTTGTTGTTGTTGTTCTTCTTCTTCTTCTTCTTCTTCTTCTTCTTCTTCTTCTTCTTCTTCTTCTTCTTCTTCTTCTTCTTCTTCTTCTTCTTCTTCTTCTTCTTCTTCTTCTTCTTCACCTCACGGAGTAGGAAGTTTACATGTTCCGTCTTCACAAAGTATCTCTCTATCCCACTCTCGGTCTTCCTACATCTCTTGTAACAAAGGGTCTATATCGAAACGCAACCTTAGATAGTCGTCCGTCCTCCGTTCTGTCCAGAAGCTGTAACCATTCCCTGAGATATGTCTGGATTTTGTCATTTATGGAGAATACCTGTAGCTCTTCTCGTGCAACCGTTTGTTCTTCTCAGAAACTTCATTCCCAAAGTTTGAACCTAGGTTTTAATCTTCTTTGTAGGAACCCATGTTTCAGATCCATATAGTAAAACAGGCACTGCCATTGTTTTATGAAATTTAAGCCTTATCTCTTTCATTGTCTTTGTCCTCAACGTTCGATGTACGGCGCCACACATCAACTGGAACCTCGATACTTTTGTAATGATATCTCGTCCAGTGTCATTCACAATACTGATAGTGCAACCCACGTAATTGAAGTCAGAGACTTGTTCCAAAACTGTAACCTCAAGAACAATTTTTGATCTGACTAGAAACTTCCTCCCAAAAAGCCATGATTTTTGTTTTCTGCTTAGATATTTGAAAATCATGAAAATCATATTGTTTACAAATATGATTTAAACAAAATAAAGAATACTGCAACTCATCTCCTGTTTTCTGTATTACGACTGCATCGTCCTCGTACAATAATATATCCAAACTCGTAATCTACACTTAATTGGAAATTATACTATTTAGGATCATTAAAGTTCTAATCAAAAGGCTTAGACCAGTACAGGTAAATAGCCAGCTTCAGACAAGTAAATGAGAATCATATTTTAGAACACATTATCTGTCGTAATATAAAACATATCATTATGTAAAAAAGTAAACAAATTAATATAAATTCTGTTTAAGGCTTTCACGGCCGGCTTCAATGTTATCAGAACATTGGACCACGGCCTTTCAGCCTGGCAAGCCGAAGTTCTGATAACAAATTGATATAAATTAAGTAAATATAAATTATAATTGCCTTGCAAAAGTTCGTCTTTCCGATCGCGAAAAAATGTTCACAACCGAAAATTGAATACTGCAACATCCGGAGGGGACGTGCTCTCCTCATGATAGTTTTTTTAAAATGTAATTGTCGTTTATGCACCTGACGACGACGACGATTTATTTATAGTGGTAGAAACGTTACGTTGATTACAATTTTAACGATGTCCGAAGCCCGAAGTAATACACTTAACAACATCTATTAGCTTTAAGGATCGTTTTGTTTCACAACGCTCAAATATTCTAAGATGTTAATGTAAAAATGCTACGAAAGAACAAAACTAATAAAACAGATCGTTTTAATTATTTTATAATATCACCTTATTTCAGTTCCGTCTTGTGGCTTCAAGTAGTTTATGTGACGCGTTTCGAAACGATCGTTCCGTCATATGACACACTTATCTCTTATAAGAGGTCGTCGAACACAATTTAAACACATATGAATGAAAACAGGTTTTCGTGTACGCTATTTGAATGGTATGCACCGTGTCGTCCACACGATCGTTCCGAAACGCGTCAGATAGCTACTAGAAGTTACTGTGACAAATTAAATAGGTCTAAGTTAATATAACAATTAAATCAATTGTGGCTTGGATTATGGAAACAAGAATTGCAAACAGACCGTGTTTTGGTCTGTAAATTCTATCGAAAACAAAGATTTAAAAAAAAAACATACAAGCACTTGGTAAGTTTCACAGTTTATTATTTATAGTAATAATAACACACTATTTGTTTGTACGATCTCTTTGAGAATAACTTAATGAGCTAAAACAGCTGTCAGAGGTAATAGTTTTTTTTTTAAACCTTTGCATTAATATGTTTCACCAAGTGCCCAACGAGTCATCAATCAATATCTATCGAAACCGTCCGATCACACTGAGAAGCAAACTGTGATTTAGATCACTAACCAGTTGGGATAGAAATAGTAGAAAAAAATAGCTCTTGTGGCAAAAGGACGGCGTCAGCGTAATAAAGGATTAAGTATAAAACAGTGTTAACAATGATCGTGAAAAAGAGGAGCTGCATGCTGAATTAGGCTTACGATTGGAGGTATAAAAATGCTTTAACAACGAACGTGAAAAAAAGAAGCGCCATGCTGACCTAAAGTTACGATTGCAGATTCACGGACGATCTAATGATGCTCATGAAGAATGGACTCATAGAGAATTCTATCATCAAATCATATTGTAGGTGAAACAAGAAGTCCTACAAATAAAGATGATGAGTGTAGAACGGTTGTACCAGAAAAACGACAGGCCACACTAAAATGCCTACAACAGAAAACTAGAGCTGGTAGAAACAATTGCAATGGAAACAAAAGAATTTTTGCAAACAGATCAAGTAAGAAAAAGAAGAAGGCGAGCCTAAAAAAAAACTGATGACACGCCAGAAAATTACAACGGAAGTGAGACTAGAAAATGTTATAAAAATTTAAAGTAAAAGGAGATGATTTCCGACCTAAGATAAATGCTTGTAAAAACAACCAAAGGAACATCTTAATTAATCGTGAGTGAGAATCTAACAAACGTGACTCACTACACATGCGTATATTATTGTATTTATAAAATATATTACCGTAATCCTTAAAACTGTAGAATTTACAGTGTGCAGTGGGGCGGATAAAATTCTGCCCGCACAGGGTTTTCTGATCAGCTCAATTAATCATTAATTAAGTTAAACTCCAGTGAGCACTTAATAATTTTTCTCCGTCTCCAAAGAAAACATTAGTTTTCTTTAATTACAAGTACATCCACCGTCCCCTTAAAAATTTTAGTTGATTAATTATATTAGGCGTCAGATTATACGAAATTCAGTATTAAAATTGAAGGCTCTTTGTTTAACGACGGACAAGGATTTCATAATTTAACTTATTTAGTGACATAATATATCCACGCTAAAGCAAACGACACGTACGTCCCTTCATTATGAAGCGTAAAACTAACTAATTTGTGGTCAATTTCTTGCTTCCATGTGGATGGTAATTATAGGCTAACCGCGGAATGCGGGTATTACCCATTCGTTGCAAATGGCTTTTCCATTTTTCTCTATACGACACTATCTTTTCTTCTAACTGAAAATATTTTCAATTCCTTTCTTACATCCTCATTTCTTATACGGCCTGCTTTTGTACATCCCTTTACTGTTCTTAAGTATTTCATTTCCGCTGATTGGATCTTATTCCCTAGTCGCTCTTCCTCATCGTCCAAGATTCGCAGCCATATAATAATGCTGGAACAGCCATCGTCTTATAAAATTTTTAATTTGTGTCCTTCCTGGTCCTGTTTTCAGAGGAACAAAATTACAAAAATCCAGCTTTATCTCTTATTTCTTTGGTAATACAATTGTATAATCGTATAACAATTGTAGAGCACGTAACCATATGATAAACACTAAAAATTAAAAACCTTGGGATTTCACAATTTTTTCAAATTTGGATCTCTTTTTTAGGCCCTGGGGTCCCAAATGTTTGTGAATCCAAAACGTAGGATTGAATTCAGATATTAGTTAACAGTCTCTTTAATTTGATATCCCAACGTGAATTCTTGAGATTTTATCAAAATTTTCAACTATATTTTGAGCTCTGACGTCCAAAAATATTTATATTTTCAAAAAATGAACACTATATTCAGATGTTGCATAAAAGTTTCTTTAATTTGATACTTCACATGGGCTTCTGCGATTTTTTCACAAATTTTACCTTCTCACATTTTTGACTCATGTCTTCTTCTTCTTCTCCTTCTTCTTCTTCTTCTTCTTCTTCTTCTTCTTCTTCTTCTTCTTCTTCTTCTTCTTCTTCTTCTTGGTTATATAAACCTGTTGCGGCACCCATCTCATCCTCGGACGATCCACGTCTGTTCTACCAATGGCCTTATAATTCAGTGCCGCTTTCGGCAATCGATCCTCTGTCATCCTTTCCAGATAATCCCAACATTGTCTTCTGTAAATTGAAATAATTTTATTTATGTCCCTTACTTTGAGTTCTGCTCTGATATCCTCATTCCTTATTCTATCTTGGAATGTATAATTTAAAGTATTTCGAAGAAGAAACTGCATTTCAGCACTCTGAATCTTGCCGCATTCCTTTTTTGTCATGATCCACGCCTCACTCGCATATTTTACAACGTGGGTATTGCAACTGTCTTATAAAATTTAATCCGTGTGCTGTGTCTTGTTTTGTTTCTAAGATTTCTGTGAATCGTACCACAAATATTCCAAAATTATTTATCTTCTCTTTTATATCATATTCAGATTCATAAATTACCGCACACCCGAGATATTTAAAACGGCTCTCTTGTTCTAAAGTGCTGTTGTTTATAACTATCTTAGTCGTCACTTGATATTTACCTTTAAAGGCCATGGTTTAGTTCTTTCTTACTGAAACTGTCAGTGAGTACTCTCGTGCCTCTTCTTGTAATAATCGAGGAGCTATAGAGGAGGTGACTGTTGCACGGAGATGTGTACAGCAAATTTTTTACTGAGTGTCTTCCTAACACCTATAGATCATTTTTAGCTATGGTACGCTTTTCTACTATGGGGAGACTTTTTTAAAAATGGCCGCCATGCCCTACCACGCTAACATTAGTAAAATCCATATACCTCGGAAACTACTCGTTTTAGCCCATTATTTCATAGGACAAAAAATGTTCAGAACACTTTTTTACATTGGATAAAATATATTTCAGTACTATAAATTATTTTTACATTTGTCCGATAAACCACATTTACAAAATCTAGAGCATGAGATAGAGTTTAATCTGTATGCACACTTATTTTGAAATCCGCAAGTCTTGCAAGTGCATGGGTGTGGAAAGTCACCTGGTAGATTCTGTTCAATAATTTTTTGCATCCACCCTGATTCACATTCTTCATATCCATAAAGAGAAGGGTCAAGATGTAGTGAATTTTGTTCTTCCAACAGGTTGTACCACCGAGCAGCTTTAAATATGCCCTCTTTATGTGTAGAGAAACACTCCAAGATGCTGGAGGGAGCTTTGTGAAGTCCAACTTTTTCATTTGATGGTACTTAGATGTACGAAGATCATCCATTTCCTTAAAACCTTTGCTTAGTACTCTTGTCAAGTATTCCTCTGCCTTTTCAATCATATTATCCGTTAATTCTTCTCATGTTTAAAAGGAATAAATCCCAAATTTTTAGTACCAAGCCACGTGTTGTTCAATCAAATATATTGCAACTTACCGTCTGCGGCTTTTAGAAACAACGTCTTCACTATAAAGTTGACATGTTTCGGGACACTTGTCCCATCATCAGAACTTTTGATGATGGGACAAGTGTCCCGAAACATGTCAACTTTATAGTGAAGACGTTGTTTCTAAAAGCCGCAGACGGTAAGTTGCAATATATCTGATTAATTCTTCTCTTCCAAATTCTTGTATAATGTGTGCACAGTCTTTAGCTTGTGTAAGAGCAGAGTGCTTTGTTCCAAATTTGCTCGTTGTGTCACAGCCAGTTAGTGAATGTATAGCGGGCAGCGTTTCAATGACCTGTTTGTCCAAAGCTTCTGATAGTTCATGAAGTGGAACATATCTTGGGGTTTGCCCAGTCCAAAAAAGAATCCATAATTGCTTTAATCCATTAGACTGGAACACATTGTGGAAGTAGTACACTGCGCATACAAATACGTCTGTGTCAGATGATGCTATTAGGATATTTTCATCACCCGTAGTGTTGATGGCATGATTAACGTGCAGAAATATTCGTTCATCAGCTTCTTCAAGAGGAGATCCGAACAAGACTTCTTCTGTTACCTCGTTTCCTTGCACCTTTAGTGCCTCTTCCCCAATCACACCACTTAAGTACACAGTTGCTCTCGAGAATCTGTCCTTATGTTCGAGAAAATAAAGTTTGAAGAATTTTTGTAGTTGTGTTTTGTTGTGGTTTGATGCCCAAATGCATCCATATCTTTAGACAAATCTATCAAATAAGTTGAGATTGTCACATTGATAGGATCTTTTTTCATGCGTCTCTGTCATAGGATTTTTTTAATGACACAGTGTTTTCTGATCTCATGTCCTTGAGGATAGCAGTAGTTTTCTTAATTTCAGTGTTGCACAAAATTATATCGGATAGTTTTGTGTTGCAGTAGAGAAAAGAGATGGTCAGTATAAACGAATATTTCCCTATAAAAACAAAGTAAGTAAATGAAATGGGTCTTTTTGAGTATGTTAAGCAATCCAACAGCAGAATTGTACAAATCACTATCCCACCCTTCATCATTCTCTGTAATGTCCTCAAAAATTTGTCTCAAGTCACCATAGTGGGAAAAGATGGTATGAACTGCTCTCGAATGAAAGTTCCAACGGGTAGTGGATGCTTGTGGAAGTTTAAATCCTCTAGATTCTAAAACCTGTGATCTCTTTGAGAATCTACAAAAAAATGTGTGAAATGCTGTCAGATTGTGAATGAAGAGCCTAACCGATTTTATTGTTTTAGTGCAATGAAGAAGAAATCCAAGCTCCTGTTTCCCGAGAAAATATACAATATCAACAAGTCTTTCAACAACAAGCCTATTTTGTTTCACGACTTCATTATGTTTAACAGCTTGAATTCTAGCCCCTTCAGAGAGAGTATGTTCAATCCTCACGCGTCCCAGCAAACGGTACCGCTCTTCATTTTGAATATGTTTATTTGAATTCTAGTGTTTGTCTGCCTTACTAAGAAAGTTTTTTGTTACCGTCACTCCATATAAAATCCATTCTTTTTCACCAGAAAACAAGATACATGTATAAAAAAAAAAGTCTGTTGGTTTCGGAACAGCCTGTCAACCACGAATATCGCTCGTACCAAGAAAACTGAAATTTTCTAGATACTTTACCATCAAAATGTTTAATTTCTAAATTAGGCGTAAATCTCTTGTTTTTAACACCACATTTTTCTTCGTAACTCCAAGAAGAAAACGGCTTACTTTTTAATAAGTTTAAAAGACCTGACAAAGTATTAAAAGGACCGCGTTCACCCATTTCGGGCGACACACTTATATTCAAACACAATAATATAACTAAATGAACTTCCAAATTTATAACTTGATTAGTTTCTATATATATGTTTAATGTCACAAATAATTTAAATGACAGTGTTGATCGTGTATTAGTTCACCGGAATCACAGGCACACTTTTAATAACCGCACAAAATAAACACGATTATAAACAACACAGCGCGCTTTAAAACTCGCACAACAGCAGTGAGACATGCCTCAACGCTACAGTGCGTGGAGCGCTGGTCAATCCCCCGCTCCCCGCACTGCCCTGTCTCGGCCAACACATTGCTTACATACGGTGTATACAAAAAACGCTGAGGCAGGTTCACATTGCCTCATTCGCTTTAAACTAACTATGTCTGCTGTCACTTGTCACCGTCTAGCGGTCGCTGAGTAAAGCATCTAATTAGTAAATTCGACAATTACAGTAACAACGTATAATCTTTACGTTACATACTTCATACGTATATATAATTTTTATTCCACAGAATTTTTTAGGGTAGGCATTGCCTCAATTGCCTCCATGTAACTTCGCCACTGGTAGGGAGTGGAACCCTGTGATTTTCTGCAAGAATTACTGATCTTTCTGCAAAAAAATAATTTGTCCTTTGAAGCGTTTCGTAGCTACTACATAAACCAACATGATTTAGCGATGTTATCAAAGTTTTGGATTTACAGGTTTCGTGGATTTCTTGTGCAGTTAAAACATGAAAAGGAGTTTTCTTCCGGCCATTGTGGAACGCATGATATAATATCTGGAAGGGGGTATCACGTTTTCTTTTCACACTTTCATTTTCTTTAATTGATGATGGTGATGTTGATAATGCCATAATTCTTTGAAAAAAATTGTCCCAGAATTCAGGCCTGTTGTTTTTAAAATGTAGTAGACTCATTTCTAAGTCTTCTGCTTCACAGAATTTGTCATCTAGCTGGGGAAGTCATACTGTGTAAGCTCTCTCGCTAATTCATCAGTTATATCTTTTAAGCTGTTAGTGCTGCAGATTCTTTGGATTGTTTTCGAAACACTTATGTTTGCGAAATGTACAATCTGGGATTTTGAACGTTCCTTAGGATAAGTGAAAGCTATTTCCTCTCCGAAATGCTTAATCAATAGGTTTTTTCATTTGCCTATTTGAAAGAAGAGACTCAAGTTCACATTCAGAATTCATAAATGAGGTAAGATGTGACAGTTCATAACCATTTTCAGACAGATCTAATTTATCAAGTAACTTTTGAAATCATGTTGTAACATTGGAGTCTTGTATCAAAGTTTCAAATTATCAACATTTCTGGAGTACTTTGATAAGTAGTTAGTCATGCATAATTTATGATATAGAACATCAGCTGCGACAACGCTTTCTACATCATCAAGAATGCTCACCCTTGAAAAAACATCATCTTGAAAGTGGTGTGTCGCTGTTAAGAATTTCTCAGCTCTTACTTTTTCACAAATTCTTAGAAGTCTCAAATCTCCTTTGTATTTTTTGTTATTACAAATAACACACATTTCTCCATCGCGTTTTTGTCTTGTGCTTTGTCTTCTTCTGATGTCATCACTATCTTTTGATTTACTAGTTGAAGCTTTTTCAATCCAACTGAGCGGTCCTTTTTATGTGCCCTATTTGCTTTCAAACAGTATTTTTTGTAGCACTCGAGATGGTAAAAAAATTCTTCTTTGTTGAGTTTCTTAATAAACTCGACATCCTCACAATAATTCGATGCTTCAGTTAATTTTTTTCTCCCGTTATCAGTCCCGTACGTCTTTTTTCCTGTTACGTCTTTTTCACATATAACACAAAGTTCAGAGATATCGTGAATTTTCCTCTTTTTGGTTGCTGGGGCAAGTTGTAATTTTTTCATGTTTGGTTTGTTTCAACCAAAATTAGGCAATACCATAATTCCATTCAATTATATCCTGCAACCAAAAAAAGGTTATTCAGGATATAAGCACACTTTTTTGTTTAAATATCCAATGCAGCAAATGAAAAGTATGTTATTCTAATGTAAAAACGTGTTTTTAACACTTTTTGGTCTTTATAATTTTTGATTACAATGAGTGGTTTCTGAGATATATGGATTTTTCCTCAGGATGTTCTAATGGTGCGGCGGCCATCTTGAAAAAAAATCTCCCCATGTCAGGAGCGCGTACCCAAGCTACAAATGATTCATAGATGTTAGGAAATCACCCTGTGACAAAATTTGCTGTACACATCTTTATGCAACAGTCGCCTTCTCTATAGCCCCTAGACTATAATTTAAACCCCACTTTTTGACTTATGTCCTCCCATCTTTAGAGGAATCTGTCTAATAAAAGAATAGGCTTCTGTTGATCGTGCGTATGGATGCGCATCCCAAGTATTACCAAAATCGGCCGGTAGTTGCGTTCAAACGTTATCGTGACACATACGCCAAATAGACAGACAAATACCAAACGGTCTAGTTAAAACTGAGAATAGTTCCGGCTTTTTAAACAGTAGTGTATCAGTGTTTTAAAATTTAAATTTAAGTGTTTAAATTTTCAAAAAAGGATCTCTATATTCAGATTCCAGATAAACGTTCGCAAGGGCTTTTGCGATTTTTTCACAACTTTTACTTCCTTAGATTTTTTTACTTCTATCCCCCATAGTTTAGAGAAATCTGTCTAAAAAAAAAAATAAAAAAAAAAATAGGCTTCTGTTGATCGTGTGTATGGATACGCATGTCAAGTATTACGAAAAATCGGTTGTTGCGTTCAAACGTTATCGTTATCGTAAGACATATGCCAAAATAGACAGACAAATACCAAACGGTCTAGTTAGAACTGAGAACTCGTTTCGCTCCTTCAGTAATGCAATATAACGAAATAATACCGGCAGTGTAAACACAACGTAACTCCCGGCTTTTTAAACAATAGTGTAGCTGTGTAAAACGGTGAGCGAAAAACTCAAGTTTCATAAAGCGAGCGCTGACCGCCAGGAAACTCCTCCATTATTTTACTGTAAATGGAAAATTTATAAACAGAGAGAGAGAGAGAGAGAGAGGCACTTTGCCGTGTACACTACACTTGACCCGACATTAAGTGGTGAAGTGCTCTTTTGTTGTCACTGTTTACCACACTCTTTACAGCGCGTAATTAAAAAACTGTTGTTTCAAAAATAACCAATTTAACATTTTAGAAGTTTTATCACAGCAGTGCGATAAGAAAATAAATATCTGATAGACAGTCGTGCTGCCTGATAATAATATGAGCTGATTGATTTCGATTGAAATACGTCAGCTAATATTCAACATAATATATATAAAAAATATATAGTATATGCTGATAAAGAAGAATGTCCGAGAAAAAATAGTCCCAAAAATTTGAAGTCAATGGCGGTGAATTTGAGAGGGTGGATAGTTTTAGATATCTTGGGTCCCTCTTGACGTCAAAAAAATCAGATGGCAATGGAAATTCAAGACAAACTGGCCATGGCAAATAGATACTACTTTTCTTTGCTGCCTATCCTAAAGTCCAGAAAAATTTCTTGAACCTCCAAGGTCGAGATTTACAAAACTGTACTGCGGCCAGTAGTATTATATGCTTCAGAAGCCTGGACCATGGCCTCAGCCCAAGAAGTTATGATCTGAAGATGGGAAAGAAAGATTCTGAGGAGGATATGTGGAGGTGTACTAGATACCGGAATGTGGCGTATGAGGACAAACGCCGAATTGTACGATCTATACAAGGAAACGGACATCGTCACAGCAATAAGACAAGGCAGAATTAGGTGGGCACATGACGTGCAAAGAATGACAGAGGAAAGAGCAGTGAAAAAAGTATTCATTGGAGGACCAGGTGGAAGAAGAGCAAAAGGGAGGCCGAGAAGAACATGGGTGGACGATGTAGATGAAGATATGAGAAGACAGGGTGGGGGGGTCAGAAGGTGGCGAAGAGTCGCACAGGATAGACAGGAGCGGAGGCCAGGGCTCTTCATGAGCTGTACCGCCGCCCCGTGGAGTAGTAGCAGTAGTATACTATGTTGTTTATTTGATTTAAACTATTAGAAAACTCTAAAGAATTCATGTAGCATGGTAGTGACCTTACTCGCTTTCAGAACGGAGCCTAACGGTTTCGAATCCACTTGGTCGTGTTTATCGGCCGGGCTCTGAGTCACCAGTTGGGTCTTATCAACATATACGTTAAAGCCAGGCTAGGCTAGGCATAGTTCTGTGCATGTAACGCGTTGTTATTTACCAGTTCCATCCATCATCATTATCATGGTCATCGTCGTCGTCGGCGTCACCTCCGTCACAGATTATCTCTTCCATATGTTCCGTCTGCTCTTCGGATGATACAGCAGAGGCATCGTCAGTTACAACTGTGAAGATATAAACGTTTCCCATCAAGACGTTAACAGTGTCTTGAGCTTCCAGACCTGCCTGGGTTCCGCTCAGAATTCCACCTCCTGAGTTCTTCCGCTCTCTCCTTCTCTCCGTCTTTGGGAACATAGTTCTCTCCCGTCCCTAAGACCCCAGACGAGGGTCGTGTGCGGGATACAGTGATTCAAAGGCAGATGAGCCCAGGTTTTTTAGCGAGTCGTTACTTCTCTCCCCATTTATACAAACCAGAAATTTAAAGGATGACGGAGATGTTTCAAGCCTCTGCTTATACCATCCACGGCACTCTATCGAGCTGGAGGTCTGTTGTTCTGAACGCTGACCAGGAGCCTGACAATGTTACCGTCAGTACCCTTGGCTCATAGACGTGCAACTCTAACCCTCCGCGGGTTCCGGAAATGTCATACTATCAAGGATTTAGAATAGCCGGAAGCAGCACTCCGACTCCACCGCTCAAGGCGGGCACGGAGCCGGAACAGTCCAACCCAGTACATTGGAAACAAGTCCAGTTATCCGGATTTGCCACAGAATCGCAGACTAGGCGTGCCCTGCCCAAATCCTAAGGGGCTGAGAATATACGCTTTGTATATTCTTACTCAATACAAGGCTGTGCACTTTATATGGTCACTTTTCCTTTTTCTCCCGTCTTGTACTGTTTCAGCTAAATCTATCAGTATTATCCATCTTTTTTAAGTACTTTTTCATCATCATTATCATTTTCAAAGATTAAGCCAAAGATGGTTTGTTTCGGTCTTAACAAGACAAAGATGAGAGCTGGTCACTCCAGCACTTCCTCGGACGTCCCACACCTCTCCGACCCCTCGGCTTCTTTTTCCTCTTCTTCTTATTTGTTCCCAAGGTTTCTTTAGCCTGACTTTGTTTCTCTCCTTTAACGATCTTGTCTCATACTCTCCTCGAGTTATTCTTTCCTCACTAATTCTCTGGTTTCTGTGCCAGACCCATCGCTGACAATCTGTTTGAATCCATTTTCTTAACACGTCTGTGCCACTGTTGATATTTTCTCCGTTTATTCAAGTATTTTGAATCCTCTGACTACCTTCATTATTATTTCCTTCGTTTTTTAATATTATATAGCCTATACTTTGCACTCTCGATACCCTTAATGAGTGTCGTAAAAAAAATCCATTTCTTTACCCTACCTCAAGCCACGTACTTAAGTTCTTATTTTACTACCACATTTCGGATCTATGTAAAAAAATATCCTTTATTAACAAAACTAGAAACTACCGCGCTATTGGGGCGTGGTCGATTGCTTACAAGGTGACTCATATTTTGCTAAACGATTCGGCCACCCACCGGAGTCATTTAGTCATTCATTCGGCGACTACAATCATTTAGTCTTTTGCGACACTCAAGGGGAAACACTGAGTTTGTTTTCTATTCGTTATGCTTACAAAATCCTGAATCTGTGTAGAATTATTTTCGTATACACAAAGACATATGTTTGTCGGGTCATCTGATGTGAAATCAAGGTAAAGCGAACTAAGAATGTACATCAACGTAAGTCATTTCCAGGTAAAAATACCGTAGCCGTTTATAATTAGTATGAACACGCAAGCCAATTGTTTACGTAGCAGTATGAGGAGTGCCTCGGCGCGTTTCATCGAGTTATTTTAATCGAAAACGAATCATCACTAACGCTTGCATATGCAGACACCTCAGTGAGATCAGACCGCTACACTCGGTGACTGTTTGTAAGCAGTGCTCAGCTGTGTCGATATCAAGTGCTCGTTTATCGATACTAACTCGGAAAAAGCGAGTAGTATTGTCGACACTGACATTTACAGAACGCGCGTGCATTGTGAGTGAGCGATTTGCTTAAAAGTCATGAACCCAACAACACGCCAACCTACCTACAACACACGTGTAACGTTTCTCTCAGGATAAGCTGCTACTACACACGCTCACTTCGAAGACGCGCATTCAGTTCCTCATAGGCGCCTATACGTAACATACAGGATCAGACAAAGTCATGAACCCAACAACACGCCAACCTACCTACAACACACGTGTAACGTTTCTCTCAGGATAAGCTGCTACTACACACGCTCACTTCCAAGACGCGCATTCAGTTCCTCATAGGCGCCTATACGTAACATACAGGATCAGACAAAGTCATGAACCCAACAACACGCCAACCTACCTACAACAAACGTGTAACGTTTCTCTCAGGATAAGCTGCTACTACACACGCTCACTTCCAAGACGCGCATTCAGTTCCTCATAGGCGCCTATACGTACATACAGGGTCAGACAAAGTCATGAACCCAACAACACGCCAACCTACCTACAACACACGTGTAACGTTTCTCTCAGGATAAGCTGCTACTACACACGCTCACTTCCAAGACGCGCATTCAGTTCCTCATAGGCGCCTATACGTACATACAGGGTCAGACAAAGTCATGGACCCAACAACACGCCAACCTACCTACAACACACGTGTAACGTTTCTCTCAGGATAAGCTGCTACTACACACGCTCACTTCCAAGACGCGCATTCAGTTCCTCATAGGCGCCTATACGTAACATACAGGATCAGACAAAGTCATGAACCCAACAACACGCCAACCTACCTACAACACACGTGTAACGTTTCTCTCAGGATAAGCTGCTACTACACACGCTCACTTCCAAGACGCGCATTCAGTTCCTCATAGGCGCCTATACGTAACATACAGGATCAGACAAAGTCATGAACCCAACAACACGCCAACCTACCTACAACACACGTGTAACGTTTCTCTCAGGATAAGCTGCTACTACACACGCTCACTTCCAAGACGCGCATTCAGTTCCTCATAGGCGCCTATACGTACATACAGGATCAGACAAAGTCATGAACCCAACAACACGCCAACCTACCTACAACACACGTGTAACGTTTCTCTCAGGATAAGCTGCTACTACACACGCTCACTTCCAAGACGCGCATTCAGTTCCTCATAGGCGCCTATACGTAACATACAGGATCAGACAAAGTCATGAACCCAACAACACGCCAACCTACCTACAACACACGTGTAACGTTTCTCTCAGGATAAGCTGCTACTACACACGCTCACTTCCAAGACGCGCATTCAGTTCCTCATAGGCGCCTATACGTAACATACAGGATCAGACAAAGTCATGAACCCAACAACACGCCAACCTACCTACAACACACGTGTAACGTTTCTCTCAGGATAAGCTGCTACTACACACGCTCACTTCCAAGACGCGCATTCAGTTCCTCATAGGCGCCTATACGTACATACAGGGTCAGACAAAGTCATGAACCCAACAACACGCCAACCTACCTACAACACACGTGTAACGTTTCTCTCAGGATAAGCTGCTACTACACACGCTCACTTCCAAGACGCGCATTCAGTTCCTCATAGGCGCCTATACGTACATACAGGGTCAGACAAAGTCATGGACCCAACAACACGCCAACCTACCTACAACACACGTGTAACGTTTCTCTCAGGATAAGCTGCTACTACACACGCTCACTTCGAAGACGCGCATTCAGTTCCTCATAGGCGCCTATACGTAACATACAGGATCAGACAAAGTCATGAACCCAACAACACGCCAACCTACCTACAACACACGTGTAACGTTTCTCTCAGGATAAGCTGCTACTACACACGCTCACTTCGAAGACGCGCATTCAGTTCCTCATAGGCGCCTATACGTAACATACAGGATCAGACAAAGTCATGAACCCAACAACACGCCAACCTACCTACAACACACGTGTAACGTTTCTCTCAGGATAAGCTGCTACTACACACGCTCACTTCCAAGACGCGCATTCAGTTCCTCATAGGCGCCTATACGTACATACAGGGTCAGACAAAGTCATGAACCCAACAACACGCCAACCTACCTACAACACACGTGTAACGTTTCTCTCAGGATAAGCTGCTACTACACACGCTCACTTCCAAGACGCGCATTCAGTTCCTCATAGGCGCCTATACGTACATACAGGGTCAGACAAAGTCATGGACCCAACAACACGCCAACCTACCTACAACACACGTGTAACGTTTCTCTCAGGATAAGCTGCTACTACACACGCTCACTTCCAAGACGCGCATTCAGTTCCTCATAGGCGCCTATACGTACATACAGGGTCAGACAAAGTCATGAACCCAACAACACGCCAACCTACCTACAACACACGTGTAACGTTTCTCTCAGGATAAGCTGCTACTACACACGCTCACTTCCAAGACGCGCATTCAGTTCCTCATAGGCGCCTATACGTACATACAGGATCAGACAAAGTCATGAACCCAACAACACGCCAACCTACCTACAACACACGTGTAACGTTTCTCTCAGGATAAGCTGCTACTACACACGCTCACTTCCAAGACGCGCATTCAGTTCCTCATAGGCGCCTATACGTACATACAGGGTCAGACAAAGTCATGAACCCAACAACACGCCAACCTACCTACAACACACGTGTAACGTTTCTCTCAGGATAAGCTGCTACTACACACGCTCACTTCCAAGACGCGCATTCAGTTCCTCATAGGCGCCTATACGTACATACAGGGTCAGACAAAGTCATGAACCCAACAACACGCCAACCTACCTACAACACACGTGTAACGTTTCTCTCAGGATAAGCTGCTACTACACACGCTCACTTCGAAGACGCGCATTCAGTTCCTCATAGGCGCCTATACGTAACATACAGGATCAGACAAAGTCATGAACCCAACAACACGCCAACCTACCTACAACACACGTGTAACGTTTCTCTCAGGATAAGCTGTTACTACACACGCTCACTTCCAAGACGCGCATTCAGTTCCTCATAGGCGCCTATACGTACATAAAGGGTCAGACAAAGTCATGAACCCAACAACACGCCAACCTACCTACAACACACGTGTAACGTTTCTCTCAGGATAAGCTGCTACTACACACGCTCACTTCCAAGACGCGCATTCAGTTCCTCATAGGGGCCTATACGTACATACAGGGTCAGACAAAGTCATGAACCCAACAACACGCCAACCTACCTACAACACACGTGTAACGTTTCTCTCAGGATAAGCTGCTACTACACACGCTCACTTCCAAGACGCGCATTCAGTTCCTCATAGGCGCCTATACGTACATACAGGGTCAGATAAAGTCATGAACCCAACAACACGCCAACCTACCTACAACACACGTGTAACGTTTCTCTCAGAATAAGCTGCTACTACACACCCTCACTTCCAAGACGCGCATTCAGTTCCTCATAGGCGCCTATACGTACATACAGGGTCAGACAAAGTCATGAACCCAACAACACGCCAACCTACCTACAACACACGTGTAACGTTTCTCTCAGGATAAGCTGCTACTACACACGCTCACTTCCAAGACGCGCATTCAGTTCCTCATAGGCGCCTATACGTACATACAGGGTCAGACAAAGTCATGAACCCAACAACACGCCAACCTACCTACAACACACGTGTAACGTTTCTCTCAGGATAAGCTGCTACTACACACGCTCACTTCGAAGACGCGCATTCAGTTCCTCATAGGCGCCTATACGTACATACAGGGTCAGACAAAGTCATGAACCCAACAACACGCCAACCTACCTACAACACACGTGTAACGTTTCTCTCAGGATAAGCTGCTACTACACACGCTCACTTCCAAGACGCGCATTCAGTTCCTCATAGGCGCCTATACGTACATACAGGGTCAGACAAAGTCATGAACCCAAAAACACGCCAACCTACCTACAACACACGTGTAACGTTTCTCTCAGGATAAGCTGCTACTACACACGCTCACTTCCAAGACGCGCATTCAGTTCCTCATAGGCGCCTATACGTACATACAGGGTCAGACAAAGTCATGAACCCAACAACACGCCAACCTACCTACAACACACGTGTAACGTTTCTCTCAGGATAAGCTGCTACTACACACGCTCACTTCCAAGACGCGCATTCAGTTCCTCATAGGCGCCTATACGTACATACAGGGTCAGACAAAGTCATGAACCCAACAACACGCCAACCTACCTACAACACACGTGTAACGTTTCTCTTAGGATAAGCTGCTACTACACACGCTCACTTCCAAGACGCGCATTCAGTTCCTCATAGGCGCCTATACGTACATACAGGGTCAGACAAAGTCATGAACCCAACAACACGCCAACCTACCTACAACACACGTGTAACGTTTCTCTCAGAATAAGCTGCTACTACACACCCTCACTTCCAAGACGCGCATTCAGTTCCTCATAGGCGCCTATACGTACATACAGGGTCAGACAAAGTCATGAACCCAACAACACGCCAACCTACCTACAACACACGTGTAACGTTTCTCTCAGGATAAGCTGCTACTACACACGCTCACTTCCAAGACGCGCATTCAGTTCCTCATAGGCGCCTATACGTACATACAGGGTCAGACAAAGTCATGAACCCAACAACACGCCAACCTACCTACAACACACGTGTAACGTTTCTCTCAGGATAAGCTGCTACTACACACGCTCACTTCGAAGACGCGCATTCAGTTCCTCATAGGCGCCTATACGTAACATACAGGATCAGACAAAGTCCTGAACCCAACAACACGCCAACCTACCTACAACACACGTGTAACGTTTCTCTCAGGATAAGCTGCTACTACACACGCTCACTTCCAAGACGCGCATTCAGTTCCTCATAGGCGCCTATACGTACATACAGGGTCAGACAAAGTCATGAACCCAACAACACGCCAACCTACCTACAACACACGTGTAACGTTTCTCTCAGGATAAGCTGCTACTACACACGCTCACTTCCAAGACGCGCATTCAGTTCCTCATAGGCGCCTATACGTACATACAGGGTCAGACAAAGTCATGAACCCAACAACACGCCAACCTACCTATAACACACGTGTAACGTTTCTCTCAGGATAAGCTGCTACTACACACGCTCACTTCCAAGACGCGCATTCAGTTCCTCATAGGCGCCTATACGTATATACAGGGTCAGACAAAGTCATGAACCCAACAACACGCCAACCTACCTACAACACACGTGTAACGTTTCTCTCAGGATAAGCTGCTACTACACACGCTCACTTCCAAGACGCGCATTCAGTTCCTCATAGGCGCCTATACGTACATACAGGGTCAGACAAAGTCATGAACCCAACAACACGCCAACCTACCTACAACACACGTGTAACGTTTCTCTCAGGATAAGCTGCTACTACACACGCTCACTTCCAAGACGCGCATTCAGTTCCTCATAGGCGCCTATACGTACATACAGGGTCAGACAAAGTCATGAACCCAACAACACGCCAACCTACCTACAACACACGTGTAACGTTTCTCTCAGGATAAGCTGCTACTACACACGCTCACTTCGAAGACGCGCATTCAGTTCCTCATAGGCGCCTATACGTACATACAGGGTCAGACAAAGTCATGAACCCAACAACACGCCAACCTACCTACAACACACGTGTAACGTTTCTCTCAGGATAAGCTGCTACTACACACGCTCACTTCCAAGACGCGCATTCAGTTCCTCATAGGCGCCTATACGTACATACAGGGTCAGACAAAGTCATGAACCCAACAACACGCCAACCTACCTACAACACACGTGTAACGTTTCTCTCAGGATAAGCTGCTACTACACACGCTCACTTCCAAGACGCGCATTCAGTTCCTCATAGGCGCCTATACGTACATACAGGGTCAGACAAAGTCATGAACCCAACAACACGCCAACCTACCTACAACACACGTGTAACGTTTCTCTCAGGATAAGCTGCTACTACACACGCTCACTTCCAAGACGCGCATTCAGTTCCTCATAGGCGCCTATACGTACATACAGGGTCAGACAAAGTCATGAACCCAACAACACGCCAACCTACCTACAACACACGTGTAACGTTTCTCTCAGGATAAGCTGCTACTACACACGCTCACTTCCAAGACGCGCATTCAGTTCCTCATAGGCGCCTATACGTACATACAGGGTCAGACAAAGTCATGAACCCAACAACACGCCAACCTACCTACAACACACGTGTAACGTTTCTCTCAGGATAAGCTGCTACTACACACGCTCACTTCCAAGACGCGCATTCAGTTCCTCATAGGCGCCTATACGTATATACAGGGTCAGACAAAGTCATGAACCCAACAACACGCCAACCTACCTACAACACACGTGTAACGTTTCTCTCAGGATAAGCTGCTACTTCAGACGCTCACTTCGAAGACACGCATTCAGTTCCTCATAGGCGCCTATACGTACATACAGGGTCAGACAAAGTCATGAACCCAACAACACGCCAACCTACCTACAACACACGTGTAACGTTTCTCTCAGGATAAGCTGCTACTACACACGCTCACTTCCAAGACGCGCATTCAGTTCCTCATAGGCGCCTATACGTACATACAGGGTCAGACAAAACTTTTTACTTAAAAATTTATAAGCGCGCGTGCTCGCGAGAGCGGCCGTGAATATAAAGTTTTCCGGTCTTTGTCGACGTTTAAGGGTGGGAACGCCAACATCCGTTCTAGTTGTAGGGTCACGACAAAGATGTGTAAGATTTGTTGGCAACGAAAGTCTTTTTTTTATCCTTCATTATTTTGAACAAAGTACTTTTTTTTCAAATGTATTTTAGATTTATAATCTGTTCGACTAAGCAAACATTGAACAAACTGACTGACAAAACGCATACATGATTATGAAGAGTTTACCATTCACAGGGCAACGTTTGTATAACAAGCGGCTAACGAACACAGGAACCGAATATCGCCTTGAGGGATAAGACGATCTCCTCTATCAAGTGCCAATGGCCTCCTTGGTGGGCAGATGAGCGGATAGAGGGCACCCTATTCTCCTAGGGGTGAGAAATCACTTCTAAAGGCGTATACGCCAACGGCATAGGATGCACAAGGCAAGGGGAAACCACTGCATTAAAGATCTGTTTAAGATATTCCTAGTATCAACAGGTCTATGATGTATGATGGTTGCTTCTCTTGTACAATATTCCGGATGTAAAACGGTCCCCTGTTCGGATCTCCGGGTGGGGACTACTCGAGAATTTAGTCCAGTTAAGCAAACAGCTTATGGTCGATATCAACTGCACATCATATTGTGAGTTGAAAAGAAAAGCAGAAAAGCGGGAAGAATGGCGAGCTGCTGCCAACTAACCTATGGGCTGGTAACCTAGAAGAGACCATTGACAGATTAAACAGATTCACAAATTACAAGACTAAATGGCAAAAACATGTAAAGAAATGAACAAAAGTCACTTCGACTTGCTGCTGGCATGATACAATAAATTCAAAATGTTAAACACTGGGCTTATAAGGCAGATATACTAGTATACTTAAATTTGACATGAGCACAAAGTATACACATATTACAGAACATATAACACACACATTACAATACAGATAATACAGAGTACACATTATTTGTTGAACCTGAAGGTTATGTCTAACAAGCCTATTTCGCGATATTTATTGATGACTCGTTGGACACTTGTGAAACATATTAATACAAAGGTTTTTAAAAAAATATATGACCACTTGGTAAGTTTCACAGTTTTTATTTGAAACTGTGATAAAAAAGTAATAATTTTTATTTGAAAAAGTAATAAAAGCTGTAAAACTTACCAAGTGTTTATTCATTTTTAAAAACGTTTGTATAACATGCCTATTCCTTTTTAGTCTGTAAATATCTTCACTATTATCTAACAAATTAATTGCTAGGGAGTTAGGATGATTTTCTAATTTTCTAATCTGTTTCCTGCAGAGGCGCACGATTTCTTCCCTCACAGTTGGAACTTTGATGTCTCGGTGTATGTAGTACATTTATGATTTCTTAAAATTTTAATTTATTTAATTATGAAAAAATAACAAAAACCCCAATTAATCAACTACTTTTTTACCAATATAACAATTGTAGAGCGCGCAAAATCATGCAATGAACAATAAAAATTAGAAACATTAGGATTTGGGTTACAGTCCCTTTTAATCTCACACTCTGCTGGATTTCAAATTTTTTTACGTTTTTATGATCTCATGTTAGGGCTCTGGGGTCGTAAAATTAAAAAAAAAATTTACTTAACTTGACACTACAGCTAGATGTTAGTTAAAACTAACTTTAATTTGACACCTTACATGGATTTTATCAACATTTCTGCTCACTTTTTGTGCCTTGAGATCCAAAAATTTTGAAATTTTTGAAAATAAACATTACAAAGATTTTGGTTAAAATTCCCTTTAATCTTAGGCATTAAAAAAGTTTTCACACTTTTGATCCCCTCACATTTTTTGGGTTGATAAAATGCCTTTCGCCCCCTATTTTTGGGGAGAATCAATCGCAAAAACAACAGGGCTCTGTAGGATTAAAGTGTTGACACACATGCCGAGTTTTATGAAAATCGATTAGTGTGTTCAAAAGTTATCGTGAGACATATCCAGATAGGATTGGTAATAGACAATAGACAAATTGTCAAACCGAACCGTCAAGTTGAAACGGAAAGTCGATAGTTCGATAAATTATATATCATTATCATCTTCACATCACGTTTTAAGCACTGTTCCCCCGATCGATACGGTTCCCATCTTTTCGTCTGTCCCGTCTAAGTTTCTTTTTCCTTTTGCTTTATATAAATTTCTATTTGTAAGATAATGTATTTCCTTTCATTATTTCCAAATGTTTATTCCATTTAATTCAATTTTCTTTTATTTTTTTCATTTTAAGTAGGCTAAATATTTGAAGTTCTTATATGATAGTTTTGTTCCTTATCTCACATGATTGTTACATAATTTCACTCTTGTCAGAAACTCCGTGTGAGCTTGTATTCTTGTGCTTTTGTTGTGTCCCAGATTTCACTGCCGTTCATAAGTGCGGATACTGCTGGCGTTTTATAAAATTTCAGCGCGGTCGCTTTTCTTGTTTTTATTTTTTTCAGACATCGGGCAATTGTACCGCATAAATTGTTAAGAACTACCAAAATTCAGTCCAAATCTTTACTGAAATCATAAGAAATGTCGCATTCTGCATATTTAAAACGGCTTATCAGGTGTAGTGTTTTGTTGTGTAAGGAACTGTCTTGGAATCGTTTTAAGTAAGAAACATCGTGGATGTAGCGACTGCGTCGCTATTCGTGCAACGTAAACAGTATCTTATTCTTTTTTTCCCACGGTAACTGTAGTTCCTGTTTCCTGACGATGTGGGTTAATAGGATACAAATAAATGCAACTATTAATTCCGACCCTGGCGTCCGGCGGAACGAATAAATCACAGTGATAAACGCGATACCGTCCGAGGTGCGTGACCCATACGGTCAGCTGGCCGTAACTCTATGTATCCAGCACACCGTCGATAATCGTCTACTGATTATGTATTTGTAATCGTAGTATTCGTTATACAAGGGCTGTTATTGGTTGAAATATAAGTAAACTGGTTGCCACAGCAATATTAGCGGCTAGGATCCGTTTACATTTGTACACACAATACGCGTTTTGTTGATGTCTGTTCGAGTAATGCCCGACGAAACTTGGAACTTGTAATTGAGTCTTACGTTACGCCAAATATAGTTTATTACTAACGCCTTCCGGGCTATCAAGCCGTGCTCCGTTTCATCCACTCCATCGATGGCCATCTTCAGTGCCGGAAGTACTGAAAGTACTGACAGAGGTCACAGTATTGTGGATGGAGTGGCTGAAACGTTTGGTAATTCTAACATCGGACTACGGCCTGGTAGCCCGGAAGGCGTTAATAATAAATACGGCCCCGGCGGTGAAAGCTTGACGCAACAAATGTAGTGTATGTTTGGGCATTATTAGAAACGTATCACTTGGAAAAACGTGTCAATTAAAATGATTTAAATAAACCACAAAAGCTTGGTAGTTTAATAATTTATTCCTAAACTCTGGCAATTGTTTCAGCCGATTAGGCTGTTCTCAAGGACCTGGTAAATCTAACACTGTATTGGATTTTTGCAATGTTTTCTTCTTCTTCTTCTTCTTCTTCTTCTTCTTCTTCTTCTTCTTCTTCTTCTTCTTCTTCTTCTTCTTCTTCTTCTTCTTCACTTCATGTTTTAGGTATTCTGCCTGTTACGGTTCCCACATTTTCCTTGGTCTACCTAAATTTCTTCTTCCTCTGGCTCTGTATTTTCTAGCTTTTACTGGAATCCTGTATTGTTGCATTCTTTCTAAATGTTCTTGCCACTTGTTTCTGTTAAATTTTATCTTTTCATTTAAGTTGAATACCTGAAGTTCTTGTCTAATCGTTTCATTTCTTATTCTGTCTATGCGACTACAGCCCTTAACTCGTCTTAAGAATCTCATTTCCTGGGCCTGAATTCGATTTTCTTGTGCCTTTGTCGTTAACCATATTTCGCTGCCATATATAAGTGCGGGGACAGCCATTGTTGTATAAAATTTCAACATTGTCTCTTTCCTGGCTTTATTTTTTAGGCATCGACTGATAGTTAAAAGTACATATTTTTTGTCGATATCTTTACTGTAATCGAAGGAAATATCACAACCTAGGTATTTAACATTTTTTATTTGATCCAGCACAATGTTTTCACAATGTTATTTTCTTCTTTGAGCCCTCGAGTCTTAAAATCTTGAAATTTCAAAAACTCAACATGACACTTAACTGTTAGTTAATATTCTCTTCAATTTAATACCCTACATAAATCTTTGCGATTTTATCAAAATTGTATGTACGAAAAGTCATTTGTTAAAAGAAGCCATATAGTTTGTTCTAGTTGATTTTGAGATTCGCTTTCTTTTTACACTTGCGTTTTACATTCACTTGCTCTTCCAGACCTCCAAGCTCTTATATACACACACTCTTAACACATGTTCACCTTCCAACACATTCTTTCTATTTAGTTGTTCTTACCAGCTCTTTGAGAATAACCAAATCGACTGAAACAATCAGGGCCGCCGCTAGGGTGCTTGCTGCCCATATCCAGTTTTACCTTTGCCGCCCTCCTGGAATACTTTTCATATTCCTACTTTGCCACACTATTTAATATTATTTGCCAGCGTCGACTTGCACGCGCCTGTCTACAAAACCACAAAGAGACCGCAGCTATAACTCAGATATAAATGTCGCGCAACAATACCTATACGCTTTCTTGACAGTCAAAACAAAGGCTGATGCCAGTACACTGCGGCAGTGCTAGCAGAACAAACATCAAGAACAACTCAATAAACGTTAATGTCATATACCTAGACATAGTCGGTATTAATTGTTTTAATTCAGTTTGCAATATCTGATGATGAATTTGGCAGTCTACGGCAGCCCCTTTGGTATGGCCGCCATTGTGCGGAGCACATTTTCCACAATGGTAGCGGCGGCCCTGGAAATAATTGTCAGAGTTTAAAAATAACACTGTGAAAACACCAAGTATTTATGTATATGTAAATATTTTTAATAGTTAATTTGAATTACATTTAAGATTGCCAAGCACAGTTATGGAATGGGCTCCACCAGGAAGAAGGAAAAGGGGAAGACCACCCATCACCTGGATAGACGAAACTCAGACTATATTGAGGGAACGAGAAATTGAAGAAGTTCTTTGGATGGACAAGCAGCAACGGATGATGAGAATTCAATCACTTCTGTAATCTTTGGTTCCGGAAAATGTGTAAACATTGTACAGCCGGAATAATAATAATGAATTGCATTTGAAGCGTAGGCTGAAGGTGAAACTTATGGGGAGGGGGATGGACACCACTGAGGGTGAAACAGTAAAAACTCTTGAAAAGAGAGAAGACAAACTGGTTGTCAGAGCCGACACACAGGACAAGAGCACAGGTATAGTGAACACACTTATGAAGTCTGGACCCCACAACAGTACAGTATAAGAATTAGGTTAGTAACTTTACAGCGTACTAGTGTCGCAAAATCGCCTTCAATCCAACAGCCAAGCAGAAATGTTAATGTTGATTTCACACAACACGGATCCCACAGCTGGCAGATGGTGAAAAAACTAAAAAGAAGTCGCCAATCTTCAGAAAACACATCTGAAACACACACTCAGCATAATGACCACAACAGATTTACGGTGTTACCTATAGATGCCCCTGATGACGTCCAACCTACTCAAGTCTTGGCTTAGCCGAAAGTACCTAGACCTCCTCCTGTATACCTTCATGGTGTCGTCAGTCACAATGAAATGATCAATAACCTTACAAAAATTTTGGTACCAGAACAGTACAGTACTAAATCGTTCGATGACAATACGGTGAAAATCAACACTTTTGCACCTGATTCTTACAGAAAATTAAATTCGTCACCTCGAGGACGAAAAAATTATTTACCATACATATCAAATTAAAGACCAGCGAGCATACCGGGTTGTCATAAGAAACATTCATCCTAGCATCGGTGTACACTTAATTAAAGAAGCACTAAAAGAAAAAGGACACTCAGTCAGAAATATAATGAACGTTAGACATAGAGTAGAGAAAACACCCCTCCCTCTCGTCTTTGTTAATCTTGAACTTGCAGCAAACAATAAACAAATATATAACCTAAGGTCTTTAGGTAACATGCAGATTACTGTAGAGCCACCTCGGAGAAAAAACTTCATAATCCAGTAAAAACTCTTGAAAAGAGAGAAGACAAACTGGTGGTCAGAGCCGACACACAGGACAAGAACACAGGTATAGTGAACATAGTTATGAAGTACTGGATCCCACAACCTGCACAAGATAGATACAGTATAAGAATTAGGTTAGTAACTCTACAGCGTACTACAGTATATAGGCTATGCAAACGCTCTAGTCAATACGGCTGTTTGCGGAGCAGGTTTAAACAATTTTGGCAGAAGGGGATCTCGAGTGGTTTATCAAGTAGCCAGCTTACATTATCAAGGGTTATCAACTGTGACGCCCCCTACGCACACACACATACACGTTTACAACAGATTGATAGCCTTTGTCACGCGCACTAACGGATGACTGACGCAGATCGTTTCGAGTGAAGTGATTTTTTTTAAGAAACAACGAGGTGTGCAATGTATGCTTTGACTGTCGCCTCAAGCTACTACGTGAGTTATTGAATGTCGTTATGGAGACTCTCTTTGTATTTATTCTATTTAAATGACAGCAAAGAAACGAGGTACACAGTTTGTAACGCAAAATTTGTTTCTTCTCCTCTTCAAGGATTAGGTTATACAAACCTGTTTCGGCACCCATCTCATCCTCAGACGACCCAAGTCTCTTCTACCAATGGCTTTATAGTTCAGTCCCGCTTTCCACAATTGATCCTCTGTCATCCTTTGCAGATGATCACACCATTGTCTTCTGTAAATTGAAATAATTTCATTTATGTCCTTTACTTTGAGTTATGCTCTGATATCCTCATTCCTTATTCTATCGTGCAATGTATAATTTTAAGTATTTCGAAAAAACTGCATTTCAGCACTCTGAATATTGCCGCTTTCCTTTTTTGTCATGACCCATGCCTTACTCGAATAAATCAATTTGGGTATTGCAATTGTCTTATAAAATTTAATCCTTGTACTGTCTTGTTTTAATTCTAAGATTTCTATGAATCGTACTAGAAATATTCCCAAATTTATTTATCTTCTCTCGTATATCATATTCAGATTCATAGCTTACTGACCAGCCGAGAGATTTAAAACGACTTACTTGTTCTAAAGTGCTGTTGTTTATAACTACGTTAGTCCTCACTAGACCAAAGTTTGGCATTTTGGCAAACTGTTGGCATAGTGTTGCGCAATAATAAAGATGGTGGCTGATAGCATCACCTTGTTTAACTCCCTTGTTAAATGCAAATAATTAACCCAGCAAGCATATTTTTAAGTTATACCTTTAAAAAGCATGGTTTATTTTGAAACACAAAATAAACCTATAAATAATCTGAGGAGAAAAAACATTTTAGCAGACACACGACTGCTATAACTTATACGGTTACAATTATTCGTTTGACAGTTTGGTACGTTGGTTGGAACTTTACTTGGGCTGCCACATTACTGAACGTGCTACATTATCGACTAAGTTTTGTCGAACAAAACGCTTAGTGTGTTTAATTGAGACAATAAATACCGCAAAACAACAGTATCGGACGATCAGATAATTCTAACTAATGACGAGGATGACATCTATTATATGCTTCTGAAGTTAGATGAAGAATACCAGAAATGGGACTTAACAATAAATACAAATAAAACTGAGTACGTTGTCGTCGGAAATACGTGCAGACATTGTTGGAACGGGGAGTTGTGGAGGGAGTAGATTCGTATAAATACCTTAATGTCATGATTAAGAAAGATTGCACAAGTGTAACAGAAATAAAGAATCGTACAGAAAAATTGAAACAAGTGACGAGACAGTTGCATTCCACTTTATGCAGCAATCAATTAAGAGGTGAAAAACAAAAATCAAAATATCTAAGACAGTAGTGAAAAATATTGTAACTTTTGAGGCTGAGGTGTAGGTGGCTGCAGAAGATGTGAGGAAAACATTACGAGCCATGGAAATTGGAAATTGGAAAAGATGATGTAGACTCGATAGGGTGAAACCTGAAGAAATTAAACAAAGAATTAATACATGCACCAATATAAATGTCCTGGTTTCCAAGGCGACTGTTGGAATTCTGATGTGATACCTACAATACTGTATAGTTCTGAAACTTGGGTCATGAAGGAAAAAATGAACAGAAGGTACAAACAGCAGAAATTAAATTTCTGAGATCAGTTAAAATGTGTAATAGACGAGATCATATAAGAAATGAAGAGATATGAGTGATTTAGATATTTTTGCAGTTAATGAAAGGATTAAAGAATAGAGAAGAAAATGGATTCAACACATCAATAGAATTGAAGAAAATAGAATACCGAAGATGGCGAAAGGTTTCAACCCTAGAGGCAGAAGAAAAGTTGGTAGACCTAAGAAAAGGTAGACTGTGGAATAGTAACAGGCCGCTAAAGACGAAAACCGTTCAGAATATGATGATGATGATGATAATTGTTCAATTGTGGGGAAAATTACAATCACACAAATCATATAAAGCACACAATCTTATACTAAAAGACTAAATAACCGAAATATTCGGATTTTGATTGCAGTTACTTTTAGTCTGGCACGCTGCTGGACGATCACATTTTCTTTCAAATTTTTGTGAAATTTTTGTTTGGCCCATGGGGTCCAAAAATTTTGAAATTTTCTAAACGCAATACACTACATACGTCAGTTAAAGTTCTCTTTAATTTGGTACCCCGCATTAATTTTTGCGATTTTATGAAAATGTTTACCCACTTTGTAGACCCTAACGTCAATATCGTTACGACATTGCAGGACAGTCTACGTGTTTATCGAATGTTCCAGAGGAATCCGGCTGTAATGTGTGTGGCGTACGTGATTCTCGACATGCGTTGCGAGATTGTTCCAGGACCAACCGGTCCGCGCCTGCTGTGCGTACGGCCGCAACCAATTATGTTCTGGTGTTTTCCTAGTAGCATTCTTGACGCGCAGTTAGCGAATATTCTGGAACCTCAGCGGGGTATGAATACAAGTACTCAGAGACGTTCATCTCAATTTGAGTCGCGATATATCTCAGTGCGGTTCGAGTATTGTGGTGAAGTGTTACGTGTTTTATAATTGTGCGGTACGTTTGTAATTCTATTAATTGTGTTTTATATTAGTAGACATTTTTATTGCCTGTGAACAATTTTGTTATTTGATCTGGTGTAACAGACTCTCTTGTTGACTACAAACTGTTTAATTGTGACAATTAAAGCTGGTGATTAGTGACGTAATTGGTCTCTTGTATTTTCTTTTCCACTGTACCATACGACGATCAGCAGACCGTCATAACAATATTATCAAAATATTGATATTTATTTTGAAATAAATATTTATACATATTTTGGTTACAATTCCGTTTAATCTGATGCCCACGGGCTTTTTCGATTTTTAAAAATTTATACCTTCTCACGGTTTTGTCTTACGTCTGACATCCTATTTAACACCGTTCCTCGCTGATATCTCTCATTAATGGCATAATGTAGCGCAATAATAAAGAGGGTGACCGATAACCCACCGCCTTGTTTAACTCCCTTATTAAATGTAAATGATTACTCAGCATATTCTCATAGTTAACTCTGGCTTCTGTGAAGGCTCTCGTGGCCATGTTTGTTAACTTTATAAGTTTCAAAGGAATTCCCAAGTCCCGCATCCCTTCATAAAGTTTTGCCCTTCGCATACTATCGAATGCCTGTCTAGAGTCCACAAACAGAACCGACACTAATTATATTTAACTCTCTGAGTCAGTCGTGAATTTTTTGTTACAATTAAATTAATTAATTGAGGCCATCAAAATTTTATTTTATTTAAGAAACTTGCCCTTACAGGAACATTATTGTGTAAGCTTATGAATCATTTTATTACTGTATACAGCGGTCAGATATTTAGAGGTTTGACTTGTTACAATTCATCGCCGCACAATATTGTAATGAAAACACATGTGTGGAAACTACGTTAGTACAAACACCGGAAACAATCAAGTCAAAGTAACTCTGTCTGTACATAACGTGTGTGTGGCAATATTGTTGTTCCATTATTAGAACATATTTTGTTCCTACACGAACAGTGGTGTTTGTTCAGATGTATCCATTCAAGCAAGTTGTTTGGACGAGAAAAATTCATTGTATACTGCATTTCAATAATAAATAAATAATATTTTGTTTTTAGAAGAATATTTTTTTTGTATTTTTAAATATTTACACTGTTTCAACAGAATGTGTAATAAACTATCATCGTCAGAATCTATATATAAAATCATAACATTTTTATTCACTGCTTTCTTATACGCTATATATATATATATATATATATATATATATAAATTTGTGATGTTATTCAATTTCTTTCTTCTGCAAGTAGTATAATTCGTGTGTATATATATATATATATATATATATATATATATATATATATATATATATTTTTTACTGTAAAAGAATATACGAATTATACTACTTGCAGAAGAAAGAAATTGAATAACATCACAAATTTATATACTTACTGCAAGAAACGTCGAGTTACTTAAATATAGAATATATATATATATATATACACATATATATAATGTAATATACATGTATTTAATGTATAAAATATGTTATATAAATGAATATAGAAATATATATTATTTTATTTTTTATTATTATTAATAATTACAAAACGTGATACAAGAATATATTTTTATTATTTTTGGATTACAATATTTCGATAGCATTCAACTATCATAATCATATATAAAATTTTTATATATATCTGAAATAAAAAATATATCTAAAATTAAAAATAGATAAAAGTTAGTTGTATATAACTAATCATATACAAGAAGACTATGAGCATTTTTAAATATAATTGTTTTATTTATACTTATTATGTTGTTATTTTAAGTTTATTATTTTCTTAAATTAGTAATTTTGAAAATACTATCATTTTGGTATTAATTTAGATTTGTTTAGGTACTAATTTATTATTTATTGTATGTGTTTAAATATTTCCAAATTTTCCCATATTTTAATATTTTGATCTTTGGCAATGTGTTTTAATAAAGCAATATTATTTAAATTTTAGAATGTGCGATTATTTTTAATTGAATGGGTAGCTAAATTTGATTAGTAAATTTCGGGTTTTAAATTTATCAGTTAGGTACGGTTCTGAATAAATCTTTTTCTTATGCGTTTTTTTAGTTTGACCTACATACAATTTATTACAGTCAGAGCATTCAATTTTTTATACACCATTTAAATTATGAATTGAATTAATCGTTTTAGGTGGTATTCTGTTAAAATATGTTTTATTAATATTATAGGCAATTTTTGTATTTTGGATTTTGAATTATTTTGCAATTTTATGATAAACAGTCTGTGTCCGTATAAGATTAATGTATTTAATGTTCTTATTGTTTAGTGTTTTTTTATTTAAAGAATTATTAATATGTATTGGTTAAATTTGTTTTCTAAGTTATCAATAATTTTTGGGTTACATCAATATTGTATTTCAATAATATATACAATTTTTTATATTCTAAACTTTCTTTTTATCATCATCATCTTCAAGGATTCAACCAAGGATGATTTGTTCCGGTCTCAAACAGGCAAGGTCTAGACCTGGTCACTCCGGCGCTTCCTCGGATGTCCCACACCCCTCCCTCCCTTCGGCTTAAAGTTCCATAGTTCAAAATGTTTTGTTTATCTAATTTATTTAAATGAATATTAATCATATTATTTATCATTGCATTAAATGCAGCATATTTGTATTGAGGAGGACGAATTGACTTTTTTGTAATAATTAAAAAGTTGCTTTTTTAAATATAGTGTATTCAGATTTATTGTGGTTGTTTATAATAATAATAATATCTAAAAAATTTAATTTATTATCAATTTCATGTTTTATAATTTAAATCATATTGTTATGCAGATTATTAATTAAATTAAAAATTGAATATTAATATGACCATTGTTTTCAACATTTGTATTTATACATCTTTTTTGTAAGCTTCTTCCCGGGTTTAAATTTTTTGACTCTTCAAATTGCACAGTCAGATGAATTGCAGAGAAAGATCTATTTTCGTAATACATAATTATAAATATTTAAATTGTAAGGAAAAGAAAATTACCTACGAAATTCATCATCATCATCATTATCACTACTTCAAGGACTAGGCCTTAGACCTGTTCCGGGACCCATTTCCTCCTCGGTCTAGCGACATCTCTCTTCCCAGTAGGATGATAACCCAAGGCAGCCACAGGTAGACGGATATCAGGCATAGAAATCAAGTGTTCACACCATCTCCTTCAGTGGTCTTCATTTCTTTGGTGCAATGATACGTTTAAATCGCGTCTAATATCCTCGTTCCTTCTCCGATCCAAGAGAGAACAACCTAGCGTCCCTCTTAGAAATTTCATTTTGGCTGCCTGAATCCTCTGCACGTCCCTTTTACCAAGAGTCCACGTCTCGCTAGCATACAGGAATGTAGGGATAGCCACAGTTTTATAAAATTTCATTCGGGTATCCTTCCATGTTTTATTTTTCAGGTACATATGAATCGTTCCACAGATGCGTCTAAATTTTGTTATCTTACTATCCCAATCAATATCACTTTCATATGAGATACTACAACCCAGGTAATTAAAATGACTAACGTGATCGAAAATCTGATTATCCACGACTATCTTAGTTCTTATAGGATACCTCCCGTGAAATGTCATCGTTTTAGATTTTGTAGCAGAGATCTGTAGCTCATAGTTTTGTATGATCCTATTGAACGTAAATATCGCCCGCTGTAACTGGTCTTCTGTTTTCTGTATCATTACCTTGTCATCTGCATAAAGCAATGCATTCAAATTCCAATTATATGTTGGTTATTTCTGTGAAATTATTTGTAGTTATAAAGGTAGAATGTTATTATTGGATACAATTTGGCCGTTTGGTGCAAGCGCGTTCCGGTTGCTGTGAATGATATGAATGTTTTTTAACGTTTCGTGCATTAAATCAGGGTTTAAAACAAACACATTACGAGGCTTACAAAACCGGTTGTTTGCACTGGTTGTTTAGAATTTATACTGTGTTAATTAATAATAATGCCAGCAAACCAAATTCGTTTATATAATAATTTAATTCGAAATATACAGTCCTCCGTGTTTAAATTCTGTGTATCGTTATAAATGTAAACAAAAAATTAAAACATCAAAGAATCGCGAATATTCAATTAGTTAATTACGTGTTTGAAATGTAAAATGAAAGCGGTAAAATATATTTTTACTCGAGCGTTAAAAAACATGGGAAAGTCTCTCTAATGGGCTTCTGTAAATTGTCGTATTTCAATTTTTGTTTCACCCAAATCAACGAGCGTAAAATTCTTCGTACGGTTTTCAAAAACTGCTGCTCGAATTTGAATTTTCGTTTTACTCGTATCAATACACGCATACACAATACACGCACGCGCGCATTTAGAAAATACATATATGGTATGCACTCGGCACGGTATTAAACAGTTTGATCAAAAACAACGTTTTTAACCTTTTAATTAAAGGAAATTCATAAACAAGAGAAGTCGTGTGACGTAAAAGTCAGGTTCGATGCGCGGGATTGTGTTTCGTGAAAATGGCTACATCATTACCATCATTACTGCTATATGACGACAAACAACATGGTGTTTATAAAACTAGTGAGAATGTTTTCTTCTTCTTCTTCTTCTTCTTCTTCTTCTTCTTCTTCTTTTTCTTCTTCTTCTTCTTCTTCTCCTATCAGGGACTAGGCGAATCACTTAAAGGCATATATCCACTTACCCAACGTTTCCTAGGTCTATCTATACTTCGTTGTCCAATACGCTTTAATTGAAAAAATTTTTTCTTAGGCAACCTGCTATCTGGTATCCTATTCAGATGACCAATCCATCACTCTTTGTTTTCTCCAATACGACACTGGATATTAAAATGTTCAACTGTTTGCGAATGTCTTCGCTATAGAGTCTATCGTTTTTGTGTGTAGCCCTTAACAGATCGCAAGAATCTCGTCTGCAATGCCTGTGTCTTACTTAGATGTTTTCCGCCGGAACCCAAGTTTCAGAACCATGCAATAACACTGGCACAGTCGTCACCTTATAACATTTTAGTCGAGACTCCTTCCTTGGTTATTTCCATCCCATTTATTCCTTTATCACTTTCTAGTAAGATAAATGTCCTATAAGGACACTGCTAGCCTCCTGTAGAGCAATACCAGTGGTAGGAGTGCTATCTTTAAGCATCTGGTCTTGTTCTGGATTTCATTCGTAGACCCACCTCCAAGGTTCTTCCGCCCCTAGTACAGTTGGGAAATCTTCCTCTTCCGCCTCTAGGGCCGTCGACCATTTGACACCTTTAACCCTGGCCGGGACCTTGCCGGGTATTAGGAGCGGAAAACAAGGAAACAAAAAGTAGCCTACATTGTAAAGCTGAAGTATGAAAACAATGAAAGACTCCCTAGCCCTCGCAAAGCTAGGATATGGAAAGAGAGACCAGACAGAAAAGATAAAGGAATTCCACCAAAAACGGGTTGAAGCAAGGTGAGGATCCAGCTAGAGTAGGCCTACATAGGCCGTGTAAAATCTGTACCTAGTTTTCGAGATTTTACTGAATAAGATAAAACAATATTCTCCAACTAACGAATAAGAAATCTTGTTTTCATTTGTTATGCGTTGTTTTCTTTTAACTTATTTTTAAAAAATAATTGTATTTTTCACTTTACAAAGTTGCTTTTGTTAAAAACCGTTCGTTATGTTCTTTGTTTTTAACGTCACTCCCTTTCAAGCATTGTGTAAACACATTAAACGTCATGTATTTCTTGAATAAAACGCGGCATTTATTTCTTTATACAGTACGCAGAAAACCAAAAACCACTATTACGCAACCTTAAAAAAATGAAAACAACACGTATTTTTGTTTTGTATTAAAAAATAAAATAATCTACAATTAGTATACGTCTTCTTTACCACGGCTTTGTATTTTTCCTAATCACGGCTTTTATTTCTTGAAACGGTACGCAAAAAAAAAAAACAGAAACCACTATTACCAACCGTAGAAATGAAAACAACACGTATTTTTTCTTTACATTAAGAAATAAAATAATCTACAATTAGTATACTTCTATATTTTTTATATTTAATTTTAAAAATAATCTACAATTAGTATACTACTTCTAACGAGAGCAGACCGAATAACAGACGAGGAAAGAAGTGTAATTGACTACATCGAAGAAAAAAGATTTGTGTGGTACGGTCATGTCCGGAGAGGCCAAAATAGGTGGATCAACAAAGTGATGGAATGGAGTCTATTAGGAAGGAGAAAAAGGGGAAGACCGAGAAGATCTTGGAGGGACGAAGTGGATGAATCTATGCAACGTATATAGGACTTGAGGAAGGAAGGACAATGGGAACATCGGGAGAATTGGAAAGCCAGGTTGAAGGAAGGGAGACGGCACTAGCTGTAGCAACCCTATTATATATATACAAAACGTCGTATATCGATACAGTCGTATATACGAAACATCGAGAATATAGTCTGGGTACACATATAAGGAAAGTACCGTTTTGCCTTTATCTCATAACGATTTTGTGCAGGCATTATCACATATACAATATTGCAGCGAAAGAATATTGACTGGCAGGCAAAGTACGAGTCGTTTCTACACCGTCAGACTTGTTGACCTGCGCTCACGCGCGCGCCCTTCCCCTAACACGAACATTTGAATAATTCAATAATAAAGATGTAACGTATTGATCTGGATGGTTGTAAATATTTAAAACGTCACTATTGCTCTAATGTAATACACAGTATAACGCTCCAGTATATAACACTGACCTATTTTCGCCTAGTCTGCCTCGTTGCAACAAAACACAACACGCCCGCCGCCGATATAATCAAATTAACCGTACGTGGCACACTTTTCAGTGCTGTTATTAATATTTTATTTTATTTTTTTTTAATTTAAATGTTGGTACATTATAACGTGTTTTGATACCATGACAACAAATGTTACGACGAGCAACACTACCCCGTCACTGCCGCAGCGCTCACGACAGTTATAATAATACATGAAATTCGACTCACTGAACACAGTACTATGGTTTCCGGTTGTTTCAGAAAGTACATTTTTTACACACATATATTGTTCACCATTGGAGATGGGAGTTTCGGTTATTTCTCCGTTAGGTCACCGTTGCAGGATTGAATACTTCTGTTGAATGTTGTTTCAGAAAATACATTGTTTTTACACCCATATACTGTTCACCATTGGAGACGGGATTTTCGGTTATTTCCCCGTTAGGTCACGATTTACAGGATTGAATACGCCTGTTGACAATTTAAAAAAAAGTAATTATCTGGGATGAGCAATTGTTTTTTTTTACTTCTATATTCCGTAAGAAATGAAAATATGGCGATAGCGAAAAAAATCGTGTTAAGAGCAAGATAAGAGCAGATTCTGATTGTACTACCCTCAAAACATGAAGAAAAATCATTTTCCGAAAAGGGTATGTGTGTGTGTCTGTGTGTAGAAGTTTTTCTATGGTGACCCATAACTGCCGACAATTCAAAAAGAACCAAATAATGTTTTGAATATGTGCCCGAGTTGTAGAGGACTCAAGACCTATTGGTTTTGGTGAAGATCGCTTAAGGGGAAGGGGTAGTTTACCTGCAACATTTTATGTTTTAAAAAGAGTAAAGTGCTTAATTTTGATAAATAAAGTATCTTGAAAAGAATGTCATAATAATCCGCTGTAGAAATGTAGATGAAATACCTATAAATGAAAATGGTAGTTGAAGAGGGAGGGGGTGATTTTCTATAAATAAAAATGATAGTTGAAGGGGGAGGAGATAATTTTTTATATATGTACTACTTTATCGGCAACAAAGAAGTAGTTTGTTGTTAAAATTCTTTCGGGAGCTCTTTGGCCATCATGATCCAATGTTTTCTCCAAAAACCAGACGTTTTGGCAGTGCCATCGACTACCATCATCAGTGAAAATCGAGTGTGCTGACGTAAGGTGGTATACGTTAGTGACCACAGTACTGTCGTTAAGGCTGAAGAAAGACGTAGTTTCTATGGAAATATTTCGTTTCGAAAATAATTTTAAATATAAATCTTAGAACATGGAAGTCATGTATGGCTCTACATACGGATATTTCTTCTTAATATTGTAACAACGGTCTCAGGGATCGTCGTGTTGTACAGTGGAAGCGGAATAACTGACACCAATGAAGTCGCTAATTGCCAACTTTAATTAGAAATTAATAGTTACAAACAACAATTAGAAATCAACAGAGGCACTCATATACGATAATTGAAGTTAAATTTGTCCAATACACAACAATAAATATCACCTTATTACAGTTTTGAACGGATTAACACAATAATCGCTTTCTATTGAACCGCAACAATAACTTCCCCAACCGCACTCGTAATATCGCCAGGTCTAACTGAACTCGGCCGATTCTTAGTCCAGTAGTTATACGACCTCCTCCGCCTTACCCGGTAGAGACACAGCGGGCCTGGATGCCGCTAGAATAGTAGAGAAACGTGTGGAAGGGGCATGTCGAGCGTTACGTAATTCTGCCGCGTGCATACATTACAGTTTTGTGCTTTGCCGCATGCTCATAGTGACGTAGTCCCTTTGTTAGCTCAACGTAACAATATTTCCGGAGTTTTGTTTTGTCACTCATAGATTAACCAGTTTTGTTTAGTAACTTTTTAAAGTCAATTTTTATTGTATTTTTCTAGCGATTTTTTTAAACGTTTCTTGTCTTACGTATAGAACAAAAACAATAGTAATTTATTTGTTACTCTTATAACAATAGATATTTATTAATTTATTGTTTTTTTTTGTAAATACAAATCCAGCCCGGTTAAAACTCAATATACTACTAAATAACAAAATAAAAAGAAACATCACCAAATGCAAGAGAATTTTAGAGCTCTGTAATACTCTGAGCATTGTCCTGTTCCGAAATACACAAAGCATTGTTCTGTTCTGTAATACTCAGAGCATACAGTAAATACTAAAAATATGACCTACCTCTGATATCCATAAACGTGACTAACAAATTTTTGATTGAAAGTAAATAGAACGAAATTTCCATGTTTGCAGATGGTTATAAAATATGTTAGTCGATTACATGTGTACTGTTTATTGTACAAGAAAATGTTTATTTCTGACGGTGCACCTGTTTATATGCTTTAAGAAGTTTGATATAATATAAATAATTCCCCAAACTCAATTTTTAAGCTTTTCTTTTAATTGCTCATGAAGGCTTTTGCCTTGGGCGTGTATGTGATTAAAATTCCCTCAGACCACTCACAGGCAATGTATAATACATTACTCTGGTCTCACAGATCGCCGTGTTGTACAGTAGAAACAGAATAACTGACACCAGGCAAAGTCACTAATTACAAGCTTTAAAAAAAAAATAGAAATCAACAAAGCCACTCTTACACAATAAACCAAGTTAAATGTGTCTAAAGCACAGAAACGTCACAGACAGTAAATGTCACCTTATTACAGTTTTGTCAGTTATTAATCACTTTCCACTAAACCGGAACAATGAGTTCGAACCGCATTCGTAATATCGCCAGGTCTAACTCAACTGAACTGCTTAGCCGGCCGCTGGCGCTTATATGAACCGCGCTGAGATTCGAGAAGAATCTGTCACTCTCCGGACAAGCACCTAGCGTTGTAGCGATACAGCTGGCCGGTACAATAGTCGAGTAACATCTGGAAGGGGTACCTGGAATCATCTAGACCAGTGGTTCCCAACCGGTGGTACGTGTACCACTAGTGGTTCGGGCAAGAATATCTAACTAGTAAAAACATATTTACTTGAAAAAAAAAAATTAATAAATGAAAATTTATGTTCAAAACAACGATAAATTTTCATCGGACATGGTTTGAAACCACTACCCTTATAAAAACACATAAACATTTTGCGGTAATGTTTCTTTAGAATCTAACAGGATATCTATTGAGTGTGATTTAAGGTTAAAAATAATATCAATAAAAAATGATATTAACTCTCTGGTATAAAATAAGCAGGAACAAGTTTTACATTAATTATTTTATTTTAATATGTTGTTATTCATCAGTACTAACAAGAAAATCTGTATTGAAAGTAATCAACTGTCTTTTGAATAACTTTATACTACTTTATTTTAGCATAGAACCAAACGGAAATTAATTCTAAAAATCAGTTCCCGTTTAGTAAACTCTGCGTATTATATTTAAGAATAATTGTACATAACAAGGAATAACAAGATATACTATTCATGTTGTATCAAGGTTTTTATTGAGAAAACCTCAATAACCTTACTTTAAGGTTCGAAAGGTGGTATTCGAAATGAACGCGGAAGACCAAAGTGGTACGGGAATCCGGAAAGGTTGGGAACCACTGATCTAGACCGTTAAGTAATTATTCCGCGCACACAATACGTGCAAAGTTTTGTTAAACGTATATCTACCCAGTTTGTTAAACGTATACCCAGTTTGTTAAACGTATACCCAGTTTGCTAAACGTATACCCAATTTTCTAAACGTATACCCAGTTTGTTAAGCGTATACCCAGTTTGCTAAACGTATACCCAGTTTGTTAAACGTATACCCAGTTTGCTAAACGTATACCCAGTTTGTTAAACGTATACTCAGTTTGTTAAACGTATACTCAGTTTGTTAAACGTATATCTACCCAGTTTATTAAACGGATACCTAGTTTTGTTAAACGTATACCTAGTTTGTTAAACGTATACCCAGTTTGCTAAACGTATACTCAGTTTGTTAAACGTATACCCAGTTTGTTAAACGTATACTCAGTTTGTTAAACGTATACACAGTTTGTTAAACGTATACTCAGTTTGTTAATCGTATACCCAGTTTGTTAATCGTATACCCAGTTTGTTAAACGTATACCCAGTTTGTTAAACGTATACTCAGTTTGTTAAACGTATACCTCGTTTGTTAAACGTATACCTCGTTTGTTAAACGTATACCCAGTTTGTTAAACGTATACCCGGTTTGTTAAACGTATACTCAGTCTGTTAAACGTATACCCGGTTTGTTAAACGTATAGTCAGTTTGTTAAACGTATACCCAGTTTGTTAAACGTATACTCAGTTTGATAAACGTATACCCAGTTTGCTAAACGTATACCCATTTTGATAAACGTATACCCAGTTTGCTAAACGAATACCCATTTTTCTAAACGTATACCCAGTTTGTTAAACGTATACCCAGTTTGTTAAACGTATACCCAGTTTGTTAAGCGTATACTCAGTTTGTTAAACGTATACCCGGTTTGTTAAACGTATAACCAGTTTGTTAAACGTATACCCAGTTTGCTAAACGTATACCCAGTTTATTAAGCGTATACCAGTTTGCTAAACGTATACCCGGTTTGAAAACGTATACACGGTTTGCTAAACGTATACCCAGTTTGTTAAACGTATACTCAGTTTGTTAAACGTATACCCAGTTTTTTAAACGTATACCCGGTTTGCTAAACGTATACCCAGTTTGTTAAACGTATACCCAGTTTGTTAAACGTATACCCAGTTTGTTAAACGTATACCCAGTTTGTTAGACGTATACCCAGTTTGTTAGACGTATACCCAGTTTGTTAAACTTATACCCGGTTTGTTAAATGTATACCTGGTTTGTTAAACGTATACCCAGTTTGTTAAACATATACCCAGTTTGTTAGACGTATACCCAGTTTGTTAGACGTATACCCGGTTTGTTAAACGTATAGTTAGTTTGTTAAACGTATACCCAGTTTGTTAAACGTATACCCAGTTTGTTAAACGTATACCCAGTTTGTTAAACGTATACCCAGTTTGTTAAATGTATACATAGTTTGTTAGACCTATACCCAGTTTGTTAAACGTATACCCAGTTTGTTAAACGTATACCCGGTTTGTTAAACGTATACCTGGTTTGTTAAATGTATACATAGTTTGTTAAACGTATACCCAATTTGTTAAACGTATACCCAGTTTGTTAGACGTATACTCAGTTTGTTAAACATATACCCGGTTTGTTAAATGTATAGTTAGTTTTCTAAACGTATACCCAGTTTGTTAAGCGTATACCAGTTTGCTAAACGTATACTCAGTTTGTTAAACGTATACCCGGTTTGCTAAACGTATACCCAGTTTGGTAAACGTATACCCAGTTTGTTAAACGTATACCCGGTTTGTTAAATGTATACATAGTTTGTTAAACCTATACCCAGTTTGTTAAACGTATACCCAGTTTGTTAAACGTATACCCGGTTTGTTAAACGTATACCCGGTTTGTTAAAATGTATACCCAGTTTGTTAAACATATACCCGGTTTGTTAAACGTATACACAGTTTGTTAAACGTATACCCAGTTTGTTGAAATTGTGAGTTCGATGTTCTCGTCACCTGGTTTGTTGGCAATGTACACGTGTACGAGGGTGCTTGGTTTTGCGGTAAAACTAAAATTTTTCGAGCGCTGCAAGATTTGTATTTTATGTGGACTCCTGTTAATTTTCAAATCTATCTATCAATTTATTCATTGTTTAGAATCTGTTTAAAATTGACGTGTCATGCGTGTTTTGTAAAACGGGCAAAATCAAACATCGTTGTATTTCCTTATTAAAAATCGTTCAACGCTAATGGAAATTCATAACAAAATTGTAAATTTTTCAAGAGATGCTGCGACTTCAAAACCAACTTTTTATAAGTAGGCACTTGACTTAAACGTGGTCGTACGGCATTGAAGATGCCCCCCCCCCGCATTGGACGTCCCAAAAAATGGAACAACTCCTGATGCAGCAGCTGTCTTGCACAACCAAGTTTTTGAGTTAAAGTATGATGCACACCCTCATATGAGATGCCTATGATTTCAACAACTGCATCCACTCCTCATTATGTTGTCTTACACCCTATGAAATTTCTTCAATAATGCCATTTTTTGTTGCACTCTTTGGACATCCACTGCTAGGATCGTCTTCAGTGCTTGTACGACCACGTTTAATCTCGAGTGTGCCCCACTTACCGTTATTTCTAAAGGCGCAGCATCTCCTAACACATTTACAATTTTGTTTTGATTTTCCATTGGCACTAAAACGTTTTTAATAGAGAATTCATCACAACACGATGTTTGATTTTGTGCATTTTAAAAACACGCGTGACAGGAAAATTTCAAATAGCTGGTAAAGAGTGAATAAATTGATAGATAGATTTGGAAATTAACAGGTGTTCACGCGAAACATACGTCTTGTATGTCTTGCAATACACGAGAGATTTTAGTTCTACCACTGAGCTATAGATGTCGCTCCGCGAACTTTTCAACTGACCCTCGTAAGTTATCTTCAACGGTGCTTGGTATGGTACGGTGTGGTTGGTTGTTCTGTGTTACTCACAGTTAGAGGTGTGGTAAACTAGTTTCTGAAAATAACAGGTACGAACGATACTATTCTAAAAAAATAACACATACAGATACCTGTTATTATATACCCACTGTACGTATACCTGTATTATATAATTTGTAATAAGAAATAAATTGAAATTAAAAGTTTTAGCAGTGTTACTTTAACACTGTGGTTAAGCTGTTACTGTTAAAAAAATAAATAAAAACAAGAGAATTTATAGGCCTAACTCCCTTTGGAAATATTAATTTAAGTTTTCACTGGGAGTAAACAAACTGACATAGATTTAATATTAAATTATTAATTCCATTTTGGTTAGACAAATCAGTTGCAAAACTCAGGCGATGAAATTTAGAGGGCATGTAATATAATAACACAACAAAGAATGTCAAAAAACTTTACGTGAGATGTGCGGTGAAGTTAAAAATCATCTTCGAAATTACATTAACAAAAAGTACTATATGGCCTATCAGCCACTCTGTAGGTTATAAAACAATATTATTCTCTATTTCAAAATTTACCAAGTTTGTGACTAGTGTAATATATAATTTGTTATTATAATCTGTATTATATATCTGCGTAACAGACGAGCATAAATACAACATCAGTATGAAGTTTTCTTTAATTTATTAAAAACACCTTCGTCCCTTTGGCATAGAGATATTCTGAACCTCGCTGTTTTGATTCGTTTCGTACTTGTATGGCAATCGGCACATGGGCGAATGAGGTATTCAGGACCAAAGGTGGCTTTGTACTCGTGTACTCGTAATACTGGTTTACTTGTGTACTTGTTTACTCGTTAATTGCGTAGGGGGGTCCCACGACTCGGAACCGCGAGGCCGCCAGTAATCGGAACAGGTATACCAACTTTTCAGTCACTGTTATATCCATTCCACTAACATACCGTTCCAAAATACCTGTTATAGGTATATCGGCCCACCTCTAGTCACATTCTGCCGTACCGGATCGTGTCTCTTGTAAAGTACGAAAACAAAATTGCCAGTAACGATATTCTCTGGAAAAATTAAGGCAAAGACAGTGTAGTATTATCAATACATTTAGTGTTGTTACCTCCACGCAAATGTAAACCTGTCAAAAGTTATAATACGATACAACTGTACGCGTTTGACGGTCAATTATGTAGATCGTTAACCGTCGAGTGTTTGTGTACGCGCGGTCAGGGTACTGTGAACTAATTCCCCACCATTGTTTACCTGCTGCCTCCAGCTGTGTTTGTAGGTTAGTCTACTTGTATTTATAGACCAACGGATTGTTTACACTGGGTTCTTATAGCGCACAATCCTATGTTGGCAACTACTTTTGGATGTCACACGTAGCACCGCCTGTTGCTTTGAACAAATACATTATTAAACGACATCGTACGTACAACATCATCGTACTCCGTTACTTACCAGCTACAACAACGAAGCATTTTGTTCATCTTCAACATTTGTAGGGGTAGCAGCCACACTAAAATCGTTTACTGTCAGCTATCAAGGCAAGTCGACATACGAGGTCTATAAATTATGTAATGAGACTAATTCAGTAAAACATTTTGTTTACAATCAAACTATATCTAGACTCTATCGCCTTCAAAATAATTCACTTGGGAAGCCACACAGCGCTTTAAACGTTTTTCCCACTCGTCATAGCAGTTCTGAAACTCAGAAACTGGAATATCCTTCAACTGATGGGTTACATTTTTTGTGATGTTGTTTGTCATCCTAAAATGATGTCGTCTTTTAAAATGTTTTTTCAACATCGGGAAGAGAAAGTAGTCACAGAGACTCAAGTCAGGTGAATAAGCGGGCTGAGGAACAACAATATAATTAAAAGCACGTTGACGTACGGATCCAAAACATGGAGAATAAAAGAACAGGTAAAAAGGAAGTTAGAAGCTACAGAAATGGATGCTTTGCGACGAGCTGCTAGAACTTCAAGGCTAGAACAAACACGAAATGAAACGATCAAAGAAGAAATGGGCGTAAAATAGACAGTCATCGACTGCATTGAAGAAAAACAACTAATCTGCTACGGACACGTACAAAGAATGTGACAAGACCGAATACCAAAGAAAACAATGAGATGGATACCTGGAGAGTACAAAAAGAACTAAAGACCCAAGAAAACACGGACAGAGGCCATAAGAAGATCAATGAGCGATAGAGGACTAAACGGTGAAAACTGAAACGTCAGACAACAATAGAGTTTGGACATCGGACAACGTCGTAGGATGTTTTGACCCCGAATTAATAAAAAAAAATAATTTAGTTTATATAAACATGAAATTAATGCGTGTTAATCTCTGGGGTGAGGATTATACCTGTGAAACGTAGATAAGATACAACATAATTTAAAATATTCACTTGAAGTAGATATTGATTATTGTACTAACTCAATGTATTGTTACGACGGTCTCATTGGTACAGTGGAAAACAAAATACAAGACAACAATGAAATCACTAAAAACCACCTTTAATTATCACAATTAACAGTTTGTAATCAACACGTTATTCAACAAGATTATACTCGTACAATAATTCAAATTAAATTTGTCCACACGCAATAATAATGTTAAATATTAGAGTCCCGCACAATAATCACTTTTCATTAATACACTACACTTGAAACGGGCTGTGAAATCGCCCGACAACAATTTACCCTCACTTGAATACATCGCCACTTATACTGAAATCGAGTATCGCTGAATGCTTATATTTATACCCCGCTGAGATTCCATAATAATCCATATTACGCGTCAACACTACTAGAAAACACTAGAACGTAATTGCTTGCGGCCTTGAACACAGTGCGCGCGGACCGGTGAAGTCTGGAACAGCCTCGGTTAGGGTGACACATGTTAAGAGTCACGTACGCACACAACAATACAGCTGGTATAGCCGAGAAACATGTGGAGCGTCCCGTAATGGCGTTACAATGTTTACTTGACGTGGATATTCATTATTGTACTCACACAATATCTTATAATTACGTATAAGCTTCGTAAACGTAACAAGCTGTACAGTCAATCACTAAGTTTATAAAAGTATTTCTCCACTTTTTTTAATAAATAAATTATTTACAAAAATTGAAAAAAGATGTGTTATTTTTCTCTTTGACTGTAACCTATATTTCACGAGGAAAAGTTCTCGCAATTCAAACTACCCTACCCTACTGTAACAACACACGCGCCAGTCAATATACAACACAAAAGCCGTTGTGTTTACTCAAGGTGAAGCGCACGATAATGAAATAAAACAAAAGCCGATTTTTTTTTTACAAAACACAGAACGTCGTTCATTCTTTTATAGACAATTTGTTTGTTTACGCGTCATAATTTCTGAGAAATTTAGCGTCGCAGTCAGCGTCTGGCGGAACAACGATCGCGCGCCGCGATCAACTTGAAATCATTTTCCTGGAATACTTTGATGGCTGTGCACGAGTTCCTTGAATCTGTAGTGCGTTTGAAATGAAGTAAAAGTGAAACTGCAACAATGCTATTTGTAGCGTCAATTCTGTTTATTTCTTTATTTACGGTGTAAACACTGTTTCCGTCTTTAACCACACGGTACACTAGTTATTACTTCTCATGGATTTCCGACAGCCGAAATTGTCTGAAGCAGACTCCCTGGAACAGTTCGTTGTCGGATTAAAACCCAATTCTTTACCAGTCGCAATTATCAATCGCACAGGGACCGCTCTACCATATAGGCAACCTAGGCGGCCGCCTAGGGCGCCACAAGTCGAGGGGCGCCAAATTGCGAAGGAGATAAAAAAAAATTTTTTGGAAATATTTTTTTAAAATTAGCTTTGGGAATGTCAAATAGCACCAAGCCTCGGCGAAGAAAATTTTTGTTTAAAATTATTTTTCTGACTTCAAGTGTTGACGATAACTTATTTGAAAGTACATAGATAATTTATATCATATTTATACTTTCTTAGTTGTATTATGACAATACATTTTGTTGGGAAAAATTTACAAATATTTAGAAGAATTATGCCAAAAAGAAACTAATATATCATTTTATTTTGTATTGCGCGCTAAAAGTAGTACTTTAATAAATGATATTCTGCCTTATCGACATGTGATGGCTAACCGACTCGTTTAAACGCCGACGAAATAGAATGGCGACTCATGCAAATATCTGTAATCGTGATACCTAATTTACGTAATGGTAATATGTTATTGATCATACAGATTAAAGATAAATAATGTGAAAATTTTTTAGGCGCCTTTCTTGGTTTGCGCCTAGGGCGCCGATTTTCCTTGAGCGGTCGTTGCAATCGTAGCATCAACCAAGTAGTTGCATTTTTGAAACTTACCTGTATCATTTAAACGAAAGCCTGCACTGACAGTAGAATGATGACAACACGTCAGGTCGGCTTGATTGTAACGGTAAGGTGCAGCTGCTGAATACTAATTGCGGCAACGTTGAGACAACGTGGATAAGACACCTTCCTGTTCCCTTACTACCGGGACGATCTAACTGGCGTACAAGGACAGTATCACTGTTCTAAGAACACGTTATCACAAAATAGCGTTCCACTTGTAAACCTTCTGAGTGCGCGAATTGTAACAGTAGTGCAAGCGTTTGCTATAAAACAATTGAGAGACGAGCGTGAAACAAGACAGTTTCTGTCTAAATTAGAGTCTAAACTAGTAAGCTCCCTGAGCTGCAAAACTCGTTCGCTGTTTGGAACGAAGTACATTTATTATTTGATAAATTTTGATTTTAGATCATTTTTTAATTATAGAAAAAATTACAAAAATCCCGGTTAGTCTACTATTTCTTTAGTAATATAACAATTTATTTGGTAATCAAATAAATATTTCTTTAGTAATATACTAATTGTAGACCACACAATCATACAGTAAATTCTAAAATTTCGAAACAGAACTTTAAGACAAACACGCTACTGGGTTTTCATAAAATTTTTCTGAAATTTCTGACATCTTTTTTTGGTCCTGGAGTTCTTAACACTATATTTAGATGTTAGTTAAAATTATTTTTAATTTGATACCCCACATGAATTTTTGCGATTTTATCAAAATGTTTACCCAATCTTTTGCATGGTCTTCCCACTCGCTTTTTCCTTTTGGCGTATATTGTGAAAATTGTTGAGGTAGCCTTTTCGCTTCCACTTTACCTATACGTTCTAACCAATTCGGCTTACATTCCTCTAATCTTACATTTACAGAGAATACACCCAATTCGTGTCTTATCACATCGTTTCTATCTCTATCGTTTCGGGTACATCCCGTGACGTATCTTTAAGAAATTCATCTCTGCAGCTTGTACATGACTTGTATACTTTTTAGATAATGCCCATGTTTGGGAACCGTATAAAAGAGTGGACACTGCCATAAGCTTGTGGGTGGAACTTCAGTTGACTTTCCTTTCTTGTTTTTCTACCTAAAGTTATTTTTTAGTGCCACAAATCGCCTGAAATCTGTTTACCTTTCTATCGATGTGCTCGTCAAATTCATATGTAATATCAAATAAATTTAGGAATATTCGTAGTACCATTCATATAAATCTTAGAAATAAAACAAGACACAGCACTAGGATTATATTTTATTAGACAATTGCAATACCCACGTTGATTTATGCCAGTGAGGCGTGGGTCATAACAAAAAAAAGGAAAGCGGCAAGTTTCAGAGTGCTGGAATGCAGTTTCTTCGAAATACTTTAAATTATACATTGCAAGATAGAATAAGGAATGAGGTTATCAGAGCAGAACTTGAAGTAAATGACATAAATGAAATTATTTCAATTTAAAGAAGACAATGGTGGCATCATCCTGCAACGGATGATTGAGGATCGATTGCCGAAAGCGGCACTGAACTATAAAGCCATTGGTAGAAGAGAGCTGGGTCGTCCGAGGATAAGATGGGTGCCGGAACAGGTTCATATAATCTAATCCTTGTAGAGGAAAAGAAGAAGAAGATATCACATTCAAGGTATTGAAAGTGGGATATTTGTTCCAACACTTTATCTTTGCTTGTAATTTTTTATCATATGGGACTGTTTGCCTTTAAAAATCATTACTCTTGTAAGAAGACTTCAAAAATATAATTTTTTCTTCAGTGTAGTGATTAGAATCATTTCCCGACATTTGATACCATCTTATGGATACACACTGTGTGTATATAACGTATACAGGTTGTTGTTACGTATGCTAACGTACAGAGGAAGCGAAATACGCAAATTGTGCTGAATTATTTGTTTGTTTTGTTTCGAAAGGTCAGGTAGGTGCAGTTTGTTTGGAATAGCATAGCTGAGCCAACAGCAGCACTCGTTTACCGACGCGTTCGCTAAAATATTCAACTGTCTGTGTAAACATCACGAAACGTAGCAACAGCAGCACATGTGCTCACACACACACACACACACACACACACACACACACACACACACAGAGGCGACTAGTGCTCATCTCTTTAGAAGATGGGCAAAGTAGTTCATCCAAACGAACTTACCTTAGCTAGGTCGTTCACATACGCGAACTAGCTCTACGAACTAGGTCACTAATTCAATCTGTAGGACACCTTTTTTTCTAAACTTTTTGTAGACATTCTTCTTCTGATAGTTCCTACTTTCCAAGTTCTTTTCCCTGTAGTATGGACTGCAATAAGTAAAATCTCTGTTAATTTCTCATGAGATGTCCCTGATAGTGAAGGTTTCTTATCTTCACTGTGTTAATAACTTCCCTGTCTTTCTTCATCTTTCTAAGAACTTCAAAATTAGTTAAGTGTGCTGTCCATGAAATGCTCAGTATTCTACGGTAAAGCCACATTTCGAAAGATTCCAATTTTTTAGTTGTGGCTTCAGTCAATGTCCAAGATTCTACACCGTAGAAGAGGATCGAGAATACGCAGCAGCGTAAAAGTCTCATCTTTGTGATTACTGTCATATCGTGACTTTTGAATAACCTGCTCCTTCTAGTGTACACTGCTCCTGCCTTTTCAATTCTGCTCTTTATTTCTTGAGAGTGGCCCCATTGTTCATTGACTATAGTACCAATATATGTAAATTTGCTTACACGTTCATCTGGGCTTTGGTTTATATTAAAGGGTGCAGTTTGTGAACTTGTTATAGACAGTAAAAGAACAAAAATAAGACATCTTCCTCTTTCTCTTTATCTTAGGTTATAAGCCAGAGATGACCAGCCTCCTCATGCACGTGAGATAACATGAAAGCCCTGAAAGATAACCAATACCCTTTTTTGGCGTTTCTACAAAACAGACACAATAAAATATTATTTAAAAACAAAATAATTATGAAAGTTATTGTATTCATGTCGGCCAGAATCGTGCCGGGACACTACTTATGAAGAATTAAAATATACTAACAATTGTAAATATCTTGGGGAAAACATATCCAGAAGCGTCGCAGACAAAGAATCCTTTAAGATAAGAAAACTCAAATTACAAATGACCTTTACTCTAACCCGGGAAATGTACGGAAAGAAAAACCTTTCCAGAAGTGCGAAAGTCCGCCATTATAGAACTGTGATCAAGCAGGTGATCATGTATGGAGTGGAAACAATGTGCTTTCAAAATTTAGAACCTCTTCTTAACATTGAACGAAGAATTCTTCGGAAAATTTATGGCCCCAAGAAAACAGAAGCTAGGTGCAGGCATAGACCCAAAGAAGAGCTGTACAGGGATCTGGAAGATCTGGAAACGGCTATCCGAAGGAAAAGACTGAGATTCCTTGGACATATGGTTCGGGTGGATCAGTCCAGATTAAATAAACAAATTTTCAACTATATTTGGCAACTATCCAGTCTGAACGGATACACCAAACAACCTAAGGAGGAAGTGATGAAACTGGGTATCTCTTTGTACGACTGCGTGGATAGAAATACATACAGGAGCAAAATTCAAAATCTCTGCGGTGAGAAGAAGACGAGAAAGGGGTGGACAGTGGAAAGGAAGGTGGCGCATAGTGTGCGAATGAGAGCCTTCTGGCAGGAGAAGAAAAGGAAATGATATTCGCATGGTCCACGGCTGGCCTGTTCGTGTAAAAAAAATTATTTAACAGTATACCAAAATAATTAAAAACATAAAAATATGGAATTCGTAATACTGTACTATAAAAACTCTAAAAATAAACTGCATTCAACAACAGTAAACGAATTAAACAATGGGCAGATAGCGGGCAGAAACACTCGGTCTTAACAGTAGAAACTCATTCACGAACGACCTACTACAAGCGAACGACTGAACTAACAACGAACTACGATTTTTTATTTTATTGTTGTATTGGAGTGTTAGTGGTCTCAAATATTTCTACTAGTAATTTTGTACAAACCACTATGTTATCTTTGGTATTGACGAGCGCTTTCAGCAATCAACCCATCTTCAGGTCATTTACCAACCCCATGGTTGGTCATGGTTGGTAAATGACCTGAAGATGGCTTGACTGCCGAAAGCGCTCGTCAATACCAAAGATAGCATAGTGATTTGTACAAAATTACTAGTAGAAGTACGAGTGTTTAGTTTTATAAGTGACCGGTAGGGGCGTGGCTACCACGAACCAGTGTCCTGTGGCGCGAACGACTGTAGTGAGTAATTCACTCGACCGAGTAGTTGTTGTTGGCTAGGTCGTTCTCGAACCACCCACCACTACTTTACGTCCGAACTAGACACTGTAGTGCAAAACAAACTGTTGCAGATGATTGTCTCTCCATTGCGTATTCCTTGTCTGATGTTGAGGCTACAGACCACGATGGGCCTTGGCCTCCACGACTAAACGCTTTCAAACACCTCGGTCATCCGGTTTCCGCCTACAATCCCCGAATCCGATACTCCTGAGGTCACCTTCTACGTTCTATAGCCACTTTCTTCTGGATTTTGCTTTCCTTCATTTGCCCGTCTATTGTCCCTTTAGAAATTGCTCTGGGTATTCTGTCGTCCTCCATGCGCATCACAGATCCCAACCAGCAGATTCTCATAGACTTGATAAACGTCAAACCCAAAAGATGGCTTAAAAACAGAAACCGGAACGGGTCTCTATGGGGATGTAATCCTAGAATGAAGAAGAAGAAGTCTTCTTCAGGTACGAACCGCGTCAAAAATGTCTTGTATGACAACGTTTCATTCATATTAGAATGAGTATCCTCGGGTTTATGGCTCATCCTTCAATGCTTCACATTCCTTCACTGGTCTAAAGATTGTTTTAGAAGATTCCTTGTTTGATGTTAGCAAAGTATACTGTCTGACTGAATAACGTATGACAGAAACGTTCTCTGTTATGGGGATGTTGTTATTAAACAGTTAACAGTGGGGATAGTTGTACACGACTTCCCACTAATAAGTTTGCCCTCGAAAGAACAAACTTTTAAATACCGTAACTTCTAACTAAAGTGATTACAGTATTTTAGGATCAGAAACTCGCACGACGTTGAGCGCCAAGTATTTATAAGTTCTAAACCAGAGGTGTTTGGAAAAGTTACTAAATACTAGTGTAATTACACGCTGCTTTTGATAAGAACTGTCTATGGAGTGGCTTATGAAATTGTAACGGAAACTGAAAAATATTTTCTTAGAAACTTTACGTTATATAGTGCAGGTAAACAGTAATATAAAGGGGGTGTGACGCGAAAATATACTTTCATAGAAGAAAAATGCACCTGCCTTTCCACCCCAACTACTCTCTCACCTACACGTCGGTAGGCCCTGTTACGCCGAGCAATCCACTCCAAGGTTGTGATAGCCAATTCCTTCGGCGGAGTGGATCGGTATGCAAACGAGAGATGGGGGTTCTGTCAGGGCAGTCTAGGGGTATCTTGGGTCATGGCCTGGCAGGATGGTGCACATCGGCAGCAGGGTGTGCATCTAGTGTGGAAGGAAGGTGGAGGAGGCTTAGTAGCCCAAATGCTGCACACATGGGCTGAGTCAGTTAGCCTACTGCGACTGGGCAGAAAGAGCTTGTCAGCTAAGATGAAAGCACCTCTGTCGGGGAAGAGCACCCTGAAATCAAAGTTCCTGGTCCTACAGGTTGGGGGTTAGATCGGGGAATTTACGTATCCCATCTCTCAAACTTTTTTTATATGCAGAAACTTATCAGTTTCTCAGCCAGTCAGTTTTACAAACTGGCAGAGGCTGTTTAAAGGGGCCTTGACTCAGTAATAGGCTGTCGTGCCGCTAAAGAAGAAAAAGAAACAGTAATATTGGTATCTGATAAAGTGCCTTGCTTTAAGGCTCTTAAAATGAAACTCGGTTTCAGTTAATTTCTGTAGAAGAGCTGTCTTAACCTCTAATACAATAAACTCGGGAGTACATACGATGGCGAAAAGTGAAAACACAATGGGTAGAGAGAGACGGAGAATGATTCATTGCGACAACAAATACAAAAACGTATCACGAACTGCACTCGTATTCACTGGCTCCCTATTGGCTGACAGAACACGTGACACTTTCGCCTGCCTCTGCCCAGCTGACAGGTCTCGCCTTCGTATGTACTCATGAGTACAATGTATAGTAACGTTGTGTTTTAAATAAATAAACAAATACAATAAATAAATGAAAAGTGTGTTAGCTCGCAATGCTAAACGCTAACATGCTAACACACATGTGTGAAAGCTAACACACTTTTTACTTGTAGGAATCTTAAAAATGAAAGGCCTATATACTAGTAAGCTCCCTGAGCTACCAAACTCGCTCACTATTTTAAACAAAGTACATTTGTTGTAGGATTAATTTCAGTATTAAATAATTTTCTAGTTATCGGTTAAATTACAAAATTCCGATGTTTGGTACCATTAATGCCATTTCTTTAGTAATACAACAATTGTAGAGGACACAACCGTACATTAAACACTAACAATTCAAAACATTCGGATTTGGGTTACAATTCATTTTAATCTACCACCCTATTCGATTACTCACAACACCCTATTCGATTATTCACAACACCCTATTCGATTACTCACAACACCCTATTCGATTACTCACAACACCCTATTCGATTATTCACAACACCCTATTCGATTATTCACAACACCCTATTCGATTATTCACAACACCCTATTCAATTTTCACAACTTTTTAAAATTTTCTATCCCTTAATTTGGCCATTGAGTCTCAAAATTATGAAATTTCTAAAAACTAACACCAAACTCAAGTGTTAGGTAAAATTTTCTTTAATTTGATATTCCACATCAATCTATGCGATTTTTCAAAATTTTCACCCACTTTTTTGGCTCTTACCTCCGAAAATTTTGAAATTTAAAAAACACTATACTCATATTGTGTTTTATTTTTTTTTTATATTTATCCCGGCTGTACAATGTTTACACATTTTTCGGAACCAAAGATTACAGAATTGATTGAATTCTCATCTTCCACTGCTGCTTATCCATCCAAAGATCTCCTTCAATCTCTCGTTCCATCAATATAGTCTGAATTTCTTCTATCCAGGCGATAGGTGGTCTTCGTCTTTTCCTTCGTCCTGTTGAGGTCCATTCCATAATTCTCCTTGGCAATATTTCTGTGCCATTCTTTTTGTGTGTCCATACCATTGTAATTTTTTTGTTTGGATAAAATCAAAAATTGAATTTTTCACATTGATTCTGTCATATTGTGTATTAAATACCCTTTAATTTGATAGCCCACATGGGCTTTTTCGATTTTTTCACAATTTTGAGTTTCCACATTTTTGTTTCCTGTCCTCCTATTTTTGGAGGGATTAGTCTAAAAAACAACATGTTTTTGTACGGTAAAAATGTGGACATGCATGCCACGTTTTACAAAAATCGGCCGAGCTATTCAAAAGTTATCGTGAGACATACCCCAAACAGATGGATAGACACACAGACAGAAAAACGGAGAGACAGACAAATGACAAACAGTCGAGTTAAACTGAGAACTTGCTTTACTCATCCAATTATATTGCATTAGAAAGAAAATAATTACTTTATTCTACAGTAGTTATTTCAGTGTAGCCTTACGCATGTTTCGCGGAAACAGTCTGCATCATCAGGCGTAAATTGTAGAATCATCATCATCAGCCGTGGCTCCACAACCCTTGGACTGCAACAAGAGTCGATTGCATTCATCCCTATTGCGTGTCCTGGCTTTCCAGTTTCTTATGTTCAGCTTCCCGAGGTCCTCCTCTGTCTGGTCTTTGTGTCTACTTCGGGGTCTTCCCCTTTTTCTACTACCCATTGGTTTCTGGTAGAAAATATGTTTCGTATGCTGTCCTTCTTATATTCTCTCTATGTGTCCAACCCAACTTAACCTATTTTGATTATCCTGACAGTGTTGGCTCTTTGTAAAGATGGTGTAGTTCATAATTATAGTGCCTGCGGCACATTTCATTTTCTTGTACTCCTCTAAATATTGTTCTTAGAATCCGTCTTTCACAGCAACCTAAAAGTCTCTCGCTATTTTTTGTCACTGTCCATGTTTCTGAAGCAAATATCAGCACTGGCCTGGTAAGTGTTTTGTAAATTTTGCATTTCGTGCTTCTTGAGGTGAAGCTAGATGTCAGGTGCTTTTTAATCCATAATACGTTTTATTTACGAGATATATTCTTCATCTTATTTCAGTGTTGGCGTCGTTAGTGCTGTTTATCCGGGAGCCAAGGTATATGAACTCTTTCACTGCCTCTATATTTTTTGTGCCTATTCCAAGGTTTTGAAGGGTTGGGTTTCATGGTAGTTTGTTGGCAGCATACATATATTTTGTTTTTTCGAAGTTTATATGTAGTCCAATTTTACTTGAGGTTTCTTCTAATGCTGTAAAGGCACTAATGAGATCTCATTTTGTCCTGGAAATTAGATCAGTATCATCTGCGTATGTTAAAAGTTGTATACTTTTGCTTATTATCTCTTGTGTTTATTTGGGAGTCTCTTGTCGCTTTTTCTAGTGTAAGATTAAATAACAAGAATGACACGCTATCCGCTTGTCGGAGATATTCAAATAAATAAATTACATATTCTAATATCTAATGCTAGATATACATTTATATTTACATATACTGTTAGATATAAATTTCATAAAAAACATAGGACTACATGTGTGTGTGTGTGTGTGTGTGTACATGTAGGCCTATGCGTTTTTCACATTTTATTTTTAATCGACAGGCCATTGAACAACAACGGGTCACCTCCAGTGAAGCACGTACAAATCAATTAAAAAAAAATATTCAAAGTGAACTTTTTTTTATCAACCGATAAGACTCGTATTGTTATATCAATTCTACTAGTTTACTTACGGAACAAAAAACAAAAACGTTGGACAGATTAATGTGAGCGAGGACGACGCGATGAAGTTTGGCGCGTTGCGATCAGTGCGTGTAGCGCCGTGTTAGATGTTAGCCTGGTCCAGCGTGCTTGTCATGAACAGAAGTGAAGAAATCGAACTGTTCAGAAGATCGCGCGAAGTAACCATATTCAGAGCGTCCAACAGCAACAACAAAGAAGACAACAAGGAAGATCTTGTGTTGAGCGTGCTGAAAGCTCCAGTCAAGACGGCCTGCATCCTGACCTCGGCTAGCGAAGACGACGAGAACGAAGACTTGCAAAAGAGGATACAAAAAAATGTAATACAGTCATTGTGTATGTATATGTGTTTACGTGTCTCTGTTTACTATATACGCCTAGTTGTTAGTGATAATAGTGATAAGATAAACGTTTAACATTAGGCTAACCGACTAACTAGAGCCTCCGTTAACGGAAACAAACACAGTGTACACGGTCTTAGATAACCAAACTTCTTCTTCTTCTTCTTCTTCTTCTTCTTCTTCTTCTTCTTCTTCTTCTTCTTTTTCTTCTTCTTCTTCTTCTTCTTCTTCTTCTTCTTCTCTTCTCTTCTTCTCCTCTTCAAGTATTATAGTTACATAAACCTGTTTCGGCACCCGTTTCATCCTCGGACGACCCACGTCTCTTCTACCAATGGCTTTATAGTTCAGTGCCGCATTCGGCAATCGATCCTCTGTCATCTTTGCAGATGATCATTGTCTTCTGTAAATTGAAATAATTTAATTTATGTCCTTTACTTCGAGTTTTGCTCTGATACCTTCATTCCTTATTTTATTTTGCAATGCATAATTTAAAGGATTTCGAAGAAACTGCATTTCAGAACTCTGAGTCATTTTTTTGTCATGACCTACGCCTTACTTCTTCTTCTTCTTCTTCTTCTTCTTCTTCTTCTTCTTCTTCTTCTTCTTCTTCTTCTTCTTCTTCTCATCATTATTATTATTACTTTTTTTCGTATGAGCCACTGTGAACTACGTTTGGTTCAACTCGTTCCTCCCTTATTCTCCTCTCTCTTCCTTCTCTCCCATGTCTCCTTCATTCTTGATCGATGTCTCTCCCTCCTTTCGTCAGTCCAGATAGCACCTGTCACTTTCTTGGGTTTTTTCCTAAAACCTTTGACATTTTTTAATTTCTTTTTGAGCTTCAAGCATTCTTCAATGTCTTCTTGAGTAATTTGGAGTTTTTCTATGTTTTTTTTTGTTTCTTTAAACCATTTATTGGGCATTTTGAACTTTCTGAAATTGTTAAAAAGTTTCCCTGTTAGTCTGTCAGGATTCATTCATTCACTATGTCCGTAGGAAGTAATTCTTCTTTTTCTAACTACGTCTGTGTTTTTTCAACACGTATTTTGGGGTTTCTGTACTATTCTCAATCTTTTATTGATCCCAAGACTTTCCTTAATATTTTCCTTCCTGTGACTTCCAGTCCTCTGAATTTCACTTTGGAGTAGGCATTCGTCAGCGTTTGTTTGATTAAATTTGTTGTTTCATTATCCAAGCCGAATTCATTAAGGATTCTGAACAATATCTCTCTATCAGTTGAGTCATATGCCTTCTAAAGTTCATAAAAGTAATTACAAAATTCTTTAGATCTTCTTTTCAAATATGTCATTACTGATTTTGTCTATTTGTGTCGACCATCTGAGAACCACATGCCAATTTCAATTCTTTATTCATTGTTCTTTTCTTTTTCTCCAATATTCTTTCATCTTTTTACTACGTCTCTTTAATTTTAATCTTTTCTTTAATCCAAGTTGATGTTGATTTCATTCTCCACAGATATTTAAAGATCTGTTTTGTTAACCTATTGTCGTCCATTCTATATAAATGTCCAAAAAAATACTAGTCTTATTTTTCTCACTGTGTCTGTTATATTTTCTGTACTTTGATATATTTCATTATTACTTCTTAATTTCCAATCTTCTGAAGTTCTTCGTGGGCCTAATATTTTCCTAACAATCCATCTTTCCAATATTTCTAGTTACATTATTGTTTTTTTTTCTTCGATAGGGTAGTAGACGAATCGTCTGTTCCGATCATCAGCATGATGATAACATTGGTTATATTATGATAAATTATCATGATGATAACCAAAAATGGTTTGTTCCTCTCCAGATTTCTTAAGTATCTATAAAAAAGGTTATAATATGAAAACTAACAATGTAATAAAACAATATTTATATATTATGTAAGAAATAAATAACAAAGTTTAGGAACCGGTAACTGACCCATCATTTTCATATGTAAGAACTGAACCAAAAATAGTTTGTTCTTGTCCCAAGCGGTTAGACTAGAAGTGGTCACACCAGCGCTTCTTCGGACGTCTCACACCTCTCTGTCCTTTCGGCTTATAAATCAACAGTTGCTTGAAGATGCGGCAGTCGTCCATTCTTTAATATGATACAACCATTTTAGTCGACATTGGGCAATTCTATCAAGTATACTCATCATATTGAGTGCCTGAGAAATGTCATTTCGGCCGCTTGAATACCATCTGGCCTTGGATTTCGTATAAGTCCGTTTCTCAGATTTATAGAGGAATCTGGTGGTGGTGGTGATGATGTTAATGATGGTATACTTTGTTTCCCTGCACAATAAGGGTAAATTTGTTATACTACATTTGTACTTTCCAGATTTGTAAAAATTTTGTTTAAACTAAAGAAAACTGCTAACAGCAAGACTGGGATAAACAAATATATAAATGGTTATTGTTATTAACATTATTATTGTATCCACCACCACCATCACCATCACCACTACTGCCACCACCACCACCACCACCACCACCACCACCATCATCATCGTCGTCGTCGTCGTCGTCACCATCACCACCATCATCATCACATAATCATCCCCATCGCCATTATCATATCACACTGGTATTTTTGTTATTACTGCACTTGATATTGGACGAAAAAATGTACTCTTTTGGAAACTGGACAAATTAAATGGGAATAGGATTCTTGTTAACGGAGGCTGTAGTGTAGGCTATTCCAATATTTCGATACACTACTTCCTTCTCGTCATTAATCTATAGTCAATGATATACTTTTAAATTAAAATCTGTTGTCTTTGAACAAAATAACGACAGATTTACAAACAATACAATATAATTTGAATGTTGTGGTATTATTATATTAAGGAAAAACTAGAATCATTTACTATATACTTACGGAATATTCTAGCATGTATATTATGTGTGTGTTATATACAAAAACTTACATATGTGTGTTTGTATGTATGATCATGAGTACAGTGGAAATGTGTGGGTATAATTTGAAATTGTTTAATAATAAATTTGTGTTAGCGGTTATAATCACAAACATAAATTACGCTTTTGCATATACCGGGTATACAAAAAATTCCCGATTAGGGCTTTAAGCGTCTCAACTCATCATCAGATCGGCTGATACGATCAGCTGAGAGGCTCTAAAGCGCTAACTGCTAATGTTTTATATAGTGGTGTGCCACAGAGTAATTATAATTAACAGGATGCATTATGAGCATAAACGTTTTGCAGATGTGCGCAGTGTTACTGCAACAATAAATAGATAAATGTTTATATTCCGGGTCAAAACGTGCTACGACGTTGTCCGATGCCTAACCTCCATTGCTGTCTGTCGTTGCAGTTATCCTACGACGTTGTCCGATGCCTAACCTCCATTGCTGTCTGTCGTTGCAGTTATCCTACGACGTTGTCCGATGCCTAACCTCCATTGCTGTCTGTCGTTGCAGTTATCCTACGACGTTGTCCGATGCCTAACCTCCATTGCTGTCTTTCGTTGCAGTTATCCTACGACGTTGTCCGATGCCTAACCTCCATTGCTGTCTGTCGTTGCAGTTATCCTACGACGTTGTCCGATGCCTAACCTCCATTGCTGTCTGTCGTTGCAGTTATCCTACGACGTTGTCCGATGCCTAACCTCCATTGCTGTCTTTCGTTGCAGTTATCCTACGACGTTGTCCGATGCCTAACCTCCATTGCTGTCTGTCGTTGCAGTTATCCTATGACGTTGTCCGATGCCTAACCTCCATTGCTGTCTGTCGTTGCAGTTTTCGTTGTTCCGTTCTCTATCGCTCTTTGATATTATGCCCTCGTACATGTTTTCTTGGCCCTTCCTTTCTTTCTGTACTCTCTAGGTATCCATCTCATTGTTTTCTTTGGTAGTCGGTCTCGTCCCATTCTTTGTACGTGTCCGTACCATACATACCACACAGTGCCATACACAGTATGACACTATGATACAATTTTCAAAATATTCAACATCGAAAATACTCTAAAAACTAATATATACACCACAATCACACACAATAATACAAATTTAAAATACCAAAAACCAACAGAAAACCATAGCAACACCCAACCGAAACACAATTACAGCACTCTACAAGATACAAAATTAAGATGGCTGAGGATGGGAACAATAGGATTCCCGAAACATGTTCCAAATAAGGGAAAAAACATCTTTAGGTAAAGAAATTATAAATATTAAATAAATTATATATATATATATATATATAGAGAGAGAGAGGGGGGGTGTACGTAAGTTAGTGCTTTTGCTAACGGAAAGAGTGCATGTGAGGTGTACGTGATCTGAACAGTGATTATATTCGGCCCAGTGTATAAGGAAATACATCTTGTGTTTCCGAAATTATGAGTGTATGTGGGCAAAGTTTACAGGTACACCAGAGTCTATACTACTACTGTTCCCCAAGATTTCTCGAGGGCCACGTTTTATTATGCCCCTATTGTTCACACAAGGAACACTTTCTGCCCCCCACCACCGTACCTATCACTTTCCGCTTCACTCGCAATTACGTTTGCCAATCTTCATTTTCTTTGTCTGTGATCAAATCTTATTTTGTTCAATTCCAGGGCGTTAGTTTGCGAAGGACTAAAGATTTCCTCACAAAACGAATTCCTCACGATTTGATCTGCCAAGTGGTATTGTATCGAAATTCTAGCGCTTACTTCTAGAAATCTACTTCTATGGATCTCATCTGTTCTCTGGTAAGCATGATGTCAGGCTCTTCAGATTAAGTCCACATGACAATGAACCATAGGCGTGCGCAGGGCGATTACAACGGGGGGGGGGCACTATACCGGAATACCCTCATTAAAACGGTCTATAAAATTAATATTAAAAAACTAAACTGGTTTAATTAAAAACATATCATTATCTAATTATTGTGTGACCTAAATAACAACAATAAGAAGAAGGAATGGACTAAACAAAAGCCGTAAAATAATATTTATTTACTATATTTATTTAAAAAATATCTTCATAGTTTGATGATATTAATAACAATTTATATAATAGTTTGTAAATATTACAAAATTAAAATTTAAGTAAAACCAGATCATGATACAAAGCTTACAGTGACATCCTTCTCTTGAAAGGGGCCATCTATTTAAATTCGTCAATAATTTCTTCTGAACTAACATCTAATGTAAGATTTTGTTATATAAATGGTAATAACAAGTTTTCCAGTCGTTCTTGCCTCATAGTCGATCTTAGATTTGTTTTTAATAGGGGGATTTTTTTGTAAACTAATGGGGGGGGACAAAGGCTCCTCTGGTCCCTCCCGTGCGCACGCCTGTGCAAAGAACTATATAGTTATTACATTGTCAGGTGTTACTAATGAGAAAACGAGGCCGTAAACACTGTCTATTGCGAGAAGTGAGGACGGACTTTCCCACGTAGGTGGCGGCGCAATATTTTCGTCTTTATCGATCGACTTGTTTTGTATCTCGGGGGCTAATTTGGAAGCGACGTGATAAACTAATTATAGCGCTACTGTTACACTAGCCGACATTGTACAGCGTCGGCTTACGTCAGACTTCGGCAGTACTCGTGCTAACTCGTGCAACTAAATCGTATACCATACGTTGTCAATATCTAAGGTCTTTATTACACTACCGGTACGCAACTGATTGCAAAATCGTTGTAGGGCATTGGTTTAAATGTAGCGTATTACACTTACTGGAATTGGTTGCATGGTCTGCAATCGATTGCAAGACAGTTACAAGCCTTGCAACTTCTCGTGCAACTTCTAGTTTCAGGCACTCGATGTGGAGCATTGATTCAAATGTAGCCTATTACACCATGCAACCGATTGCATGGAATTAGCCTGCAACAAATTCCATGAATTCTGTAGACAACAAAGAAATTTCATGACACGGGACCGACACAACATATACAATATTTACAAAACTGCCAATATCTCAAAAACGGAAAGGAGGATTTTATTGAAACAAAAACCAAAATATTATTTGTAATTTTTTCTAAATTTTACTCCTTGACACCATATTCTTATCTTTTATGGAACAAAAATCGTATCGTTTATTGCATGCCAAAAATTTCACTACATGCAAATTAAAAAAAATTTCATGACATGGGACCGTTTTAAATCTCTGTTCTTGAAAATTGCTAAAGTGATTGGGTCAAATTTATGTGTAAAACCATCCTCAAAATTCAAGGAACACTGTGGTGAAAGAAGTTTTTTATCGGATTATCAGTAGTTTCTGAGGTTAGCCCGGACAACGATACAAACAAACTTTACCTCTTTGTAATAGTAGTATAGACAATATGCTTATTCTGCAACTGATTGCAGAGCAGTTGCAGCCTGTTTTTACTATACTGCCACTAGTTTCACTTAGCCTTGAAATCAGTTGTATGGAATCAGTTGCCTATGGTAACAGAGGCCTAATGTTGTCAGTCGACTTTTTAACGTCTTTTAACATAATGAAACGATAAAAAATTCTCTTAAATAACAAGTGTTTATAATTTGTATAATAATCATGAATGCTGTAGCTGGAAAAAGTTGGAAACAATTTTACTCAGTTTTTGTGAATAACTACATATCACACTAACTAATTTTAGTAACACTAAAACAAACACTAAAGTTTGGTAACCGTTTTACAAAAACCTTTACAATAGTATTTCAAGCATTAAGACTACACATTGAGCTTTACATGGATACTAGTATTTTGACAGTGTCAACGGTCATTTAATGTCTAAAACTTGAGGTAAAATGTTGCTCGTTTCTTCTACTTTGAATACAACTTCAGCATTAGTGTGTGTGTCTTTCGGTCGCGCTAAACCCGGGATTACGCTCATCAGGCGTCTTTTGTGTGGCGTCGTCGCTTCTTTTGTTTAAACTGGTCTCGGCTTGTCGTGTCGTCTTGCATCCCAGCACATCCACAGCCATGTCATACGTACTGCATACATATATGTGACTCGATCAACTACCATCAATTGTTAAATTCATCTTCTTCCTTGTTCATCTTGATATTTGAATTAGCAGTCTCTGTAATTCCAGCTTTGTCGTGTTTACTTGCTGAACTGCTAAATGTAATGTTCCGTACGAGGCCTTTCAGTGTTTCCACCATTTAATGGTCTGAAAGGCCTCGTCCAGAACATAACATTTATCATCTTCTTCCACCTTCAAAAAATCTCCAGTTATCTCTTCCTGGGTCTACCCACACACCTGTGTCATATAGGTTTGTATTTCCAGACATGAGATTTCCAGGCTTGAAAATTCAGAGACGCATATCAGACATTTCAACAAAATTGTAGTTAACCATTCTCGACAGGTACATGATGAACAAAGAGTGAAGAAACACAACCAAAGTGAATTTAAGAACTGTCTTTAAGAAAAGTAACTGACAATATTATTTAGTTAAGCTACACGAGTTATAACTGAACTCATTAGAGCAAAGAGATGATTTATAATTCAAAACATACCACTATAGTTTTCTATTAATTAAAAATAATTTTAATTATTGTGATTTAAATTATGACAATTAAGAAGTTGTAGTTCATCTTCATCATCTTCACAACACTGCATAGGCAAAGTGCTGCCTGTTCCGCTTTCCAAAAATCCTCCACCCATCTCTTCATGGGTCTACCCACACCCCTGTGCCCTATAGATTTATATTTCCGAACTTGTTTGATCAGTCTAGGATCTGTCATTCTTTCTAAGTGTTCTTTCCACCGTTTTTTAGACTCTTTAAATTTTTAATTTAATTTAATAACTCCTAACTCTTTATCTTATGGCCTCATTTCTTGTACGGTCAAGTTAAGAACACATTTTTAACTCCTCTTAAGAATGCCATTTCCGAGGCCTGCATTTTACTATCTTGTTTTTTTTATTGTTATCCATAATTCACACCCGTAGGACAGCACAGGGGCTGCCATAACTTTGTGAAACTTTATCTCTACGTACATTGTTTATAAGAATACGGTTGATTGTTCCGCAGATCGTTTGGAACTTGCCTAACTTAAGATCAAAATAATAATTTTTATCTTAGCCAATATCATTTTTAAATATTTTGCATAATAAAAAATTATCTACAATCAAAACTATAAGCAATAATAAATGCACTTTGTTCGAAATAGTGAGTTCTGCAGGTCAGGGAGATTGCTAGTTACATTAAAACATCAAACAATTCTGTACGAATTAAGCATATTTTTCTTGATTTCGTTCAGTAACGTAACCGGCTGAAGGATAACTCCGAATTTACTGTACTGTACTGTACACATTGAGCCGCATTAATTCATTAACCCGAATAGGCCAGTTTTCGTAACGGTTTTATGCAAAGTAATTAACATTACTAATTGCGTATTTAATTAATTACTAATTACGTAATAGTGTATTTTAATTACTAATTTAATTCTGTTCATCCATTAAAGATGTCTGCTTAACTGGTAACTATATTCAATTATTAATGAAGCTGAATTAGTTGGAATTATGTATGTTGCCATTCAATAGTTAATTGGTGTCCGTTTGTATTAGCTTTCAACTCACACACCTATTGGTTTTCAGACTGATTCCCACTGAATCTGTCTTTAACATTTTGACAAAATGAATATTTGTCAACACCGTTTACAAATTTTGGACCGACTCAAAATGTTTGTAAAATTTTTTTGCAAAAAATAAAAGGTTGCTGGGAAAAGAGAAAAGAAGAAACTGTGAAAGGCGGTCCTAAGCGGTCTTAATCTGTTACTAATTATCAGTAATTAAAAAGACAAAAAACAAAAACTTGGTATAAGGAACGAATATTGTTACATTCCAATGGTGTTTCTTGTCTTACTCACAAACAACTTTAATTCACAGATTTAGAAAATTAAAATCCACAAATCTAATCTTATCCAACAATAATAATAGGCAACTATAATAACAATAGCAACAATAGTAAAATTATTATTATTGTCTTAAATATTGTATTTTCAATAAAGTTAGTTTTATTAGCAATCATCTTAACGTTAACTTTGTCACCACTTATTGCAACAAAGGTCGTTTAAAGGCAAGGTCGTTTAAGACGTGAAGAAAGATGGTGGAAACACTGAAAGGCCTCGTCAAGATCGAAGCGACTAGCAGTGGTGACATAGTTGTAATTGCATTTCCTTCAACAGTGATCGAGTTCTGCACCTCAGGGAGCTCACTAGTACAACAATTTTGTGTGTGTTAAAATAACCGAATTTCCACACACCGTAACCATTTTCTTTTCCAATTACAAATTGGATAATTGACGCCCTAGTCTATCGAAATCAATGTAAGAGGAAATATTACGGAAACAGTTCCCGGGTGGAAATCCATACCTTCGACGTAAGGGATTCCCCATCTAATCTTCTTCTTCTTTTACTTCCTCTGGCTCTACATGCCTCTATACGATTTAGTCTCCTCAACAATCCTACACAATTCCCTTCTGTTCTCAGCAAAAATGTTCCATCCTGTGACCCCCATGGTGTGCAGGTCCTCCACCTCTTTCTCGGTCTTCCTCTGGGCCTAGACTCCAAGAGTTTCCGTTCTGTGATACCTCTCGTATTTCTGGTCATCTCCATTCTACAAATATGTCCTAGTCATCTAATTCTCTGTGACTTAATAAACGTTATTATGTTTTTGCTGTTTACTAATGTATCAAGTTCAAGACTCATGCGGATCCGCCAAGTGCCATCTTGTTGCACTACTGGCCAAAAGCTTCTAAGCAATTTCCTCTCAAATCGTTTAAGATTTTCTTCATCTTTCTTCCGCATGGTAAATGTCTCACAGCCGTAAGTCACTACTAGTCTTATAAAGCTTTTATAAATTTTCAGTTTAAAATGATGACTTAGGGTTCTAGAGCACAATAGTTTCTGTTTCCAAAACACGATCTGTTTCCCATTGCTATCTTTGATTTAATTTTCTCACTGTTCAAATTGTCCTTAACAGTGATCCCAGGTAGGTGAAATTATCTACTTGCTCAAAGCTATAGCTTCCAACAATCAGTGTATTTCTTCCATTATACCTTAATCTTGAAACTCACATGTACTTTGTTTTGTCCTGGTTTATTGACAACCTAGCCTTCTTTATTTGTTCTTCTAGTTCTATGAATGTTTCTCTTACTGCATTTTTGTTACCCCGAGTATAACTATGTCATCAGCATATGAACCAACTTCCCTGATTTTAGTAATTAAATTTCCATGGGCAGTCACTTTAGAAACAGCTGTACGAAGTATGAGATTGAAAAGAAGTGTTGATAATGCATCACCCTGCCTTACACCACAACCAATTTCAAAGTTGTCAGATCTATGAACGATCACTGCCGCTTTAAGGCCTAGCTTAACCAGCTTACTAGGGATACCCAGTACTTTTAGGATTTGAAGCAACTTTTGTCTGTCCACAGTATCAAAGGCCTGTTTGAAGTGAACAAACAGACTGTGGATGCTGATGCCGTACTCAGAACCTTTCTCAAATATCTTCCTTATCATGTGTACATGGTACACAGTAGAGGGGATTGGTCGAAATCCTGCTTGTTAGTTACCAAGGATTTCCTCTGCATATACATTCAGTTTCTTATGTACTGTAATAATGCGAGGAGACAATTCTGCGACCTACGTCTCAACCACGCTACATTACCTCCACAAGTATTCAGTCTCCATATAATCCAAGGAGACAATTCTGCGACACCTACGTCTCAACCACGCTACATTACCTCCACAAGTATTCAGTCTCCATGTAATACGGGGAGACGATACAGCGACCTGTGTCTCAACCACGCTGCATTACCTCCACCAGTATTCAGTCTCCACGTAATGCGAGGAGACAATTCTGCGACACCTACGTCTCAACCACGCTACATTACCTCCACAAGTATTCAGTCTCCATGTAATACGGGGAGACGATACAGCGACCTGTGTCTCAACCACGCTGCATTACCTACTTGTAAGTTTCATACCGGTATAATAATAATTTCTCTATCTTCGTGTCAGCGTACAACGTTTAGTCTTGCGAGCAGCAGCAGAGGGAATATTGAACGTCACTGTTAGAGACACATATTTTATTGGATAATTTGCCGGCACATCGTGTACATTGTGCCAGTAAGCTACACAGTGTAATATCTATCGTGTTTTAATCTGAGACACGGAGAACAAACAGCACCAAGAATACAGTAGTGCACCTTGTGACAAGCCATTAACCTACGGGAAGGATGCAAGTGACAAGCTGTTAGTAAACACACACACACACACACACGATGCCTGTCGATCGTTACCTCTTCTCCTAATTCTAATTCAATTCTCTCTTTCTCTGTCTGTCTGTCTGTCTCTCTCTCTCTCTCTCTCTCTCTCTCTCTCTCTCTCTCTCTCTCTCTCTCTCTCTCTCTCTCTCTCTCTCTCTCTCTCTCTCTCTCTCTCTCTAATGTTCTAATACACAGGTTGCTGAAATTCTATACCAGTAAACTCAAATAAAAATTACTAAAAACCAGAAAAAATTTCAAGCATATATCTTTAGCACGTTTTGACATACTGGGACACAATTATCTGCAATTTAACACGCGCAGTATAGAACCCGAATTAGGGCCACTCCTACCAAATTTGGGATCATTTAGTTTTGCTTTGATTGTCGTCTTATATTCTGAACAATATATAGTTTGGATGCACTTGTGTGTGTGTGTGTGTGTGTGTGTGTGTGTGTGTGTGTGTGTGTGTGTGTGTGTGTGTGTGTGTGTGTGTGTGTGTGTGTGGCAGAGAGAGAGAGAGAGAGAGAGAGAGAGAGAGAGAGAGAGAGAGAGAGAGAGAGAGAGAGAGAGAGAGAGAGAGAGAGAGAGAGAGAGAGAGAGAGAGAGAGAGAGAGAGAGAGAATTATTTGTTTTGTACACCAACGTTAAAACAAGAACTTAACTGATAGTTTTTAAATTAAAATTAATTCCACAACGCGATAGAAACGCAGAAACGTACATGTCTGCGTGTGCTGATAGAAGAGCAAAATCAAATACACTGCTGCCGGATAAGGGGGGAACAGTAAGCTAAATAGCAACCGACTGTTTAGTCCTACGTCAGCGAACGCGTTCAGATATTTGTGGATTTACATTTATTTTGCGACAAAAATTAAATGTTAATTAAACAAACAGTAGTTAGGATCGGACACGGTCGACAAACAGAGAGAAACACACGAGAAAGTGCCATCGAAGATTACTAACATGTGTGTTGTGAAGAACGTTTTCAATTTCTGAATCAAAGTCTACTGGTCAGCGTGGTGACTGTAAACTTAAGCGTGTCCCGACGTTACTGCATGCGACGAAAGCTTTAAGTCGCATTACGAACATTCTACAGTTTACCCGTGTAATTGAGTTTAAAAATACACGCTTTGATGTGGGACTGAAAGAAACTTTAACCGAATAGCGATGAAAGAATGAGAAAACACTGCCAGGAATTATTTACAGAAAACAGAAACGAATGCAACATAACAACGCAGAACATAAACTTTGAAATTACAGAGGACAAGATTATAGAAGCGATTGAATACATGAAGAATGGTAGACCTCCGGGGCCTGGAGTAATAATGACGGAAATGGCGGAAAATTGTATAAGAAACGTTTTCCGGGCTGTTTGGCCGTGGTCTACGGTTTAATGACAAACCAAACGTTTCAACCGCACCACTGGCTGCCATCATCAATGGAATTCAAAGAAATCCAAGACCTCCTGAACGTAGACGTAGAATGGGTATCACTATCGGAGAAGACTGCTTGTTTAATATCCAGTTTGCTGATGACCAAGCAGTAATACCACAAGATTCTTAAGACCTGGAATTTATGCTCACCCGACTATACAAGACATATGAAACGTGGGGATTGAATGTTAATGTAAACAGACAGAATATCTAGTCGTTAATTCCGATGCCAGATTTGAAGTATTGATTAAAGACAGTACGTGAATTAAACAGGTCGATGAATTTAAATACCTAGGGGCGCTAATAACACGAGAAGGCCTAAGAAAACCCGAAAACAAAAAACGAATATATCAGAACAGGAAAGTTCTAGGAAGCTTGAACTCTATTTGGTGGGACAAAGATATTCCGAGAGCCACAAAGATTCATATAGGAAAAGCTTTTGTTGAATCAGTTCTGTCTTGCGGCTGTGAGATATGGACGTTGAGCACGGAAATTATACGACATATGAATGCCGTGGAAATGGATTATCTCCGTAGAAGTGCCGGAGTCTCAAGAAGGGAGAGAATAACCAGCGAGGAGATCAGAAGAAGGATGCATGCAGAAGACTCAATTATTAACAGAGTAGAACGAAGAGGGCTAAAGTGGTTCGGTCACTTACATCGAATGGATGAACAGAGATGACCGAAGAAAATATTTCAGTGGAGGCCCCCAGGCAGAGGAAAAAGGGGCAGACCTAGATTGTCCTGGTATGAAAACATGAAGAAGTCCATGGAACATCATATTTTGGTAGAAGAAGATGCACAGGAAGGGCAGAAATAGATGGCGGTTAGGTGCGGGTATGCTGCAATAGCCGATGAAAAACCCGTTGAGAGAGAGAGAGAGGGAGAGAGAGATGTACGTTTCAAAGAACTGGAAATTATTTTTACAAGTCCGCTTGTCTGTATCCATACTAGGGTCAGTTCAACAGTTCGCGGGGCAGCAACTATAGCTTAGCAGCAGTAACGTTGATACTAATGTTGATTAGTCTGAATTCAATTTTTTTTTTTTTTTGTATGAAGCCGACACGACCCCGGATTCCTTCCAAAGCCAAATTCTAGATACGCCACTGATGTACTTGTGAACATTCTTGGGCTCGCGACACACGTACCCATTATTTTCATTTATAAAGTCTCAATTTCGGCTTTGTGTAACGTCATATTATCTTTTTGTACCCTTTTGGCACTTCTTATCACCATATGGAGAGTTTCCAGAGCCATTTAATACGTCGAACAGCGCATTCTGTTAACTCAGAATGGCTTCCAGCGGCTTCTTTAGAAGTAGTTAAAGTAATTCTACATTTTTTGTCCACCGTGTAACAGTGTTTACGATTGAGCAACAATATTGTAAGTTTACAAGAGTACACTGATCGAGTGTTCGCTCGGCACTTGGTAGAACATTTTATTAATCCTTGATTTGAATAAATAAACACTTGGTATAGTTTTGCAGACAGAACACTGTATAATACACAATCACACATTAGATACTGCAACGAAGCAGCATAGGGAAAGTTTTAAATCTTAAAAAAAAACATATTTTTGAACAACATACCTGAAACAAAATGGATACAACACTTTATGGAGCTATTGGTTGAAACAAGGAACAAATTCATTCCTAATGACCATGAAATAAAAGTATCTGGAGAAATTGCACTAAGTATTGAAGACGTTCAAGAGGCAATAAAAGGTACAAAATTGAGGAAATCCCCAGGTCCGGGAGGAATAAACCCAAAATTAGTTAGATATGGGCCCCCCAAGCTGTTTGAAATGCTCAGAAAATTATTCGAAAGATGCCTAAATGGAGAAGAAGTGCCAGTGGAGTGGCGAACATCGTATATCTCACCAGTCTATAAGAAGGGTTCAAAGTTGGACCCTAGAAATTACAGAGGAATTGCTGTGATCCCGACCATCGGGAGAATATATTCAAGAATTTTGAAAAACTTAATTGAAGAAGACATCAAGACCAAGCAGCCCGAAGAACAATCAGGTTTTAGAGCGGGGCGATCCACGGTAGACAACATCTTTACAATCAAAATAGCAGTTGAAAAGAGAGTACAGCATAATAGAGAAACGCATATAGCTTTAATAGATATTTATACCCCGCCTAGATTCCAGAATAGTCCTTACTACGCGTCAAGAACGCTACTATAAAACACTAGAGCGTAATTGCTTACCGCTTTGAACACAGTGTGCGCGTACCAGCGAAATCTGGATCAGTCTCGGCTACTGACGCGTGACCAGTGTCACGTCTTTGTCCTTCATCTCAAAGTATCAGCAATTACCCACACACACATTACAGCCGGATTCCACTGGATTAGCCGAGAAACACGTTGAAAGTTCTGTAATGTGGTGGCGTACACTTATTCCGCATAGCGTAACAGTACTGTGAAACGCGGACTTATCGTCGCTCAATGTCTTTCTGTCGTCTCTCCCTATAGAAGCTTATGAAAATGAAACCAGATTAAGCGTAAACAGAAATTTAAGTCGCTTTTATCCGAGTACGCGGATTAGTCAAGAAGGTCGGTATTGTATTCAGATCAGTAGAGTATTGAAATATCATAAAAGTATAATTTTGTACCTATTTTTAGACTGTACGTTTTTTAGAGTTAATCCGTCAGTTCAATTCTGGTGTTTATCCTGTATTTCGTTGGACGTTTTTATGTTTCAAAATTCAATAGTTATTTGGTTATTTTATAATTTGTAAAATATTGAATTATTATGCTGCTTATTTTATTTATAATATAGTATATAGTATAATATAAATATGTATTAATTATCACAATTGTACTTTTCAACCAAATATTGCGTGAATCATTGAATCATATTGTTACATTAAAAAAATTATTTGTTACATATAACAATTGATTGAAAGATCAATCTGCAAGACCCCATAGCTATTGAAAATTTCAGCAAAATTCCTTAGTATAGCAAAATCACTTAGTATATGCCTATTTATAAACCAGTTTAGGTATGTTAAAAGAGGCTTATAAACAATATTAAAATTAATGGAATTACAATATTTGTAAATTATTAAAAAAATATATTGGGTGTGTCGTGAGACAGACGCCAGCATTGAGAACTTCGGTTCCGAGTGGCGAGTGTACTGATTCAACGTTAAACTGTTTCTCCTTTGTGTTTGAAGTAAGAGAGATTTCGCTTTAAAGAATTAAGTTTCAAATAAAATTGAACGGATAATTAAATGAGACGAGGGCACAGTAGTGTTTACATGTATTTTATTATAAGAAATCGATATTTACAATGAGCATAAACAGAATTTTATCATACACATTTTATTTTTAGTATACATTCACACATAATATCTTCAAATAAATACGACTGCAAGTAGGTTTATTTCCATCTGACGCACGTTTCACAGAAATCATTATGTATCTTCAGAGGTTTTTTGGAAGATTTAGGCAAACACGGTTTAAATAATAAATATAAATTTCAAAACGTCAAATTAATTAAAAGCGTACAAAAAGGTAACAAAATGAATATCTGGAAAAATCTTAATATTTACAAACACAGTAATAATAATCTACTAATAAAGAAGAAATTCAAATAAAAACAAACAAGACAATTTATTTAAAATCATACATTTATTGGAATAATAAAAATAAACATTAAACATAAAATATATAGCCGACTACATAAAAATTACAACCATCGAAAATATGAATCAAAGTAAAACAGATTATCCGTAAACTATATTGTAAACAAAACATTCAATTACAATTAAAAACTTCTGAAGATATTACGTACATGGGAAACCTGCAGGAAACTCAACGAGTTACTTACAAAGGAATACATACATAAGTTATAGGTTACAAACAATATATAACAAACAGTTTTTTCAATGTAACAACATGATTTACACAATACCTAGTTGAAAACTATAATTGTGATAATTAATGCATATTTATATTATAATTTTACATTATTATATAATATATTATAATTAATATAAGCAGTATAGAATTAAATTTTTACAAATTATAAAAATCCAAATAACTGTATCGAATTTTGAAACATAAAATGCTGCCAGCTAAAGTACAGTGTACACAACAGAATTGATCCCACGGTTTAACTAAAAAACGTACAGTATAAAAAAGGTACAAAATTATACTCTATGGCATTTCAAACATGTACACAGACACTCTCATTCACAATTTTATAAATATTACAATCAAAAATAGGTGACACTTATTTAAAATTCTTTTTATGAATTAAACAATTGGAAAGTTGTGTAAATATATTAGTGTAATAATGAATTATGTACAAGAAGAGGATTTCAAAGGAATTCAGTTAAATCACTCAACATGTAAACACTTTTCTTTTATTTTCTTTTATTATTTTCAAAATTTACGTTCTTCTTGTAATAGTAAAACATTTAGAATATGCTTACAGTAATTAAAATATTACGCCTTGCTTAAACCACACATATTTATTGCAGTGGGTAAATTTTGGGTAGCTGTGTGGGGAAAAGATGTTTGAATGACATGACAACACTGCTTTTTTCGTTTCATCTATTTCGTTGCACGTTGAATCAGTTTACTGCCCTAGGAGCTCGCGGTGTACGGGAGTGAGCCGGGGGCGCCATAGTGCCATATATGAAGTTCTTACTTTACTGAAGTTAAAGTTTCCTTAATCGTAACAATCGCTCAACATTTGGTAAGTTACGTACGGGTTTGAGTAATTAAAAAGCAATTATGCACGTGCTAGAAAACAAGCCAATTAGTGTAGCTTTATCGTTTTCGCCCAGACATACTTCACCTTACAGGATTGTCTATGCAGTGACTCCTCTAGTCTCATACCTCTATGTTTGAGTAGTCGTCTTTGCACAAACAAACTGTCAGTTTGTTGGGTTTCTGTGCAATGTAAAACCAACATAAATGTGGATGTTGTAATGTTTTATTTACATTTTGTAGTTAATAGTCTGAAGTCTGTGTTTCTTCTTTTAGGAATGTTACTTCTTCGAAGTTTGTAGTTGCAAATACTTATGTAGTTTGTTTTGATGACTACTAAAACACATGTGATTACTATGACATGTAGACATGTGTTCCAACGCGTACATTGAACGGGCGATAACGTACTGGTTAAGCTAGTCGTACATTACTATGCTATGCTTCCTCAGATGGAGAACTCGCTCATTATTTCAATCAAAGTACATTTTCATAAATTTCAAAATCATAAATTTTTCGGTTATACCTGTCCTGGTTTCCGAGGTTGGAATTGAGAGTTGTTTGTTTCACCCGCACGACGGTCTTGAGTAGGTAGAGGCTCTGGTCCAATAGGCTCTATTTTAGTGATACAGATAATTTTTCGGTTATACCTGTCGTGGTTTCCGAGGTTGGAATTGAGAGTTGTTTGTTTCACCCGCACGACGGTCTTGAGTAGGTAGAGGCTCTGGTCCAATAGGCTCTATTTTAGTGATACAGATAATTTTTCGGTTATACCTGTCGTGGTTTCCGAGGTTGGAATTGAGAGTTGTTTGTTTCACCCGCACGACGGTCTTGAGTAGGTAGAGGCTCTGGTCCAATAGGCTCTATTTTAGTGATACAGATAATTTTTCGGTTATACCTGTCGTGGTTTCCGAGGTTGGAATTGAGAGTTGTTTGTTTCACCCGCACGACGGTCTTGAGTAGGTAGAGGCTCTGGTCCAATAGGCTCTATTTTAGTGATACAGATAATTTTTCGGTTATACCTGTCCTGGTTTCCGAGGTTGGAATTGAGAGTTGTTTGTTTCACCCGCACGACGGTCTTGAGTAGGTAGAGGCTCTGGTCCAATAGGCTCTATTTTAGTGATACAGATAATTTTTCGGTTATACCTGTCGTGGTTTCCGAGGTTGGAATTGAGAGTTGTTTGTTTCACCCGCACGACGGTCTTGAGTAGGTAGAGGCTCTGGTCCAATAGGCTCTATTTTAGTGATACAGATAATTTTTCGGTTATACCTGTCCTGGTTTCCGAGGTTGGAATTGAGAGTTGTTTGTTTCACCCGCACGACGGTCTTGAGTAGGTAGAGGCTCTGGTCCAATAGGCTCTATTTTAGTGATACAGATAATTTTTCGGTTATACCTGTCCTGGTTTCCGAGGTTGGAATTGAGAGTTGTTTGTTTCACCCGCACGACGGTCTTGAGTAGGTAGAGGCTCTGGTCCAATAGGCTCTATTTTAGTGATACAGATAATTTTTCGGTTATACCTGTCGTGGTTTCCGAGGTTGGAATTGAGAGTTGTTTGTTTCACCCGCACGACGGTCTTGAGTAGGTAGAGGCTCTGGTCCAATAGGCTCTATTTTAGTGATACAGATAATTTTTCGGTTATACCTGTCGTGGTTTCCGAGGTTGGAATTGAGAGTTGTTTGTTTCACCCGCACGACGGTCTTGAGTAGGTAGAGGCTCTGGTCCAATAGGCTCTATTTTAGTGATACAGATAATTTTTCTGTTATACCTGTCCTGGTTTCCGAGGTTAGAGTTGGGATTGAGAGTTGTTTGTTGGCGCCACCGTATAGGGCAACCAATCCTATGCCGGCTACATTTTTTATAGACCTTCCCTGGTCTAAATCCGTCGTGTTCTGTTATAGGACCACCTCGAAAAGGATGTGGGTCTTCACCCGCACGACGGTCTTGAGTAGGTAGAGGCTCTGGTCCAAAAGGCTCTATTTTAGTGATATAGATCATTTTTCGGGTAATGAAAGGATTAAAGAATACAGAAGAAAATTGTTGCAACACATCAATGGAAGAAAGTAGAATACCGAAGATGGCGAAAGATTACAACCCTAGAGGCAGAAGAAAAGATGGTAGACCTAAGAAAAGCTAGACTGTGTAATAGGAACAGGCCGCTAAAGCCTAAGACCGTTAAGAAGATGATGATGATGAGATAAATTTTATATGGAAAAAATTACCAAAATCTTAATTTCTCTACTATTTCTTTAGTACTTTAACAATTGTAGAGCTCACAATCATACAGTAAACACAACAAATTCGAAACATTCGGATTTGGGTTACAGTTACACCATGCTGGATTTTCACACTTTTCTAGTTTTTGTCGTCTCCATTTTGGGGCCTGGGGTTCAAAATTTTTAAAATTTCTAAAATTTTACGCTATATTCACATTATGGTTAATGTTCTCTTAATTTTATTTCCCACACGAATTTTTGCGACTCTATACAAATTATCATCCACTTTTGGTCCATGAAGTTCCAACATTCTGAAATTTTTGAAAATGATCACTGTGCTAACATTGTGGTTGAAATCCTTTTTAAAATGATACCCCACATGGACTTTTGTGAATTTTTCACAATTTTGACCTTCCACATGTTTGCCTCCTACCCAAACATATTTGGGTGTACCACTCTCAAAAAACAATTCAGTTCTGTACCTTTTTCAAGCTTCATGTCTCCCACTTTTGCACAGTTTAAATATAAATGTAAAGGCAAACATGAATATGTAAACCACTCAAATCATATACATATAGATACTCGTATACAACTCCTGATGGTGACAATTAAATCGTCATCAAATATTTTACAGTTATATCTAGTTAATGAACGAACCCCAGAAAATACTACCAAAAGCATATACAATGGATGGATACACATTACTTTTTAGACGTTATTAAAAAATCCATTTTTCCAAGCGACATACGGTCCACTTCTGTTTAATACAAATATAATGTAAACGTGAATATATAAACCTCTTAACTCGGATACACATAAAAGTGAAACAATGGAGAAATGTAAGACGAAAGTGGTTTGATCTTGCGAGCAACCACAGGCATGCGCGCGCGTAGACTGACATAAGTATTGGATTACGAGTTCAGTTACCATAAACAAGAGACGCATCGGTCTGTTTACCGGGTCACTGAATACAGATATTGTGTCTCACACACACACACACAGTAAGTCAATACACAGATAGGGCGGGGGGTGCTGCTGCTGCACAGAGGTTTGGTTGGCTACACAAACGGCGCTGTGATGCGACAGAAGAGGATATCTCGACGCTGAATATAAAGGAGAAGAAGAAAAACACAACCTTCAGGCTAAACAGAATAAACTGCCTTATTGATTTTCATTTTAATGCGTATGCATGAGGCGGACTGTATTGAATCAGCGGTGTCGCGAGCTCGCTCGGGTGCATTTACACGAGTATGCAAGTAATGCCAGTGTACGCAGTAAAGAGAAAACTTTAATAACTTGATCTTATTGATTATTAAATTTATAGCGCAATTGTTTATTACTGCAGAACTCCGTCACTATTTTGAACCAAATACATTAAATGTAAATATGTATTAATGTATTTACATTAATTAATATTTAATAATTACATTAATTATTTATAAATAATTAAATAACAAATTTTGTTATTGGATAAATTTCGACATTAGACAATTTCTTAATAATGAGAAAGATTACAAAACTCCCGATTTATCCAATTTTTCTTCAGTAATAACATAACAATTGTTGAGCACAGTCATACAATACACACTAAATGTTTGAAACATTCTCATTTGTACTAATGATAATGTGATGTACGTAGGGGGACCCAAAAGTAACGAGAAATTTTCTCTGGCAGTTGGTAGAACGCTAGTTCCGACTTCTCCCGCTAGGTGCCTTCACTAGACACCATTTTGTATCAGTTGCCCTAGCGGCATTGTTGTGGAAACATTAGTGCGGTCAGTGTGACTATGTTTTCTAAGCGCTGTTTCACGTTTTCGGCGATTTTTAAATTAATTTAATGGCATACATTAAATACCAACGTGCTAACATCAGGTTCTGTTTCCTGTTAGGGAAATCAGCAGCAGAAACTGTCGCAATGCTTCGGACGGCTTTTGGGGAGGAAGCTTTGAGCCAGGCAAGGATTTTGAGCCGACAAGAAACCACACGCGGAACGAATTTTGCTGCAACACGTTTCATCTTCAGATCTTCAGTCAAAATTCGTTGGCATGAACTCCAGGATATTCCAGTCATTTCCTCCAATTCATCGAGTGTTCTACGACGATCAAACATGATCGCAACACGGATTTTTTCAATGTTTTCGTCCGTTTTGGAAGTCGAGGGACGTCCCGGTCGTGGTTCGTCTTCAATTGACATTTGACCATTTTTAAAACGAGAAAACCACTCGTAAATCCTCTGACAATTCTGACATTAAATTTACAATAGAAATAGAGAATAAAGGCGAAATAAATTTCCTAGACCTTACCATAAAACGCCGTGCAAGCAAACATCATTTCTCTATATACAGAAAAGATACTCCAACAGATATTACCAATCACGCAGAGAGCAACCGTCCCTACTCATACAAAATTCTGCATACAACAGCATGGTATATCGAGCCCTCACATATCCTCTATGCAGGAAGAAGTATGAAAAAGAGATACACATCATAAAGCAAATAGCTCAAAGCAATGGATATCAGCCTCAAATGTTTGATAAAATCATTGAAAAAAAAGAAATAAATCAGAAACAAATAACATATCAATCAAAAGGAAAAAACCTATATACCTGCACATTACATTGACGACAACTCTCAAAAATTAGCTAGGACATTTGCAAAATACGACTATCAATTAGCGTTCAGAACAAGCAATGACATCTACAACAATCTGAAAATAAGCAATACAAAAAAGAAAAGCATTTATGAAAAAGCTGGAGTCTACCAATATCAATGTCAGCGTGCTAATTCGACAGAATGTGATGTACGGTGCAACAAAAAATACATAGGTTTCACTTCAAGATCATTTAAACACAGATATATTGAACATGCCAAACATTCTCAGCACTCAAATCCGAACTCAACAGTAGCCAAACACATAAAACAACAGTGTTGTGAATATGGTCCAATACAGCAACATTTAACCGTATTGAAAACATGCAGTGATGAAATAAAATCTAATATATATGAACAATACCGAATATACAAACATGTAAAAGAAGAGGGCCATGAAAATCTATTGAACATCATGACAGACTTCAAAAATCGTATCAGATTTGAAATATTGCGGCAAAATGAAAATCAACATTCAGTAATCAGCTGATATAATGTATAGAACGGAATGTAAACATGAACACTCTGTAACAAGATCAGTTCTCGGGAAACTTTGGACAACGACGTAGGTATCAAGTTTATTAATCAATGTCTACGAATTCGCTTTTGTAAATAGTGATTGTTTAAATATATTGTGACCGCACGTGTGCTGTGTATGACCTGACGATGGTGTGTGACCGAAATCGATCGTTTTTAATAATGTGAGTAATAAAAAAATTTATTGCAAATCGTATGTATGGTACCTTTAGGCTATGAACAATAAATACAATACAATAGAAAATTCTCATTTGGGTTACAATTCCTTAAACTCTGACACCCTCCTAGATTTTCTCAATTTTTTAAAGTTTTCATCATTTTTTTGGTCCTGGGGTCCCAAAATTAAAAAAGTTTTAAACTTAACACTACATTCAGATGTTAATTAAAATTCTCTTTAATTTGATACTCACATGAGTTTTTGCGATTTTATCAAAATTTCCACCTAGTTTTTAGGCGCTGACGTCCAAAACTTTCCAAATTTCTAAAAGTAAAGGCTATATTCAATTTGTTGTTAAAATTCCCTTTAATTTGATACGCCACTTAGGGTTTTTTCTCAGTTTTGACCATGCCACATTTTGCCTAACGCCCCCTTATTTTTTTGGTGATCAGTCTCAAAAACAATAAGTTTCTGTAGGGTAAAACTGTGGACGCAACTGCCAGATTTTTGAAAGATTACAAAAATCCCTATATCTCTACTATTCCTTTAGTGATGATATAATAATTTTTGAGCACACCGTCATACAGGAAACACTGATAATCTGAAACATTCGCATGTGGGTAACAATTACTTTAAGTCTGGCACTCTCCTGGTTTTTCTTAATTTTTTCAAATTTTTTTTTTACCCTTGAGTACCAAAATTTTGAAATTTTCAAAACTTAACAACACTACATTCAGTTATTAGTTAAAATTCTCTTTAATTTCATACTACCTTATATGAAATTTTCAACAAATTTTTGGCCTCCGGCGTCTAAACGTTTTGCCATTTTTAAAAATGATCACAAAGTTTACATTGTGGTTAAAATTTTCTTTAATTTGGTACCCCACATGGGATTTTCCGTTTTTTTTACAATATGGACTCTCTCACATTTTTGCCTTCTACCCACACATTTTCCGATGTATCAATATCAAAAAAATTGTGGGTGCGTGTACCTATGTACGCGCGTTAGAAGTTATACTTCTTTGGCGTTGATTGAAAAACTAAGGGTTAACATGCATGCTAAAAATTCATACGAGTAGAACGATAAGAGGAGTGAAGGGAGATGGTAAATACGATTATCGGTTATAGATACCGCATCCAGCTGGACCCGTGAAAAATATTTGGAACGGATTGCGGTTTAGAGTTAACAGATTGGAGATGACATGTAGCAAAAGTTCTTTTTGTTTATCGTTATTATTATGCCATTTTTTATATGGTTGACGTTTGAGAAAAACTCTTGGCCTCTTAATTCCAGCTCGAAGTATATTGCAATAATCTTCGTCTGAGAAAATATTGTTATTTTGATAAAAAGATTCAAAATCAGAGTTATCATTATTTTCGAGATTAACCCTAATATCTTTATAACAATTTGCATAATTTTTGAATTCAGGCTCATCTTTTTGCATAGGTGATAATATAGTTGTAGATCGGCAAGGCATAAAAGTTGCTTCAAATCTACACTGCTGAGGTTTATTTGCCACTATTTTTTTATAGCATGTAAACATGTGTTTGTGTGTTTATAATATGACTATTATACACTAAAAGATAAAAATTTAATTCAATTGAATTAATTTAAATTCAATATTATAATATTTTAGTAGAGACAAAAATTATTTTTTATCAAATAGCTCAAAATACTTACGAATAGTGTATTACAGTAATGGATTTACTTTTCGATAGACTTCTGAATAATTAAGTGTGATCTATAATTTAAAATATAGAAATATATATTAGATTATTGGATTAAAACAAACATAATGATAGAATACTTATCGAAACTTTTATTGATTTAATATAAAAAAGACTTTTGAAATTAATACTTACGAAAAATTAACCTCAAATATTTTTAAAAACTTATTAAAATTTGGTTACACAATTTTTGTCACCGAAAAATATTTCACAGCACAATGTATATAAAGTTATTTAATTATATATCCATTCACGATTTGACCAGTAGGTCCATCGGGGTCGCGACCGAAATGTTTTTAAACACTTATTAAAATTTGGTTACACAATTTTTGTCCCGAAAAATTTTTCACAGCACAATGTATATAAAGTTATTTAAAAAGAAAAGTTAATTACTGTACTGAGTTAGAGTTATAAGTTAGTTACCCGGTGGTTTCTGCAGAAAGTTTCTGAATAGACTTCTAATGAACACAGAAATTGATGTAATTAAAAATTCAGTTTTGCTGACGACGTGATGTGTGTGTGTGTGTGTGTGTGTGTGTGTGTGTGTGTGTGTGTGTGTGTGTGTGTGTGTGTGTGTGTGTGTGTGTGTGTGTGTGTGTGTGTGTGTGTGTGTGTGTGTGTGTGTGTGTGTGTGTGTGTGTGTGTGTGTGTGTGTGTGTGTGTGTGTGTGTGTGTGTGTGTGACGTTTCACAATTATTATTATTTACGAATAGAAGCCTGTGTTTATATTTAACGCAACTGTATTGTGTAAACCACCAGCTAGGTAATAGAATTATTGTATGATTCTTGCCCTATGTATAATTGTTGCGCAGCAATTTGCTTTTTCTTTAATATATAAATGAGCAATACATTGATGGCATTAAATAACTAAATAAAATTGAAGAAATAAATCAACGGGTTATTAATTGTTACTTTTAAATTATATATCCATTCACGATCACCACCAGCAGGTCCATCGGGACCGCGACCGAAATGTTTTGGTTTTTTGGCCTCAGGCACGTTGTCCACGGCTAACTTCATCCTGTTAACTTTCCGTTTCCATTGCATGGTGAGCGCGCATTTCGTTGCATACAAAAAATTTCACCTTCAACACGCCTAAAGAATTATATCTTCTAAACAATAGGGTTCTGTAGGGTAAAAGTAAGGAGACGCGTGCCATGTTTTACGGAAACCGGTCGACGCGTTCAGATATTATCGTGAGTCATACTTCAAAACAGATAGACAGACAGACAAAACTGAGAATTTGCTTTGCTTGTTCAAGAAACCTAATTGAATGTTTGAGGTGAACAGGGAAAAGACGGCTGCCTTAAAGAACAACAGGTCGCGAGATTAAAGCTTTAACGTTAAGATGAACATGATGAAGATTAAAACTGTTGGATTTCGTTGTCCATGACGTGTCCGTTACTTAACTAAATACAACTATTTCACAAACGACCCGGAACACAAAGTTTTTTATGAGTAAAAACATAAAGTTTTACCTTACAACCTGAACCGGTTTTCACTTTTAAAAAGCTTCTTCAGAGGTTGCCGCTGGTAGCGCTGTCCGTCCTGTTGTGGGCGACGAATCGATTTTCGAAAGATCGATATTGTGTGTGTGGGGTGAGATATGTTCGAATAATGCGTGCGATTTGAATTGTGTCTGTTCGTTTAGGATGTCGTTTTTATTTGTTTTCGTGTGTTTGTATATTTCCAATTGTTCTAGAGTGTCTAGTTTTCGGCCTTTTGTGTGTACGTGTAGAATGTTCATGTCATTGTCGATGTTTTTGTATGTGTGGTTTGATTCAATGAGGTGGTTTGCAAAGGTGGATTCTGTAGTGGAGTGGAGTGCCTTTGTGTGTTCAATGTATCTTTGTTTTTACAATGAGAAATTCTATATATGCCAGACAGGACGTAGCTTCAAACAAAGATACATTGAACACACAAAGGCACTCCACTCCACTACAGAATCCACCTTTGCAAACCACCTCATTGAAGCAAACCACACATACAAAAACATAGACAATAACATGAACATTCTACGCGTACACACAAAAGGCCGAAAACTAGAAACTCTAGAACAATTGGAAATATACAAACACACGAAAACAAATAAAAAACGAACGACATCCTAAACGAACAGATACAATTCAAATCACACGCATTATTCGAACATATCTCACCCCACACACACAACATCGATCTTTCGAAAATCGATTCCGTCGCCCACAACAGGACGGACAGCGCTACCAGCGGCAACCTTTGAAGAAGCTTTTTAAAAGTGAAAACCGGTTCAGGTTGTAAGGTAAAACTTTATGTTTTTACTCATAAAAACTTTGTGTTCCGAGTCGTTAGTGAAACAGTTGTATTTATTAAAACTGTGTTCGTTTATATAGGCCTACTGCTAGACAGGCAGTGTTGAAAAACCTTATCCTTGTTTCCTACTTTGTCTTATTTTTAAGGTATCTGTGAATAAGAACGTACTATATTCATAAATGTTTATATAATTAGTAGGCCTACTGTATATAATACTGTTAGGTCGGTCACACAAATCGCTGTGGGTACAGTGGGAACACAATAACTGACACCAGTGAAATCACTAATACAAACTTTAATTAGACACAAACAACGTAGCACTCTTTTAGAATAATTTAAGTTAAATCTGTCCAACACTCAATAGTAAATGTCACCTTATTACAGTTCCGCACTAACATAGGTAGATCTATATGAATTAACCCTTCTTTACAAATATTCAAGTGGTATGGAACAAAAAATAAAAACATTTAAAACTATATTTATGAAATGTTGGGAGTTTTAAATTACACTCGAGAAACTGGACAGCTTTATAGGCGTTGCCTACAGGTGTATATAAGTCGTGAAATCGATACCAGAGGTAATTAACTAATTGACAGGTAGTGACAGTGACAGTGCACGGGTGATATGCGTCAGACGCTTCGTATGTCTGACGGATGATGTCGTGTGTCAAACACGCTGCCGGTGAACTTAATGGGTTAATGAATGATAAACGTTTTCTTGTACATTCGGTCATTTAAAACACTTTTACGTACTACCTAGTACTTGTGTGGTTGAAATTCTGTTTCGAAGGTCCATTAATTTTTGTCTTTTCTAACTTATGTACGCGTGGCGAGTGAAGCTTATACCAACTGATATTAAACTTGGGCCTTTATTACACTATGCAAATCTTTGCAAAAAAAAAAATTGTGGGACACTGGTTTAAATGTACTGTATTACACTTACTGTAATTGGTTCCACGGTCTGCAATCGATTGCAAGACAGTTGCAAAGCCTGCAACTGCTCGTGCAACTTTTAGTTTCACGCAATCGTTGTGGTGCATTATATTCAAATGTAGCAACTAAGCAACAGATTGCATGCAATTCGCCTGCGCGCGAATTCTGAAGACAACAAACAAATTTCATGACATGGGACCGACACAACACATACAGTTTTTTACAAACCGCCAATATCTCAAAAACTAAAAGGGGGATTTTATTGAAACAAAAACCAAATCCAAATTTTTATTTATTTTTTTCTAAATTTCACTCGCAGACACCATATAGCTATCTCTTATAGAACGAAAGTTTATCTCATACCAAACATTTTACTACATACAAATTAACAAAAATTTCATGACATGGGACCGTTTTAAATCTCTGTTCTTAAAAATTATTAAAGTTATTGGTTCAAGTGTACGTCTAAAACCGTCCTCAAACTTCAAGGAACTTCAAGTAAACATCTCTAAGCTGGGTATCTAATTAAAGGAAATTATAAGTACAAATGAATATAATCTTCATTTTTAAAATTTGGAAAGTTTTGGACGTCAGGGGCTAAAAACTGGGTCAAAGTTTTGATATGATCGCAGAAAAATGTGTGAGGTATCAAATTAATTAGAATTTAAATTAACACCTGAATGTTTTGTTCAGTTTAAAAAGTGTTTTAATTCTAGGACCCCAGAATCTAAAAAAAAGATGAAAACTTTGAAAAATTTAGACAATCCAGCAGAGTTTTAGACTAAAAGGAATTGTAACCCAAATGCGAATGTTTCAAATTTTTAGTGTTTATTGTATTGTTTGCTCAAGAGTTGCCATATTATTACTAAAAAAACAATGGATAAACTGGGAATTTTGTAATGTTTTCCATTATTAAAAAATTGTCTAATGTCGAAATTTATCCAACAACAAATGTACTTGGTTCAAAATAGTGCGGAGTTCTGCAGCTCAGCGAGCAGCAATCAACAAGTAATAAACTACCGAGCTATAAATTTAAGCAATAAAATCAAGTTACATATCTGCCAGTTTTGTGTGGCATCGTCAATATATAAATTAAAAAGAGAATGTGATAATGGACACCCTTGTCGTACTCCGCAATTGATCAGGCCAACTTTAGGAGCTGCTCTCGGTTTCACTGTTTCAATTAAGATTCTATTCTCCACATAAAGACTCTGTATAGCTCTACTTAGATGTTGTGGGACCCTTTCCTTGCCATTGTTGCCCATAGTTTTCTTCGATTCACAAACCTAAATTTAGTGTTGTTAAATATTGAAAATTTCAAAACTTTGAATCTCCAGGGGAACAAAATTTTAAATAAATAAAAATCTTGAAAAATTGAGAAATTCCAGCACTGTGTCAGGCTAAAAGGAATTGTAACCCAAATGAGAATGTTTGAAATTTTTAGTGTTTCCTGTATGATTCTGTGCTCAACAATTTATATACCATTACTAAAGAAATAGTAGAGATATCGGGATTTTTGTAATCTTTCTGATAATTGAAAAATTATCTAATATCGAAATACCTATTGTTACGTAATGCGGAAAAAGGGTTACGCCATTACGGAACGTCCTGGTGCGTAGGAGAGCGTTGTTCTACTCTATTGCCGCAGCTGTAATGCGTGCGTGGCGCTTGACATCCGAGGCAATATTACGTAATGCGGAACGTCTCGTGCGTTGGCCGATGGTGTCGTTCTAGAAGCTTCTCGACCAGCCCAACGGTGTGTGTTTCTGCCAAGGCCACACTGAAGTATTCTTTAGAATTTTCACGTGTTTGTTAAAGACGCATATTATGGAACCCTGCAGACTATAAATAGCCCATACCTGCCGCTTAGAGTTCAGTTATTGTCGGGGGATTTACACAGTGCGGTTCGAAGTATTGTGGCGAAGTGCAAACTAAAAAGTACTTTATTCAAAATAGTGAAGGAGTTCTGAAATAATAAACAATTGTGCTATAAATTTAAGCAATAAAATCAAGTTATTAAAGTTTTTTCTTTACTTGCATTACTTGCATACTCTACTAAACGCACCCGAGCGAGCTCGCGACACTGCTGATGCAATAAAATCCGCTTCATGCATACGCATTAAAATGAAAATCAATAAAGCAGTTTATTCTGTTTAGCCTAAAGGGTTGTGTTTTTCTTCTTCTGGTTTATATTCAGCGTCGAGATATCCTCTTCTGTCGCATCACAGCGCCGTTTGTGTAGCCAACCAAACCTCTCTGCAGCAGCAGCACCCCCCCCCGCCCTATCTGTGTATTGACTTACTGTGTGTGTGTGTGTGTGTGTGTGTGTGTGTGTGTGTGTGTGTGTGTGTGTGTGTGTGTGTGTGTGTGTGTGTGTGTGTGTGTGTGTGTGTGTGTGTGTTGCGTGTGACACACAATATCTGTATTCAGTGGCCCGGTAAACAGACCGGTGCGTCTCTTGTTTATGGTAACTGAACTCGTAATCTAATATTTATATCAGTCTACGCGCGCGCATGCCTGTGCTTGCTCGCAAGCTCAAACCACTTTCGTCTTACATTTCTCCATTGTTTCACTTTTATGTGTATCCGAGTTAAATGGTTTATATATTCACGTTTACATTATATTTGTATTAAACAGAAGTGGACCGTATGTCGCTTGGAAAAATGGATTTTTTAATAAAGTCTAAAAAGTTATTTGTATGCATGCATGTATGTTTTTGATAGTGTTTTCTGGGATTCGGTTATTATCATCTAGACATAACTAAAACATCTGTTGACAATTTAATTGTTACCATCAGAACTTGTATACAGGCGACAGAAATAATTAAAACATAAAATGAGTGGGTATCATTATATGACCGGGTGTGTATGTAATAAAAATAAAGTTATAACAAAATTTTAATAATTATTTTATAATAATTATAATTATAACTATAACTAATTATTACTGTAATAACTATACATAGAATTAATAACTATAATTATTACTAGTATGCTCCCAGAGGTGTACAACTTGGTCACTTTTTGAACGAAGTAGCCTACATTGATAATTACATTTTGGATATTAGATAATTTTTGTTACTTTCTAGTAGATCACTGCCGACCTGATCCAACCATCTGTTCTTCGTTCCAATCTTCCTTTTTCCCATTGGCTTGCGTTTCATAATTCTATTTGCAGTACGTTCGTCATCCATTACCTTAACGTGTCCTGCCCATCTTAATCTATTGATTTTGCCAAACCGGACAACTGTAATGTCATTGTACTTAGTATACAATTTATTACTGTTTTTCTTTCTCCAGACTCCGTCCTGTTAAACTGGCCCATTAACCCTTCTCAGTATCCTTCCTTTCAAACAGCCTCTTTTCATAAATTTTCTTGAGTACACAGCACTCAGAGTCATATGTCAATACAGGCCTTACCAATGTCTTTAAAGCGTGGCTTTAATTTCTGTAGTTAATAGTCTTGATTTAAAATGTTTATTCAGCCCGTAATAGCTTCTATTAGCAGCCAGAATTCTTCTTTCAATTTCTTTTGCGCAGTTATTCTTAGCGTCGACATATATGTCCCCAGATGTACGAAGCCTTTAACTCTTTCAAAATTATAGCCATCTATCACTATATTTGAAATATTATCATTATTGCTTCCCACAGCCATAAATTTTGTTTTATTTTCAATTATAACAAGCCCCGTACTCGTAGGCGATGATTCAAGTGCTCTAAAGGTAAAGTTTTTGATAAAGTGTTTTCTGGAGTTTGGTCATCAATAAGACATAACTAAAACATTTGTTAACATTTTAATTGTTACAATCAGGACTTGTATACGGGCGACAGAAATAATTAAAACACAGAACGAGAATGTTTTTTGTACGATTGGGTGTGAATGTAATAAACAAATTATAATAACTATAACTCATTAACAACTATAATTATTACTAGTACGCTCTCTGAGGTGTAGAACTTGGTCGCTATTACTAGTACGCTCCCTGAGGTGTAGAACTTGGTCGCTATTACTAGTACGCTCTCTGAGGTGTAGAACTTGGTCGCTATTACTAGTATGCTCCCTGAGGTGTAGAACTTGGTCGCTATTACTAGTACGCTCCCTGAGGTGTAGAACTTGGTCGCAATTACTAGTATGCTCCCTGAGATGTAGAACTTGGTCGGTATTTTGAAGATTTGGTCGCTAAACTTCAGATTATTTTCATTTCTGCTGATAATATCTACATCATCTGCATATGCTCATCCTGGTATATTATTATTTTAATCGATTTTGCTGTAAATTTCTCACTCACATTTTCATTTCAATGTTTTAAGGGATACATTGCTGTTATATGAAATATTAACTGAACGAGCGAAGTGACTTCTCAGTGTTAACTCGACCATTTGGCATTTTTTTCTGTCTGTCTGTCTATCTCTCCGTCTGTTTGAAGTGTGTCTCACGATATCTTTTCAACACACCAATCATCAACAAAGGTAAAACAATGAAATTATTGTTTCAGAGAGAGAGAGAGAGAGGGGGTGGAGAAAGAGAGAGAGAGAGAGAGAGAGAGAGAGAGAGAGAGAGAGAGAGAGAGAGAGAGAGAGAGAGAGAGAGAGACAGAGAGACAGAGAGGACAGAGAGATGTTGTTTAAAATAAATGCGTGCACGCGAGGTTTTTGCTTACCACGCCACAAATTACAAAAAACATTCCACTTAATAACGGTGCCTGTTTATGGGGTTATGTTAGCAACTTATTAATAATTACTTTGTAGACTACCAGCCGTTACGGATTCGTGAAAGTTGGCGCGTGCAAAACGTGTTTAAATCCGTCCAAAATAATGGTGAGTTACACTATATCTGGCGATCTGCAGACGATATGCAGTGTTCTAATTCCGCTAATCGTTTTAGCGCTAATGACGTATTCACAGAATTTTGTCCATCTGATACTGCACGTTTAATAATTTTACTCTCTTTCTCCGACGGATTTAGACTAATCGTTTCTTAAAATCATGCAAAAAAATAAACAGTTTTTTTGAAAATTTCTAACTTTTTGGACTCCAGGGCCCAAAAATTGGGCAAACATTATGATAAAACCGCAAAAATTTATGTTGGGTATCAAATTAAACAGAATTTAACTAATGTCTGAATGTAGTGTTAAGAAATGTGTTTTGTAGGCTTACACAGCCGGAGTCAATGTTGTTGAAATTACTTCCCGGGACTGATTGGCCGTGGTCCAATGTTTTCAGCAAAACCAGACGTTTCGGCAGTGCCGGTACTGTGGTCACTAACGTATACCAGCTCACGTAAGCGTACTCGATTTTCACTAAAGATGGCAGTCGATGGCATTGCCGAAACGTCTGGGTTTTCAGAGAACATTGGACCACGGCCAAACAGCCAGGGAAGTAATTTTAACAGCAGTGTTAAGTATTAGAAATTTGAAAATTTTAGGTTCCCGTGGCCCAAAAAAGAGATCAAATTAAAAAAAAATTGTGAAAATCCAGCAAGGTGTTACATTAAAACGAATTGTAACGCAAATCCGAATATGTCGAATTTCAGTGTTTATTGTATGATTATGTGGTCTAAAATTATTATAGGCCTACTACTGAAGGAATAGTAGAGTATTTTCGTAATCTATAGTAGAAAAATTATCTAATGTTAAAATGTATGCATAAATAAATGTACTTTCAAAACAGTGAGCGAGTTCTGCAGCTCAGAGTGCATACTAATTAATTATATATGGTGACTGTTACAATATTTAATAATAAATATTTATGTAATTAGTATGATGACGTCGGGTAAATTATTGTTTGTTCCTGATATTGACAGAGTGCCCAATCGTTGTTACGTTGCATCGATCCTATATTTTTTCCTTATTATATATCTTTATAGTTTTTGTATGGAATAGTGCACTGGTGACTGAAAAATGTCAGAACGGTACAGAACCCTTCTTTAAGTGTCATATAGGCCTACATTTTGTTTTCGTTTTCTATCTGCTTTACGTATAGAATTTTTAAATTTGTTTCTATGGCTTCTTCTTCTTCTTCTTCTTCTTCTTCTTCTTCTTCTTCTTCTTCTTCTTCTTCTTCTTCTTCTTCTTCTTCTTCGTCCTCTTCTTCTTCCCCTCCTCTTCAAGGATTAGGATATATAAACTTGTTCCGGTACTCATCTCATCATCGGACAACCCACGTCTCTTCTACCAATGGCTTTATCGTTCAGTGCCGCTTTTGGCATTCGATCCTCTGACATGCTTTGCAGATGATCCCACTATTGTCTTATATAATTGCAATAATTTCATTCGTGTCCTTTACTTCGAGTTCTGCTCTGATATCTTCATTCCTTATTCTATCTTGTAACATATAATTTAAAGTATTTCGAAGACACTGTATTTCAGCACTCTGAATCTTGTCGCTTTCTTTTTTTCTCATTCGCCACGCCTCACTAGCATACGTCAATGTTGGTATTGCAATTGTCTTATAAAATTTAATCCTTGTGCTGTATCTTGTTTTATTTCAAAGATTTCTATGAATCGTACTACAAATATTCCTAAATTTATTTGTCTTCATAGCTTACTGCACAGCCGAGATATTTGAAACGGCTCACTTGTTCTAAAGTGCTCTTGTTTATAACTATCTTAGTCCTCACTGGATATTAACTTTTGAAGGCCATGGTTTTATGGCCTTTGACTAATATGCTTTTGAATCAGTCTCTCCCCACACGCTTACTTACACATACACTTTCTCTCTCTCTCTCTCTCTCTCTCTCTCTCTCTCTCTCTCTCTCTCTCTCTCTCTCTCTCTCTCTCTCTCTCTCTCTCACACACACACACACACGCACACGCACGCACACAAGCACCATTCTAAAACGTATATTGTTAGTTCCAGCTTCGTATATTTGTGTCTGTATATAGCTCACAAAGTTTCCTGTACACATCTTGAAACCTTTGAATTATTTCGTAGTCTCTACTCTGTTGACTACACACATACACACATAGTTGTAGGAAACCAACAAATACTTTACATATTATAGTAATATGACGCATAACTTAGCTCACTTATCACCCCCTCAGGAAATTTGTTTCGTTCAGTTTACGAGGCCTGCGTTTGTCAGCAATGTTCCAAAAAGACTCTTGTGTCTTGTCCCGCGTCAAATTATTTCAGGAAGGTGTCGTTGAAGTAGATGGTAGGTTTTCCCCTCGCCTTTAATTGAAAACGTAGAAGGGTGGTTCAAAAAACTAACGTAGAAAGAATATAATTTAGTTATAGCCTAATCAATAAAGCAGACGAACTGTGTTTATTTAACTCTGTCCTAGATAAAGTCATGAAAACCTTCCATAAAGCCATTTCCACTAGGGTTAGAATAGGTAACAAATCAAAAGGCGTAGAATTAAGCTGTTTAGCTTTCGAAGATGATCTTGCCATCTTTGCTCACTCAGAAGAAGAAGCAAGAAAGCAAGTAGAAGATCTCAAACAGATAGCGGAGAAAACTGGCCTCCAAATCTTCTTTGCTAAAATGGAAATTATAACCACCCTATTTAAATTCCCAAAAATGTGCCTGGACATAAAATGTATGGAGAAATAAAATATACTAACAGTTTTAAATATCTTGGGGAAAACTTACCCAGAAACGCTTCAGACAAAGAATCCTTTAAGATAAGGAAACTCAAATTAGCAAAGGCCTTTACTCTAACCCGGGAACTGTACGGAAAGAAAAACCTTTCCAGAAGTCCGTATGTCCGCCGTTATAGCACTGTGATCATGTATAGAGTGGAAACAATGTGCTTTCAAAATTTGGAACCTCTTCTTAAAATTTAACTAAGAATTCGTCGGAAAATTTATGGCCCTAAGAAAACCAAAGATGATGTACTTCTTCTTCTTCTAACAAGCATAGACCCAAAGAAGAGCTGTACAGGGACCTGGAAGATCTGGAAACGGCTTTCCGAAGGAAAAGAGTGAGATTCCTTGGACATATGGTTTGGATGGATCGATCCAGATTAAATTAACACATTTTCAACTATGTTTGGCAACTTTCCAGTCTGAACTGATGCACCAAACAACCCAAGAAGGAAATTAAGAAACTGGGTGTCTCTTTGAACGACGTGTGGATAGAAATGCATACAGAAACAAAATTCAAAATCTTGACGTTCTCTGCAGTGAGAAGTAGACGAGAAAGGGGTGGACAGTGGAAAGGAAGGCGGCGCATAGTGTGCGAATTGATAGAGGGCCTTCTGGCAGGAGAAGAAAAGGAATACTATTCGCGTGGTCCACGGCTGGCCCGTTCGTGTAAAAAAAAAACAGACGAAATACGTATGAAACTGTATGTTTTGTTACACGTCTAGAAGGCAGAAAACAAAATAAAACAATATTTAGTATCGTATGAAAGCTATAGTTGTACGCAGTAATATTTTGCTGACACTCTGATATTCAGTTTTATAATTACTCTTCTACTGCACGAACGACCTTCAAATGACATATTGTTAATTACAGTAGCTAGTAATTTGTGTCTGTCGACGCTGCAGATATATTATTTTTCTAAAGGTGAAACCAGTTTAATGTCATTTCTCCTTGTCATCACTCTTAAACGAAAAGAGCCAGTAAGTAAATGACGAATTGATGACACAATTTCGAAATACCATCCACTGCCTTGTTAATTACTTAGCCACAGTCGATACGCTACACTACTGCCTCCAGTTTGATTCCGTCAATTCGGTTGCCGAGAGTACAATTTAGTAGAATGTTGTGGATTTAATTATGGACGCGAATCCCGATGAAAAGCGTTTACGATGGGTTCTTGATTTTTTTTTAAAATATAATTTAAAAAGTGAAATTGAAACGACTGCGTATCATGAATGTCAGTTCAGTTCGATGATAACTCGTTAGGACTGAAAAAAATCCTCTGACGTGAAATCAAAGGCGCTTTTATAATGCGATGGCATACGAGCGGAGCTCTGTATAGCAATGAAATGCTTACGTTTTCATTCTGTAATCTCGTTCATTCCAGGCAATCTTGTTACTTTTATATTCGGAGAGTATTTTCTGATTTTGCATTCAACAAGATTGTTTATCGTTTTACGCATATCAGAAAGTTTTAACGTCAAAAATATATAACCTCACGGGAAAGTGAAAACGCCAGCAATAAGATTTGAAATACTTCATTATTAACACCATCGTTATCAAGAGCTAAAGAAACGGTTGCGGCAGCAACATCATGACTTAAAGAATGTGTTCATGTTTTCAGATTGCAACATACTTTTCATGGGATAAAGTCCAAGAATATATGCCAGAACATTTAAAATCGTATACAGTAAAAATTATTAAATTTATAGACTTGACGATTGGGAGCAAACGCCTTCTAATCTACAGGCGTTACAACAATATCTTCTTCTTCTTCTTCTTCTTCTTCTTCTTCTTCTTCTTCTTCTTCTTCTTCTTCTTCTTCTTCTTCTTCTTCTCCTCCTCCTCCTCCTCCTCCTCCTCCTCCTCCTCCTCCTTCTCCTTCTCCTTCCCCTTCTTCTTTTCCTTCTTTTTCTTCTTCTTCTTCAGCACTACAGCCCAACGTGAGCCCTACCATCCAACACCAGTCCTCTCTAAAGTCTTCTTTCCATTGCCATCTCAGCGTATCCCCTCACATCCATTCTTCTGGGATGTTCTAGCAGATCATCCAACCATCTTATCCTATGTCGACCCGTCTTTCTGTTTTTATAGACCTGCGGCCTCAGAATTTCGTTTGGCATAAGCTGATCATACATCCGCTCCAGGTGACGTAACCGTTGTATTGGTTGAGCCTTCATGAATCTTACAATGTTTTCGTGATTCACGAGCTCATTCATTTATCTCCTGGTTATTTTTGATTCTCCATGCATCTTCTTCAACCTGACCAGAAACAGGTTATTATGATCTTTCTTTCAAACCTTTTTAGTGTTTCTTGTTCCTCTTTCTTATGAGCGTACATGCTTCGCTTCATAAGTAACAACAATAAATTAGCAAACATATAAATAACACGTAGTAAAATCGGTTTCAAAAATGAGTTTTCTTCCGGAAAGAAATCTATTGAGCAAAGTTCCATTAGTATAACATTCTTACCTTTTTTGTTGCTTTTTCAGAATACTATATATGTGCAACAAAAAAGGTGTTATCATAACCAGTCTTCAGTGACGTATCTAGAATTTGGTCTTTGGGGGGCGGGGCTTCACACAAAAGAACAAACAAGTTAAGACTAATAAACATTACTATCATTAAATTATTGAAAAACTTGTGGTAACATTCTGAAAACAATCTTAGTAAAGAGAACAGAAACAACAGAATAAAAAGTACGCGTTATTGAAACATTGTTTACAAGATACTGACTGAATTAATTTTCCCATAAAGTATTTCATATTTCAAACGTATATGTAAATGCTGTGTAATAAACCTGTTTGTATTTTTTTTAAATAGTTTGTAAATGTAAAAATTAGCTTACACAGGTGAAAAAATAATAAAATAGTCTAAAAATTCAGAGAGTAAGAAAATTTAATTTTTCCAACCCTCCATAGGAGTTTTTCCGGTCCCGTTCGCCCCCCCCGCCCATAACTACGCCCCTACCTGTCTTCATGCATCCCATTTTTCCCTTTCTCACCTACTTATAATTCAGTTTTTATTCGACAGTGAGAAATGATATTCCTGTATAAAATACGATTTGTTGCTAAACGAATTTAGTCATTCGACCGGCTCGTGTTTTATTCTTTTCCTATGAATTATTTTTTGAATTTATGTTTATCTGCAACTTACGACTCAGACAGTTAATTTCCGTTTTTTGTACTTCGTGCCAATGTAACAGTATCCATATCCTAGATGTGCTTGCCCATACAAAAATGATTCAGCAGTAACTGTTTATTGAATTTTTAAAATCGTTTTCTTCCTAAATTTAATTCTGAAAATTATTTGTGTGTATTTTTCTTGTCCTCTTCTTCATTAATATTGTTCTAAGTACTTAAAATTGCCTGATACAATAAACTTTAAAATTAGTTTAAGTTGTAATAAAATTTTCTTATTACCTAATTATTATTATTTTTTTCGTATGAGCCACTGTATAATACGTTTCGTTCAACTGGTTTCTTTCTTCTTCTCGTCTCTCTTCCTCTTCTCCCAAATTTCCTTTATTCTTGATTGATGTCTCTCCCTCCTTTCGTCAGTCCAGATGGCACCTGTCCTCTTCTTGGGTCTTCCTGATAACCTTTGGCATTTTTTAATTTCTTTTTGAGTGGTAAGCATTCTTCCATGTCCGTATGAGTCATTGTTTATCTCACAGCCAGGCGTCCGGTTAAACCAAGGCCGCTTAAGAGGGCGCCCACTGTAACTGAAAAATTATCTAATATCAAAATTTCTCCAATAATAAATGACAAGCGACTTAAGCAGCTCAGGGAGCGTACTAGTATTAAATTCTAATTACGATAAATATTAGTTACAACAGAGCAATTTAATTACTTTTCTGTAGTCAGTGCGGCAGTCAGCTGATAGGCCTACTGTATATTACTTAGGCAGAACAATTGCAATAATTTGGCAACCGTATAGCGTGTATTTTAACTAACTTCAGTTTGAAGTGAAGTCGTTTAAATTCAAGAAGATACAGAATAAATTCTATTCACTGTGTCTTACAACGTAAGTGACGTACACAACTTGTCTTAAGCGAGATAACACCGAAAGTGCTGCACAAAATTTCCATCTCATTTTCCGTTAATTAGGTTATCGTGTTATTAATAATGTAGACAGCGGTAAAAGGGAGCGCGATGAATCGATAGGAAATGTTTCTTCTGTTCAAGGTTGTAGACAGACAGGCAGTTGTAGTGTAAATAATAGGCCGCGTTTTAGGTTTTACCGAAAACCGTGGTGTGACAGTAGATCAATACGCCGCCGCCAGAGCGCGCTTTGAAGTCAGCATCATTTCCCCACCTCTTTCTTTATTCTACTAAAAAACATTTTTCTTACAACGCATTGTGTGTGTTGTACGCGGATTCGATCGTTAAGGCTTGTAATGCGTATATTCTTACGCTACCTTGGGCACACGTTACGGCAGAACTTTCTTTATACGAAAACAATTTAATCTGACGCCAAAAATGGCAACTTTTGTGTCGTTCCTTCGGGTTGTTATATTTTATCCTTTACAACAATACTTCAGGTGCTGCAAGTGTTATATCTGATTCGAGCACCGCTGGCGTATTTCGTTAAGCACTGAGTCTAGTATCACATCTAAAATAGTGGCAAACGTTTAATTAATTTTCCAGACCTTACTCCGAGGGTGTTTTGGATACTACAAGAATTTCAAAGTCTTACATGAACAGGTTATTGGCCTGTTGCGCAACCCACTACCAAGAGGACCAGAGACTCTTCTGTCAGGGTTACCATACCTTAGCCGAAAGGCCCCTGTTTTGGAGCGCAGAAGATTCGCCCTCACCATTCTCTTTGTGAGATAGGATTTGGTGGCTTTGTATCAGTTATTCTGATTCTGAACGTTTCTTAGTATTTCCAGTGCTCACCTATCGGCATCAGTGAGCACTCTAAGATCCTGGCCTTTAAAGGTAAACATCCAGTGAGGACTAAGGTAGTTATAAACTACAGAACTTTAGAACAAGTGAGCCGTTTCAGATATCTGTGCTGTGCAGTAAGCTATGAATCTGAATATGATATAAGAGAAAAGATAAATAAATTTAGGAATATTTGTGATACGATTCATAGAAATCTTAGAAAAAAACAAGACACAGCACAAGGATTAAGTTTTATAAGACAATTGCAATACCCACGTTGATTTATCCGAGTGAGGCGTGGGTCATGACAAAAAAGGGAAGCGGCAAGATTGAGAGTGCTGAAATCCAGTTTCTTCAAAGTACTTTAAATTATACATTGCAAGATAGAATAAGGAATAAAGACCATTAAAGCAGAACTCGAAGTAAAGGACATAAATAAAATTATTTCAATTTACAGAAGACAATGGTGGGATCATCTGCAAAAGATGACAGAGGATCGATTGTCGAAAGCGGCACTAAACTATAAAGCCATTGCTAGAAGAGACGTGGGTCGTCCGAGTGCCGGAACAGGTTTATATCACTTAATCATTAACGGGAAGAAGAAGAAGAAGAAGAAGAAGAAGAAGAAGAAGAAGAAGAAGAAGAAGAAGAAGAAGAAGAAGAAGAAGAAGAAGAAGACGACGACGACGACGACGACGACGACGACGACGACGACGACGACGACGACGACGACGACGACGACGACGACAGTTTTAATTGCTCATCTTTGTTGGTAGCTACATGTTCCCAACTCAGACTTCTGACCAAACCAAAAACGTTTCCGGCGTCGATGAGGATATTCTTGTATTTAGATATAACCGTTGCAGCAAGGATTACATTGCAAGATATGGTTAACGATGACGAAATAAGAGAACAAATTAATGTATGTATAAATGATGCAAATGATGCAAAAAGATTAAGATGGTACGAGAATATGTGTTGTATGGGCAATGGTGGGTGGCAAAATCGGTTACAACAATAGAGCCCTCCTGAAAAGAGAGAAAGAGGAAGCTGTAAAAGATTTGGATAGAAGTCATAAGGAATGCAATGTCGCAGAGGAGTCTGACGGGTGATGAATGGAAAGATCGTAAAGCTTGGAAGCTAGGATGCGAAAAACTACTAAGGAAATAAGAAATAATAAACGAAATAATACTAAAATAAGAATTGTGGATAATGTGAACAATTTTTTATATTTAACTATTGAATCACAAGTGATAGGCAGAGGCGTAAGGAGCACAGCGAGTCCTCAGTTTTAACTCGACCGTTTGCCAAATGCCTGTCTGTCTATCTATTGGGGTATGCCTCACGATAACTGCTGAACGTATCAACCGAATTCTTTAAACCTTGGTGTGCGTGTCTATACGTTTACCCTGCAGAACCCCATTGTTTTTAAGATTGACCAAAAAAAAAAATATGTTGGCGGGAGGGCGAAATCTGAGATGATAAAAATTGTAAAATAAAATCGCAAAACCCCGGAGTATGAAATTAAAGACAAATTTCTCTAACATCTATAGGTAGTGTTATGTTTTGGAAATTTTAAACTTGTAGAGTTCAGGGTCCAAAAAATTGGATACAAAATTGTGAAAATCCAACAGTGTGTTAAACCAAAAGAAACTGTAACCCAAATCCAAATGTTTTGAATTTTTATTGCCTATTGTATGATTGTATGTTCTACAATTACTATGTTACCAGAAAAAATTAGTAGAGAAGCCGCGATTTTTTCATAATTGAACAATTATTAACATATTGATCAATGTATATTTGTTCAATGAATATATTGTTCATTTATAAAGATTTCCAAGTTTTTGAACATCAGGGCCGAAAAATTGGGTGAAAATTTTTAATAAAATAGCAAACATGTGGGATATCATATTAAAAAACTTTTAACTAACAGCGGAATGTAGAAATTTTGAAAATTTAGGGCCCCAGGACACAAAAAGGGGGTAAAAATTTGAAAAAATTGTAAAATCCAGCAGGGTCTCAAACTAAAACGAACTGTAACCCAAATCTGAATGTTTAGTGTTTGCTGTATGACTGTGTACTCTACAATTGTTGTAGGCCTACAAAAAAAAAAAAAAATATGGACTAATCGAGATGATTTTTCTAATGTTTTCCAAAATTAAACGCGTTTTTAATACAGAAATTTAAATAATAATAAACGTTTGTTCTTTGAATATGTCTGTAGGAAGTACATACAGAAAAAGTAATTCTTCTTTTTCTAAGTACGTCTGTGATTTTCTCAACATGTGTGTGCAGCTCATTATTGTACTACACAACATAAACATCATTGGACTACGTAAATATACAACAATCGAAAATTAGAATTGAAGTAATATCGATTATCTCTTAACAGCTATATTGTAATCGAAACATTCAATTACAGTTCAAAAAAACCCTTTGAAGATACAGAATAATTTATGTGAAAAGTGCGTCAGATGTAAATAAAACTACTTGCAGTGGTAATTATTGAAGATATTATATGTGTGTGTGTGTGTGTGTGTGTGTGTGTGTGTGTGTGCTAGTAATATAAAGAATATAATCTATTGTATATACGGGTTGCGTTACGGAAGAATACAACCAACGATAGGAAATAATAACAAGAAGATATCTAACGGAAACAATCTCGTGCACTTTATCTTAATTGGCAACACTTCTTACGCAGTATAAACAGGCGTTGAATCGATGGCGATTGTGTTAGCCGTTGGGGGGGGGGAGTATTGCGCAATAGTCGCGACTAGCTCTCTGAATTTAATTATTTGCGGTGCCGAGTTAGTGCAGATTAATGGCATTACTTCGTCTACGATTTTGTTGCCACATCGAGATCACAAACTAATACCGTTTCGCACGGTCTGCTGATTCAATAAGTTATCACATTACTTTCAATTTGTTACAGCTTTAATTTTTAATCTGCATATTACATTATTAATTTACCATTTCGTATCACATGGATTGCGATCTTTAAACATTTGTATAAATTATTTAACTCCAAAAGAATTTATACTCATATTTTTTCTAAAACCAAGAAACTTAATAAATGTTAATAATTTGTATTATAATAAATTTTAATAAATAACTTCTATTAAAGTAGGCATAGCTCTCATTGTTATATCGTTGTCCAATACGAACTATCACAACAATCAATAAAAGTCACAAAGTTAAATAAAAATTACAAGAGTCCTGAACACGAATAAACAACTAAGCATATGGTACGTTTACTAAGGCACCGTCTTATCGCACTGAATAACTGAAAAACGTTTGCAGAAACCGCTCTACACGCTACCCAAACCCCTATTAAAGTTAGGGAAAATTCGAATGACTCGAAATTGCAAACACATGACCTTTGTACAACCTAGACACATAATCACCTCATGTGTAAAGTTGTCTAGTATCTTCTAGATGAAATTAGATTGACAGGGCAATGTTTAGTTACAGAAAAGTGACAGCTTAGTTAGTCTACGCTTAGAGTCGTGGTCGGCACAATAGTGTTGAATCCATCTCTTAACTCAGAGTTTTGTGTTAAGCGCCATGTAGGCTTACAGTTTTTATGGCAACTCGCCATTAGAATATACTGTTTGAACGCTTAACTGATTCAGTAAATTAGTACGTGACTTTTGATTTGTTACATCAATAAGCTACAAACAAATCTGAATTTCGGTCGTCTCGAATTTTAAAGAATATCTACTGCCAAAGCTGGCAAGGTTTGGAATCAACATTATGACAATTAGGAACTGTTCGGACGTGGTGGATTATCAAGTGATCTAATGATAAATGTATTTTGTTAAAAACAGTGAGCTAGTTCTGCAGCTGTTTTTTACTAGCTGTTAGTTATTTTTGTTGTAAAATGACCGTAGACCGAGTTTCAAAATATACGTGTACAAAATTAACCTTGAAATATTTAACAGACATTTTCTACACAATTTCCTGTTTACGGAAAATAACTTTTAAACGTATTTTATTATCGCAAAAAATAACGCTTAATGTGATAACATACATTGTTTAAAATGTGTACGAGATTAATGTATCTGGTCGTATCGTATTAGTATCTGAACTATACAATCTATTTATGTGCTCAGTATTTACATTTAGAATATAGAGGGAATAAACGAGAGGCAGAAAACAAGCGGTGCAAACAAGGCGGCGTGCAATGTAAGCCTGGACAAGCGTCAGATAAATTTGATAAGATACGTACAAAACACGACGAGTTTAGAAAGAGTGGGAGCGTTAGGAAGAGTGATAGAACAAAACAGGGGGGAGAGGGAGAGAGAGAGAGAGAGAGAGAGAGAGAGAGAGAGAGAGAGAGAGAGAGAGAGAGTGCCACGTAGACAGGTGAATCTGTCAAAGAGAGGTAGTCTGAGGGAGGAGAAGTAGCGAAACCTGCGGGAATATAACTAACCCATTAATTAAATTTGGTAAACTGGTTGGATGTTTTGAATAGAGGTTTCGTGCACGTCAGCAGAGCCGAGCAGTTTGAAACGTGACCAAACGCACGTTTACCTTATCTCTGTCGCTACAACGTTACGGACCGGACAGCTGCTCGTTGCTTCAATTGTCCGACTCATCACAAGTTTCAGCACCGTAACGGAAAATTATAGCAAAATTCGACGTTCAACGGTACCCGCTTTAACGACATTGTAACCCCCCTCTCTCTCTCTATCTATATCTCTTTCTCTTCCTCTCTCCTGGCTATCCGTCTTAATCTACCCGACCGTAGTAACAACATACATATGTACATAACAAGAAGTCTTTCACTAGAGGTTTACAGTTCACTTTTATTTACTAAGCTAAAGATATCTTAGGTGTTTTAGTGTTTCGTACCACATGAACTGTGATCTTTAAAAATCATCATCATCAAGGATTAGGCTCATCCCGAACCTGTTCTGGGACCCAGTTCGCTGTCGGCCGTCCTGCATCTCTCTTCTCTACCGGTCTATATTCCATTGCTAGCATTGAAATCCTGGTACCCGCCATTGTTTCCAAATTGTTTTTGAAGTCTTCTTTTGGTATGGACCGCGTCAAAAATGTCTTGTATGCCAACGTTTCACTCATATTACAATGAGTATCCTCAGATCTAAGTCAGGACGCGGACTTAGACCCGAGGATACTCATTGTTTGTAATATGAGTGAAACGTTGTCATACAAGACATTTTTGACGCGGTCCATAGCGGAAGAAGACTTCAAAATCATAATGGACACCGGTCGCGGAAGCCTTTTTGAGAATGTTGTTTCCAAATGTTTACAGCACCTTCTTTTGTTGCTCCTTAGCTGTTCCAACAATGGGGCGACCCCCCCAGTTCCGTCTTTATATCCACATTCTTCTTTCTACCGAGAATGGTACAGCCCAGAGTACTCCTCATAAACTTTATATACGCTGCCTGAATCTTTGCTTTGCCTCTTTCTGTCATAACTATGGCTTCATCTCCATACATCAAAACTGGTACCGCCGCTACAGTGTTAAAAAACCTTATCGTTGATTCCTTCTCTGTTTTATTTTTAAAGTATCTGTGATTTGTTCCGCAGATGTTCCTAAATTTATTTAATTTTTCACGTTTAAACAGTGGGATAAATTATTTAACACTAGAGAACTTGATACTCAAAATCGTTTATCATTTGATAGACGTTATCCCGCACTGTGACCTGTTAATGATGACAAAGTTGTACTCTAATACAGGAAGGACATCTCGTTGTATCTGCTTCAGATTTTGTTTAGACATCTGTCTGATGCTAAAAAACATCCGTCGAACGCGTCCGTTCTGATGCGACATATTTTGGCGGAATTAAAGGAAGTTTTTTTCGAAGCGCTTACAAAGTATTCACGGTACAGTTTTACATCAAGCGTAGCTCATTCAGTCTCCCTCTTTCTCTCTCTCCCTCTCTCTCTCTCCTGGCTATCCGTCTTTATCTACCTGACTGTAGAAACAACATACATACGTACATAACAAGAATTCTTTCAGTAAACGTTTATTGATTTACCTTTATTTACTGAGACAGAAAACCCTTCTCAGGTGTTACTGTTCCGTATCGCGTGGATTGTGATCTATAAATAGTGGGATAAATCCTGTCTGAGGCTTTCACGGGCGGGTTCAATGATATGAGAACTTGTTCGGTGCAAACGTTTCGGCCGCGGCTTCGACGGCCATGTTCAGTGCAGAAGGCTGCAACACACTGACCAAGGTTCGCAGTCAGTGACCGCTGAACTGTGGTTAAGGCTGATCGTTTGCACCGAACAACCTTGCAGCCCGGCAAGTCTCATAACTCTTATTATTACCAGGAAATTAACGAACTTATACAGTATATACCGGTCGCAGATTCGTCGTCATGTTAGCTATCCAAAACACACGAAGTTGTCTAAAAACATTTTTAACAATTGTGAATATTTCTTGTGATGAACTTGATAGGACAATCATATGAGCCCTTCCTCACCTTACCAGTACATTCGCTCTGCATCATTAAAGTAATTGTACTGTAATCCGACAATAATACGCGATGTTTCGTAAAGGAACATTTCATTTACCACAAATCCAAAACGTTTCGTTTACGTAATGAAGTGACGTACATAATCTTTGATAGGCATTGCGGTTTGTTATCGTTCACTGTATTTTCAGTTATGTTAATGTAGCCAAACAACGGAAGATTGCTTTTAGCATAATCAGATTTGCTTGAAAGTGATTGCATTGCTGTTAATTAATCCGGTTGTAATCAAACAAACGAACCGGACAGTTGTGATACACAACATGGTAAAATAGAACAGGGTATTGAGTGTTAACTTAACCTTATCCAACTTTTGTAAACTCTGAGTCACTATTTGAATCCAGTTAGTTAGTAATGGACTAAACTAATTAGTGTAATTAGTTGTTTTACTTAGTCTTCTTCTTCTTCTTCTTCTTCTTCTTCTTCTTCTTCTTCTTCTTCTTCTTCTTCTTCTTCTTCTTCTTCTTCTTCTTCTTCACTACACTGCTTGTGGGCTATAGCCCGCTTCCACTTCACAGAGTCTCTGACCGTTTTTTTTCAGGGTCTTCCACGATCTCTCGTCCCCACTGGTCTATATTCAAACGCTTGTTTAGGAATTCGCGTGCCTAACATGCGTTCCACATGGGACTTCAAATTCTGCCTGTATTCCTTTGATCTATCCAAAACCAACTGTTACTTCAGGCCTTTCCTTATGTCATCGTTTTATAGATGAGCCGTCAAACTACATCCCTTCACTGGTCTTATATATTTAATTTCCGAGGGCTGTATTTTTTAAATATTTTTTTGCAGAAGACTCCATGTTGCACATCCACACATTAAAGTCGGCACAGCCACAACTTTATAAAACTTTAGCTGTGTCTCCAACTGCGTTTTATTCATCAATTGTCGTCTTATTGTTCCACAGGTACAACTAAACTTTAACTTTCTCTCGATTTCGTTGTCCTTCCTATATGACATATCACATCCCAAATAATTAAAACGTTATACCTGCTCCAAAACACTATTATCAATTACAATTGTTCTACTTAGTTCTAGTGCTTAAACAAAAATAGTGTATCACTATTTAAAAATTGGTATCAATTGTTATGGTGGCTCAGTAGACCAGTGGGTATGGCACCTGGCTACTAATCTAGAGGTCCCGGGTTCGATTCTCGGGCCCGCACCATAAGAATCAATGTGCGTTTTTCAGCCCTCAGGTCGACTCAGCCTGTTGAAAATGAGTACCTGGGATAACATCCTGGGGATAATAATGGGCGGCTGAAGCGTAGTGCTGGTCACACTGCCTTCCTTGTATGCCGTACGGCTCACATAAGGCAGCCTACCCTGCCTTCTCCTAAGCTACTTCGGTGGTACACATGGGAGCCATTATTGTTGTCAATCAATTGTTTAACTTCAAAGAAATTGACACTCATATATATTTTTTTTTTTTTAAAGAAACTTTAAAATGTTTAATACTTTATACTATAGTGAATTGTAATACATATTTTATATTAATATAAGCGTAGTTTTCCTTGTTATATCGTAGTAAAGTACGAGCTGTCACAACAAATAATAAAAGTCACTAAGTTGAATAAAAATCGCAACAGTTCGGAACACGAATAAACAACTTAGAACATGACACGTTTACTAAGACACCGTCTTAACGCACTGAATAAATGAAAACCGTTTTCAGAAACCTCTCTACAAGTGGTTGAATCGTTAGTGAAATTTAAAGAAATTCAAATGACTAGAAATTGCAAATATATGATCTTTGTACAACCTAGCCATAATCATGTCATGTGTAATGCTGTCTAGTATCTTCCAGATGTAATTAGATTGACAGTGCAATGTTAAGGAAACTGCCAGCTTAGCTAGTCTATGCTTGGAGTCGTGGTCGGCCCAAGAGTGTTGAATCCATTGCTTAATACATAGCTTCGTGTTAAGCGCCATGTAGGGTCACATATTTTATGGCAACTCGCCATTAGAGTATACTGTTTTGCACGGTTTAATGATTCAGTAAGTTAGCACGTGACTGTTGATTAGTTACGTCAATAAGTTACAAATAAATTTGATTTTCGGTCGTCTTAAATTTTTGAAGAATATCTACGCCAAGGCTGTCAAGATTGGAGTCAACATTATTACAATTACAAACTGTTCGACCGTGGTCGATTGCTTACAACTCGCACAATATCAAAACCAGAGGCCTTCTTCGGTATAAACACCTTCAAAAGGATAGTAGAAGGAATGCCCCGTACACCAGAAATATAAGAGGTATAATAACCTCTTGCTTTGTGGGTGGGGGGCCAAAACCTTTACGTATGAACCACGTTGTAAGCACTCGACCACGGCTCAACAGACCAGTGGTTCCTAATTTTAAAGCATTATCACCTTCTTAACGGTTTTAGGCTTTAGCGGCCTGTTCCTATTCCACAATCTACCTTTTCTTAGGCCTACCAACTTTTCTGATGCTCTAGGGTTGTAATCCTTTGCTATCTTTGGTATTCTGCTTTTTTCCGTTCTATCTATGTGTTGAATCCATTTTCTTCTGTATTCTTCAATTCTTTATTAACTGAAAAAATATCTAAATCACTTCTTCTCTCCTCATTTCTTATAATTATGATCTCGTCTATTACACTTTTTAACTGGTCTCAGAAATTTCATTTCTGCTGTTTATATCTCCTGTTTATGTTTTTTCTTTATGACTCAAGTTTCAGAACCATACAGTAGTGTAGGTATTTGAAATATTTGTTCTATAAAATTCTTAGATGATGGGTAAATTTTATCTCGAAAACTCATGCTAGACTACGATATTCCATGATAGTCATTTTTGTTATTATATTCTTACGGAAAGCCGCCGTCATTAATCATTTAAAAAAACACAACGTTTCGACCATAAAAATTAAATTAAATTAAACATCAGAGCAAAATAAATATAAACAAAACCAAAGCAGCGCCGAAACAGTTAACCTAAAATGCCCCAATTGCTAATTATTTAATAAATTATTATAATTTAATAATGTATTTTTAAATTTATATTTTAATCTAATCTATGATTTGTCGTTTGGTTATTTTAGGTTTACTGTTTTAACGACATCTTTGTTTCTGTACAGGTATTAATTTTATTAGCTCATCTAAAGACGACCACAGATTGTTAATGTTTGAAACTTTTTTTTAATTGTTCATTCCAGCGGGTGTAAGAAAAAATATAACAAATAATATTGTTAAAATTAATTCCCGGGCTGTTTGGCCGTGGTCCATTGTTTTCAACAAAAACACACGTTTCGGCAGCGCCATCGACTGCCATTGTCAGTGTAAACTCGAAGTTTCGCTAACGTAAGGTGGTGGACGTTAGTACTGTGGTTATGGTTTAAGTTGGTTAAGCCTAAACAGTATTGTGGTTCAGCCTTAATTCAGTACGTTAGCGAAACTTCCGAATTTACACTGATGATGGCAGTCGTTGGCGCTGCCGAAACGTCTGTTTTGGTTTTAAACATTGGGCCACGGCCAAACAGCCCGGGAATTCATTTTAACATTGCCTCCGGCTGAGTAAGCCTACGAAGTATATATTATAACAAATAATAATTTTACAACAAAGCCATGAAATCTTAATTTTAAAAAAACCGTGCGCAGTATTTTTTTTTTTTTTACGTTTCGCTCACAATAATATGTGATCATCGTCAGAAACTGTGAGTGATGCTTAAAGGACACATCCAGGTAAATCCTCTACTCGACTGTTTCCATTGTAACATTTTTTATTTAACGCTTCAATTTCTAGAATTTGGGATCGTCCTCAAAAGTTATGAGTGGTGGTTGAAAGTCCCTTTTCAAAGACCTGATAAGAGTATCTTTCAACCGTCATTCACAGCTTCTGAGAACGATACCAAATTCTAGAGAGCTCGATACGTCAACGAAAAATATTACACTGGAAACAGTAGGAGTAAATGATTTACCGGATAGAAAACACCCATCACTTAGCAGTTTTAATTAAAGGACCTTGTTGAAATACCTCACAACATAAATTATTCGACCACCTAGTTTGTTAGTTCTTTCAACAGAGTCTTTTAGCCATCATCATCAGTTTCTGAGAACGAAGATAGATTTCCACGGGTTGCAACGGCGAGGAAAAGTTGCTACGATTCAGATAGCGTGGTAGTACGTTTCTCTAAGATGACCATCGTCATTACCATCATCCTCATATTACGGCGTAGGCAAGGCACTGCCTGTTCCGCCTTGAAAAATCCTCAAGCTACCTCTTCCTGGGTCTGCCCACACATCTGTGTCCTATAGGTTTATATTCCAGACTTGTTTGGATAGTCTTGGATATGACGTTTCTTCACCGATGTTAATAATCTTATAGTATTTCATTTAAGTTAAAAACTTGCCATTATTTTTATGGTCTCATTTTGTATACGATGAAGTTAAAAACACCTTTTTAACTCCTTCTATGAACGCTATTTCTAAGGCCTGTATTTTTACTTTCTTTTTTCTTGATTGTTGTTGTTCTTTTTCTTCTTCGCTTTAAATATTAGGTTATATAAACCTGTTCTCGCAACCATCTCATCCTCGGACGACCCACGTCTCTTCTACCAATGGCTTCATAGTTCAATGAAGGATGATCCCACCATTGTCTTCGGTAAATTGAAATAATTTCATTTTTTTGCCCTTTACTTCAAGTTATGCTCTGATGTCCTCATTCCTTATTCTATCTTACAATGTATAATTTAAAGTATTTCGTTGAATCTGTATTTCAGCATTCTGAATCTTGCCTCATTCCTTTCATATCATGACCCACGCCTCACTCGCATATGTTAATGTGTGTATTGCAATTGTCTTAAAAAATGTAATCCTTCTGTTGTGTCTTGTTTTATTTCCAAGGTTTCTATGAATCGTATTACAAATATTCCTAAATTTACTTATCTCCTCTTTTATATCATATTCAGATTCATAGTTTACTGCACAGCCGAGATATTTGAAACGGCTCACTTGTTCTAAAGTGCTGTTGTTTATAACTACCTTAGTCCTCATAAGAAATATTTAGTCTTCATAATAAATAGATGAATATTTATCTTGGTTTTGGCCTAATTCACTAAAGGCCATGGTTTTGGTTTTTCTTACTAAGATTGTCAGTGAGTACTCTCTTGCCATTTCTTGTAATTGAAACATAGCTCTTAGCAAATCATGCTCATTTTCTTGAATAATAACTGTCATCCGCATGTAGCAAGGAACCCATACAAATTGATTTGTTAAGGTGTATTCCCGAAGTCGCTCTGAATCTTCATGCTCTTAACATGTCGTCAATGTGTATATTAAACAAGGTTGGCGAAACACAGCATTCCTGCCTAACTCACTTATTTATTGGAATGTCACTTGAGAGGCTAACATTCAGATCCAGAACTACAGATGTACTTTTGTGAAGGATCTTAACTAAATTTATTAAATGCTGTGGATATCCTCTTCTATCCATAATATTCTATAACTTTTGACGGTCTACATTAGTAAATGCTTTTTCCAGATCAAAAAAAGCGATATGCGTTTCCTGGTTATACTCCCGCCTTTTCTCTTTTATTTGTCATAGTACAAACAATGCATCCACAGTCGACCTACCCTTTCTACAACCCATTTGCTCTTCGAAAAGTAATGCATGTGTAATGGTTCTTAATCTCTGATTGAGAATTCTTGTATATATTTTGTATGCTGAGTCCAGCAAGCTCATTTTTCTGTAATTATTTACATCTGATCTGTCTCCTTTTTTATTTAATGAAATCATTTTGCCTGCTCCCATTCTTTCGGAATTTAGGCTTGTAGGTTTATATTTCCCTAACTGTTTGGACATTCTTGAATCTAACGTTCTTTCCAAGTGTTCTTTACACCGTTGTTTATAATTGTTTAGTCTTTTGTTTAAGATAAAAACTTGTAATTCTTCTATTATGGTCGTATTCTTTGTACGATCAAATTTAGAACACCTTTTAACTTCCCCTAAGAATGGCATTTTCTAAATGTGTATTTTACTTTCTTGTTTCTTGGTTGTTCTCCGGGATTAATTACTAAATAATTTACAAATACAAATACACTTTCGTGTACAAACGCCTTTATATATTACTGTGTGCGAGTTTGTGTTAGGTGTATGTATGACGTAAGCATATAATTAATATAGATTAATAGATGTATAGGTGTGTGACTAAGGTTGAGTGTAACAGAGTGTTGGTGTGAATCGCAGGCTGCAGGCGGGCGGACTTCCTTGTTTAGCCATCGGCGCCTACCGCGATACGGCGAAGCACATCACAAACGGGTGCCGACTCCGATGAAGAAGAGACGTCACCAGAAAAAGTACAATGTGACACAGACGTCAACTAGCGAACAGGAGGACGCCGAAGAGGAAGAGGTGCCAGACAAAGCGGCGTCGTCGTCAGGCAGCGCGGCGGCTCGAGACCCTTTCTACCCCATTTACTTGCCCATCGACCAGTCGTTCAAAGCGAAATATGTGTTCCACCAGAGACGCAGCAAGACGTTCCAGGAGCGGCTCTACGTGTTCCTCGAACACCCCGGAGGATGGTTATGCTTCGTCTACCACTTCTCTGTGTAAGTAAGCCACATCAATTATTGATTTCGTTACTGAATTCATTTCTCAGTTATGTTGTAGTGGTGTCCGTAAAGAGTGTATTTCTTTCAGATAATCACCGATCTACACACGAACAAACTCGGGATTTTCAAAAATATTCCTTATTTTGGAAAATTAAACATTTATGAAGTACAAAGGCTTGATGTGATTATTTTTATTACTCTATGGGTATCAAAATAATAAATTCTAATACAATAAACAATAAATTATTTTATTTTACATTTTTAATAATTTATAGAAACAAATATTTTTTACACCTGTTCTTATACATTTTCTAATCGATCATGTCTCTGTAGTCCAGATTTCACTTTATTACATTGTCACTAAAATTCACCTGGTCCATACATTAGGCCCTCCTCTTTATTTATTAGTATTGATTTATTACTGGAAAATAATAACAATTCAAACACAAAACTGTTCCGAATCACATCAACAAAGCTCAACACAGCAGGAAACAAAACATTGCAGGTTATCAACAACGAGTCGATCTATTTCTTTTATGAATTTGCTAACTGCTATAATTTTTATTGTTCGACTAAGCTTTTCGTCATCACTGACATCATCAGGTCTTAAACAACGCTCATCAGGTCTTAAGCGTTGTTTAAGACCTGATGATGTCAGTGATGACGAAAAGCTTAGTCGAACAATAAAAATTATAGCAGTTAGCAAATTCATAAAAGAAATAGTAAAGATGGCTGCTAATTTAAACAATACGAAGAAACGAGTCGATCACCTGTTTTAGAAGTCTGGTTTTCCATTCTAAATAAAACAGCTGATGTAACATACATGTAACATTTATTTTCTAATTAGTACTAATATGATATATATATATATATATATATGTAAAATTATATTATATAAATAATATTGTTTTGTTATAATATCTAAATGAAATGTAAATCGCTAAGGTGCTAGATTTTTCCAAACAATTTGTTTTTCCCTACAACATATTTCGGAATAAATGTTTTAGTGTATTTTGTATATAAAGAAGTAACCATAGAACAATTTGGGATGAAAAACTGTTCACATTTTATCAATTTTTGGCCATTTTACTTCCATATTCCTTAAGGAATGGAAGTATGGTGATGGCAAAAAAAATCGTGTTCGAGATTATTGCAGATTCTGATTCTACTACACTCAAAACATGAAAAAAAGTCGTTTTCCGAAAAGTGTCTGTGTGTCTGTCTGTGTGTCTGTGTGTCTGTGTGTCTGTCTGTCTGTCTGTCTGTCTGTCTGTCTGTAGATTTTTTTTCTATGGCAAACGATAACTGCCGCAAATTCAAACAGAATCAAATAATTTTTTGCATACAGCCCGGTTTTGCAGAGTTCTCGCGACCTATTGTTTTTGGTGAAGATCGGTTGAGGGAAAGGGGTAGTTTACCTGCAACGGTTTTTTTTTAGCAAGGGAAATTTTGTTTGTTTGGCAAACGATAACAGCCGCAAATTCAAACAGAATCAAATAATGTTTCGCATACAGCCCTGAATTGTAGAGTTCTCAAGACCTATTGTTTTTGGTGAAGATCGGTTAAGGGAAAGGGGTAGTTTACCTGTAACGTTTTATGTTTTAACAAGGGTATTTCCTATGGCAAACGATAACAGCCGCAAATTCAAACAGAATGAAAAGATTATTTGCATACAGCCCTAAATTGTAGAGTTCTCAATACCTTTTGTTTTTGGTGAAGATCGGTTAAGGGAAAGGGGTAGTTTACCTACAACGTTTTTTTATCAAGCGTATTTTCTATGGCAAACGATAACAGCCGCAAATTCAAACAGAATCAAATAATTTTTTGCATACGTCCCTGAATTGTAGAGGTCTCAATGACTTTCGATTTTGGTGAAGATCGGTTAAGGGGAAGGTGTAGTTTACCTGCAACCTTTTACGTTTTAACAAGAGTAAAGTACTTGAAAATTTATTTAAACTTTTTGAAACAATGGTAATTGTTAAAAATAAAATAATTTTGTTGCCAGGCAATAAAATTATAATTTTTTCATTTTAATGTAATATAATATTTTTCATTTAATACAGCAATAAAAAGGCAGGTAAGACACAGCCTGGCTGTTTGGCTGAAAATGATTTTAAATATAAATCTTAGAATATGGAAGTCATGTATGGTTCTCCATACCGATATTTTAATAGGGACTCCCCTTATACAAATTTTGTTCTGTAAGATCTATTTGCATAGAAATCGGTACGGTCTTCCTGTCTTTCATCTGACATTGCAACCGTTTCGCCACCCGGACGAGAGAGAACACTGACAAGTATGGATTAATTTTACAAATAGTATAAACTTCAACTTCAAAATTTCATATTATTACAAAGGAAAGTGTTATTGACATATGCTGGTCCATAACAGTGTGCAAGAAATGTTTACTAAACTCGTTAAAAATGGGCTTCGTAGGCCAAGAGGAAAAATATAAAGCTGTCTGTTGAATTGTATTTAAAAGAAAAACCCGTTTTCCAGAATTCTGTTTGGTCGACGACGATGGGAGCCATCCTGCGACGCATTAGCTTATCTGTATTGCAATAATTTCTTGTTTACAAAGTAATTAAATTTGTTGTTGTTTCAGTCTGTCATGACCAATTTATTATCGGCATTATAAAAAGCGTGTAAAAGACTAATTTACATGCCGTTTGGGTTCTGTCTGGATTTGGCTGTAGTTTCCTCGCGTCTCCACTGGAAATCAAATAGATATTGCTATTAAGTAAAAAATACCAAAACTTTTTTAAAAAAAGGTAAAAAATTATTATCATTTGAAACTGTAGAGGATAACATCAATATGAAGTTATATTAGCTAAATAAACCTAACAAAGGGATGTGCACTAGTGATGTAAACAGTAGAATTCCACAAGCTAGACGGGCATTTTTCTTTGGGAGAAATCTCTTCGAGCGTGCAGAAACGTGTTCCTGAAAACAAGGAAGAAATTTATAAAGAGTTTCATTTGGAGTATATGAACATGTGCCTTGGAAACCTGGACTTTGAGGAAAGTGGAGAGGAGATGCCTTGAAGCTTTTGATATGTGTTGCTGGAGAAGGGCCTTAAGAATGTACTGGAACCTCATCATTAGAATGTTGGTTGGATCCATTGGGGAAAGAAGAAGAAGGGTTGGTTACTTGCTGTGTCACTCAATCTGCCTCTCAGGCAGAGCAATGTTTACACCAGCTTTTGTAAATATGCGTATGGAGTTGGATATTGGTTACGCTGAAGCTTAACATCCTTAAATAACATTTTTTGGGACACTTGCCGTTATATAATGACCATGTGTTATATACCAAATTAAACAGCAAAAGTAGAGAATAAGATTTCTAAATAAAAAAGTTTACAAGACTTTTTTCGATATACGAAATTTTTCAAGTACGGGCGCTAAACATTATGCCACAAATTAACATATTTATGACTGTTTATTTATCCACAAGAGCCCAAGAACATGTCAGACATAGTTGAACAGTTCTTGCTGAGCATTCAGCCTTAACTGATCACATGGTAAACTTCGGAGACGCACCTGTTATAAGGCCGTGTAATAGGTATTATGACACAATGGTCCCAGAAGCAATAGTAATTAATAAACACAAGGATAAAATCAACAGAGAAACAGTAACGCTCAGCACAACTTGGTACCCTTTACTTTCTTGTTTGACTGTACGTAGGTTGACTGACCGCACCAATAACGCTTACAGGGAATTGCCTACAGGGCAGGGTCTACTTACCGGACCACACACCGCCACTTCTAGTAGATGTAACTGACTTCGCTTACCACCCTTTCAGCCTTTTCCGGTCACTTAGACCTGAGGATACTCATTTTTGATATAAGTGAAACGTTGTCATACAAGACATTTTTGACACGGGCCATACCCGAAGAAAACTTTAAAAATATAATCGCTTAATAAATGGTATACGGCTTTGTCCAAAGCAAATGCTGCTCAACCGTCCGCCTCGTTCTTGAAGCCTAACGTTTTGGTAAGTTATGGTTGGAATATTTTCTTTATGTTATTGTTCGTTTAATGTTGTTTTTAAGCTTAATTTGTTAAACTTATTTGTTAAAATTTTTGAGACGCTGTTAACTTTGAACTGATTAAATTAATTAGACAACATTAACGTAGTATTGTACGTTGAGCCTATACATTAGTACTGTCAGTGGTCGCGGTTCGTAGAGACTAGTGCGCCGTTGTTTGTAAATTATTCAACGGATACATATAGCGCGGCCATCACCTGACCACATGTGTCCTGCACAGACGATTACATCATGTAGCGGTCATTAGATTCACGATTCCACGCTATAATTGTACCGACTAATCATAAAGCGACACGGCATGAACAACAATCGGTGATTAAGACCAACTCTTTGTTGAACGTAAGAGACGTTTTATTATTACAAATACGAAACATTTTTCTAATTCTGTGATGAGCCGTCCTCAGCGGCGAGATTCAATCCATTCGTATGTTTAAACAAATCATAACGATCGGTAAGCCAAGGAAAAAACCAATAAATTTAACATCCTGTCGTTAAATCATTCTTCTTTCAATAATTTCAAATGTGCTAAAAGAATCTTTCGTAGCCAGTTAGTAAAATCATAAATGAAAAACAAAACAATACATCTTTACCATATATGATTTAGAAAGGGCATCAACCAACAACAACGTAGAGTCTAACGTAAGAAGTGTCTTCATTATACGTATTCGGATTCTATGCATCAACATAGACAAACAAGTTGCTACAATCATAGGTCCGGAAATATCTTGTTTCCCGTCTGCCCACTATTTTGTTTTTGTTTTTTTTGGGGGGGGGGGACTTTATATCTTAAGAAGAAATTGTGATACTGTAATCAAATTTGGTACACGTGTTTACATTAATGTGTATAAATAATTAAAACATTAATGCACAACGGAAGAGGAAATAAAAAGTAGATTAGGGTAGACTAGAACAGGGATTAGACAATTACACAGTGTTATATGGGACAAAAAGATTAGCAAAAGCACCAAAAAATTGATATATCAGACCATAGTCCAAAGCATCATGATGTATGCAGCGGAAGTATGGGTTATTAACAAAAAGAATGAAAGAAAGATTCTTGCAACAGAGATGGAATATTGGAGGAGGTGCTGTGGAATAACGAGAGCAGACCGAATAACAAACGAGGAGATCAGAAGAAGAATGGAAGCGGAAAGAAGTGTAATTGACTACATCTAAGAAAAAAGATTGGTGTGGTTCGGTCATGTCCGGAGAGCCCAAAATAGGTGGATAACAAAGTGACGGAACGGAGTTCATTAGGAAAGAGAAGAAGGGGAAGACCGAGAAGATCTTGGAGGGACGAAATGGATGACTCTATGCAACGTATAGGACTTGAGGAAGGACAATGGGAACATCGGGAGAATTGGAAAGCCAGGGTGAAGGAAGGGAGACGGCACTAGCTGTAGCAAACCAAACCTATTATATATATAAATAATTTAAAAAAATATTATTAATTATTTAAATTATTATCCGGACTTTAAGGCCGTGGTCTTGAGAAATTTTCATGCTGATTGATGTTGTTAATGTGATGAGACGTTCCTCACCTCTGGAGGCCATCTTCAGTGTAAGGATTTTGAAACTGCTGACAAGATGTGCGTCAGTGCAACACAGTACTGTGGCGAAGGCAGTACCGCGCCTCCAGAGGTGAGGAACGTCTCATCACATTACCAACATTAATCAGCATGAAAATTTCACAAGACTTACGACCTTACAGTCCGGAAAATAATTTAAATAATTAATCATAATTTGTTTAATATTATTCTTCTTCTTCTTCTTCTTCTTCTTCTTCTTCTTCTTCTTCTTCTTCTTCTTCTTCTTCTTCTTCTTCTTCTTCTTCTTCTTCTTCTTCTTCTTCTTCTTCTTCTCCACCAAGCATTAGGCCTTGGACCTGTTCCACCGTCATAGTATTTATTCCCATCTTTTCTTGGGTCTCCCTACGCTTCTACTTCCACCTGGTTTGTATCTGCTTGCTGCCAGCCCGGATAATAAATTTCAATAATTATGACGCCGTCTATGAAAGGCTAAGAAACCGATTGAATTATGGATATTTTGTAATTTTAACGTTTAAAATTGCGGCCATTTTAAATATATTTAAAAAATTGTAATTGATAACAGTGTTTTGGAGCAGGTGTCATATTTTAATTATTTTAAATGTGATATCTCATATAGGAAGGATAACGATGTCGAGAGAAAGTTAAATAAATTTAGTTATACCTGTGGAACAATAAGACGACTATTGAAGAATAAAACGCAGAGGGAGACAAAGCCAAAATTTTTATAATGTCGTGGCTGTGCCGACTTTAATGTATGGATGCAAAACATGGACAGTCCAGCAATAAGATGTTTCAAAAATACAGGCCTCGGAAAAGAAATTTTTAAGAGCAGTTATGGGATGTAGTTTGAGATATCGTCTACTAAACGACATAAGGAAAGACCTGAAGTTACAGTAATAAATACTGTAAATAAATACAGTAATAAAGGGATACAGGCAGAATTGGAAGTCCCACGTGGAACGTATTTAATTGTGGACACGCGTATTCCTAAACAAGCGTTTGAATACTGGCCAGTGGGGACGAGAGATCGTGGAAGACCCTGAAAAAAAAAGGTCAGAGACTCTGTGAAGTCGGAACAGGGTGAAGTGAAGAAGCAGAAGAATTTAAATATTTTACCACTAATGCTCTGTAAATATTAATTTTGTTATATTAGGGCTTATTACATAAAACGTTACGCGTTTTACTGTGAACACAACACGAAATATTGTTTATTCAGATCTGTTAATATGTAACCGAATTATGGCGGAACACAAAGTATGCATAAATTCTGACTATTTGTTTATTCTTCTACCCGACTTCAATTCCTCCAGTATAGGAAAAATTTATTTAAAGTTATAACTATTTTTTTTTTCAAAATGACTGGGTAACAATAATTTAAAACAAACGAAAGAGTCGATTTTCAATTATATGATTAACTTAACAGATTTAACTACAACTACTTACACATCATAATTTCGATCACAAAAATTAATGTTATTTTTAATTAATAGAAAATTACAATGACATGTTTCTATTTGTGGCTTGAAAGTTCATAAATGAGACGCACATCTGACGTTTCAACAAAACTGTAGCTAACGATTCTCGACAGTCACATGATACACAAAGGGCAAAGCAACACAATCAAAGGGAATTTAAGAACTGTCTTTATGGAACGTAACCGACGATATTATTCAGTTAAACTACACGAGTTATAACTGGACTCACTAGAGCAAACAGACGATTTATAATTCCAAACATACCACTAACATTTTCTATTAACTCAAAATAATTTAAGTAGTTGTAGTTCATCTTCATCATCTTCACAACACGGCTGCCTGTTCCGCCTTCAAAAATCCTCCAGCCATCTTTTCCTGGGTCTACCCACAACCTGTGTCCTGTAGGTTTGTATTTACAAAGTTGTTTGGTAAGTCTGGAATCTCAAACGACATTTGAAGGTTCTTTCGAAGTGTTCTTTCCACCGTTGTTTCTAATCTTTGAATTTTAACATTGACAATGTTTATAAGGACGTGTCGCACATTTGAAAACGACCGCTGGTGCGTGATCGAAATTGGGAACCGGTGAGTTTCCATAGAAACTACTCCTTTGTTGTAATAACGTAGTACACATATAAAACTTCGCTTATGAATGCGACTCCATTTAACTTATAATCTGTACATTGGTAAATGAAGAATGAATTCATTGATTGGTGAATGAACATAAATATATATATATATTTTTTTTTTTTAGATTTATTGAAGCATTTTCAATGCCCTTCTCTGTGCATTGGATTTGTGCAATGCCTGAAAATTTTTTAATTCAATTTCAATTTTAAACTCTTATCTCATGGTCTCACTTCTTATATGGTCAAGTTTAATTTCTCTTAAGAATGCCATTTCCGTGACCTGTATTTTACTTTCTTGTTTCTTAGTTGTTGTTGTACATAATTCACACCATAGGACAGTACAGGGACTGCCACAACTTTGTACAACTTTAATGTTGTATATCGACGTACCTTTTGACGTAGAATACGTCTTACCTTTCAGGCCAGCAATAGGCATTAGGCACCCACAACCAGAAAATCGAGCGTTACGTTTTCACGTCACGTTTGAAATTGAAATATATGACAAAATATTCACGTTTATATGATGTACCATTCGACAGATAAAGGAACAAAGATAATAAATAGCACAATATAAACAGGCTACAAAGGTTTTGTAAAATATATAAAAAATGTTGTTTTGTTAGAAATTTTAGAAATTAAAAAAGCAATAAAAAATAACAAAAATTTAACCAATGAACAGACTGAATTTTGTGTATCCCCTTTATTAAAATCTGTTATTTAGTTTAGTTTATTTTATATTATTTTGAATGTTCATCATTATTTTAAATTTTGCATTCAGTTTATATTTAGTTCAGTTAATTTTATATTTTGCATTCATGATTGTATTTAGTTTTTAAAGACACCAGACCTTCCCTTGTCTCATGCACACACTCCCCACCCCTCGCCATCACAACACAGATGTTCCAGATACGCCCTAAACAGATGTTTACCACCTACACTCCTCTAACATCCTGTGTTCAGTAATTTCATTCACTCGCTCTTTGACAATGGCTTAAGTTAGTCGAAACAGCTGTCAGAGTTAATTAAAAAATTTGTAAAACTTACCAAGTGTTTTTATATATTTTACAAAACCTTTGTATTAATATGTTTCACCAAGTGCCCAACGAGTCATCAATTAATATCGTGATAAACAGGCTATTGCATCATCCAGCGCGGGGGGATAAATAGAAATGTTTTGCGCAGCTCGGCGCGCACTAAAATTAGTATTTCTGCGGTTTCCGATGCGATAGAACGTTGAGTGAGGTGTCGTTAAAATTGTCTCATCGAGTACTATCTACATAGTGTACCATAATAGCGGTGATATTATTAAGAGGTTTGAATAATCGTAATTCAAGTTGTAAAAATCGTGTGTTCGGACAAAATGTCGCGGTATATGGATGCTAAACGTGCTCAAAAGTATCGTAAACGCATACAGAAGAGTAGATAAAATCATGGGGAATTCAGAAAACCCAAAATAACCAATGCCGAACGTCAGAGGATTTACCGACAACGCTTAAAAGACAAGGAAATAAATACTGAAGTCGAGTCAACACCATGGAGACCAGAATTAATTACTATAGTAACACGTAAATAAACAAATGATATTTAGCGGCATCGGAACTATACCTTTATCCGTTCCTGCAGTTTTTAATGTGGGATTGTTTTATTGATATATTTTGTAATTTTTTATACAGATACGTCTATATATTTTGTAATTATCTTAAGCGATTATAAAATGTATGTTTATACGTATTTCTGATGATGCCACCGACTACACTGGGTAACACCACCATCGATTTGACTTTCATCAGAAACATCAGCGTTGATATCAGCTACTTCTCCTATCGTAGCCCCATTATGAATAAAGTCTTGCTTGAACCAACTAATTAACTTGTGTGATGATTTTGCAAATAAAATTTTGTACTTTGTAAAACTAAATATGTGTTTGTTCATTTTATTCATAACACATTAGCAACCCTAAAGCACACAGACGTATTCTACGCTCTGAAGATTTGCGGCCGTGGCTCCGACACAGCCCCCGTCGATGTTTTTTCTAAAAATACGATTGATTGTTCCACAGATTGTATGGAATATTAATGTCAATGGCATAATTTCTATCATAGCCAGTATCATTTCTCAAATAATTAAAATGGCTCACCTGTTCTAGAATTTGATCACTAATCATTATTTTTGTTCTTATAGGCTCCTTACCTCGAAATACCATTACCTTCGTCTTTATAGTAAAGATTTTCATATTATGTTCTTTTCAAATCTGATGTTTCAAAACAAGTTGAAGCCTAAATTTATTTGTAGTAAAATTTACTAAATGTTATTAATTTTACTGAAAATCGACTTTTTTCTTTGATACAATTTACTGTCACTGAGTTAACTTGAAGAAAAACAGTAATAAATTCAAGTATTTTCTATACTGAAGCAATAAAAGACAGGTACAAAACAAGGAATGTAGTCAGAATTTATGGATGGGAACTTTTTCGCCAAAAATTGATTTGTTAACAGATTTGAACAGACAAGATGTCGTTGTGTTCACAATAAATATTTGAACAACAATTTATACGATAAATCATAATTTACGGAGTTAAAATGTAAAACTTATAGAGCTATTTGTAACCATATAATTAATTTACATAAATTAGACTTCCTTTCGGGTTGTGGAGGCGAGGGGGTAGTATCCGAATAAAAATACGTGTCTAACGTCTCGCGCGATAACACAATCTCAAACACTGTGGTGCGCGGTCTGTTTAACTTATCAGTACGTATAGAAACGAACACACCGGAGAGCGTCTCACGTGTCCGTTCAGACGTAGATAATTCAAAAAGATAATTCCAGTAATAACTGAGAATCTCTTAATAAAAGCGGACCTACTTGCTGTAGGTGTTGCAGGGGCGGACCCCGCCCCGGTAACCCACTTTACACGCCCTCTTACTTTCAAGGTGGTAATAATCTATGTTTGTCTTTTCGTGACCTCTCAAGTGGCGGTGGATGGAAAAATTACGACACACTGTGAAGGTTATTTTGTGTACACTTGCAGGATCAAACGTAGGAATTAACAAGCAGCAAAGAGAATAGTTGTTGACTTTGTTTTCTCTGGATATTTGAGATGTGTTCAGAGATGTGTCAATAATGTGCCGTTTTTATTTTATATTCAACGGAAATGTCAATAAATTGTACCACAAAAACATTAATACAAATTCTTCTGGATATCGAAAAAATTCGTGATACACAGAAAACTGAAAGAACTACACAGAATTACGAGATTTGTTTAAAATGTTATGAGAATAATTTTTTCTCACCAAATAGCAACGCTGTGATATCGATATTATTAGATCACAGTGATTCTCCAATCCTTATATATTATCGTACGACAATTACATAACACTCTCAAAAAGTCTCGTAAACGTTGTACACGTTTCTCAGCTAACCGTGTTTCTGTCAAGACCGTGTACTCAAGTAGCTTTCAGACTGCTGGAGCACTCTTCAACTACGCAAATTAAATTGGTATGCCGCCAGAAATATGGGAAAATATTCTAGAACTTCTGTGTGATCTATATAAGTAACATCGGCCGGCTTAAAAGTTAGTTATAGGCTGTCTGGCGAGATTGTAGAGTGCGAATCAAGTGATTGGTGCGGTTCAGTGAAAAGTGATTATTGTGCTATAATTAGTGCGGAATTCTAATAGTTGACATAATACTTGCCCGTGTGAACAAATTTAACTTGACGTATTGTATGAGAGTACCGTACAATTTAATAATTAAATTGTTATTTATGACTAATTAAAGTGGCAAACAGAATTATCACTGTTGCACACCACTGTAGAAAAATTATTCCGATTAGCGCTTTCAAGCTTCACAGCTTATCGTCAGATCGGAAATAAAGATAATTCTGATCGTGATAATTCTGTTTGTGATTATAACAACTAACACAACTTTCTCAATTTAACTTCTATTTAAAGCTGGTTATTAGTGACTTCATCGGTGTCTGTATTTAGTTTCCACTGTAGAATACGACGATCCGTGAGACCGACGTAACAATATTGTTCCAGTATTATATCAAACCGGCGGGTATGATCGAAAATTTTTAAGGAATTCTAACTCGTTGCTAAACGAATTCTAAAAATAAATGAATTACCGGAAATTGAACAATTTACGAAAATGCTCCCCACCGTACTGTGCATTGGTGACAGAGGAAGCTAGACCCAGAAAAGTACCGTATGCTTTGTTTGCACAACACAGCCTCTAATGGTGTACTGTGCATTGGTGACAGGGGAAGCTAGACCCAGAATAGTACCGTATTCTTTGTTTGCACAACACAGCCTCTAATGGTGTACTGTGCATTGGTTACAGGGGAAGCTAGACCCAGAATAGTACCGTATTCTTTGTTTGCACAACACAGCCTCTAATGGTGTACTGTGCATTGGTGACAGGGGAAGCTAGACCCAGAAAAGTACCGTACGCTTTGTTTGCACAACACAGCCTCTAATGGTGTACTGTGCATTGGTGACAGGGGAAGCTAGATCCAGAATAGTACCGTACGCTTTAATTGCACAACACAGCCTCTAATGGTGTACTGTGCATTGGTAACAGAGGAAGCTAGACCCAGAAAAGTACCGTACGCTTTGTTTGCACAAAACAGCCTCTAATGGTGTACTGTGCATTGGTGACAGGGGAAGCTAGATCCAGAATAGTACCGTACGCTTTAATTGCACAACACAGCCTCTAATGGTGTACTGTGCATTGGTGACAGGGGAAACTAGACCCAGAAAAGTACCGTACGCTTTGTTTGCACAACACAGCCTCTAATGGTGTACTGTGCATTGGTGACAGGGGAAGCCAGATCCAGAATAGTACCGTACGCTTTGTTTTCACAACACAGCCTCTAATGGTGTACTGTGCATTGGTGACAGAGGAAGCTAGACCCAGAAAAGTACCGTACGCTTTGTTTGCACAACACAGCCTCTAATGGTGTACTGTGCATTGGTGACAGGGGAAGCTAGATCCAGAATAGTACCGTACGCTTTGTTTGCACAACACAGCCTCTAATGGTGTACTGTGCATTGGTGACAGGGGAAGCTAGACCCAGAAAAGTATCGTACGCTTTGTTTGCACAACACAGCCTCTAATGGTGTACTGTGCATTGGAGACAGGGGAAGCCAGATCCAGAATAGTACCGTACGCTTTGTTTTCACAACACAGCCTCTAATGGTGTACTGTGCATTGGTGACAGAGGAAGCTAGACCCAGAATAGTACCGTATGCTTTGTTTGCACAACACAGCCTCTAATGGTGTACTGTGCATTGGTGACAGGGGAAGCTAGACCCAGAATAGTACCGTATGCTTTGTTGTCTCGCACAACACAGCCTCTAATGGTGTACTGTGCATTGGTGACAGGGGAAGCTATACCCAGAATAGTACCGTATGCTTTGTTGTCTCGCACAACACAGCCTCTAATGGTGTACTGTGCATTGGTGACAGGGGAAGCTAGACCCAGAATCGTACCGTATGCTTTGTTGTCTCGCACAACACAGCCTCTAATGGTGTACTGTGCATTGGTGACAGGGGAAGCTAGACCCAGAATAGTACCGTATGCTTTGTTGTCTCGCACAACACAGCCTCTAATGGTGTACTCTGCATTGGTGACAGGGGAAGCTAGACCCAGAATAGTACCGTATGCTTTGTTGTCTCGCACAACACAGCCTCAAATGGTGTGCTGTGCATTGGTGACAGGGGAAGCTAGACCCAGAATAGTACCGTATGCTTTGTTGTCTCGCACAACACAGCTTCTAATGGTGTACTGTGCATTGGTGACAGGGGAAGCTAGACCCAGAATAGTACCGTATGCTTTGTTGTCTCGCACAACACGGCTTCTAATGGTGTACTGTGCATTGGTGACAGAGGAAGCTAGACCCAAAAAAGTACCGTACGCTTTGTTTGCACAACACAGCCTCTAATGGTGTACTGTGCATTGGTGACAGGGGAAGCCAGATCCAGAATAGTACCGTACGCTTTGTTTTCACAACACAGCCTCTAATGGTGTACTGTGCATTGGTGACAGAGGAAGCTAGACCCAGAAAAGTACCGTACGCTTTGTTTGCACAACACAGCCTCTAATGGTGTACTGTGCATTGGTGACAGGGGAAGCTAGATCCAGAATAGTACCGTACGCTTTGTTTGCACAACACAGCCTGTACTGTGCATTGGTGACAGGGGAAGCTAGACCCAGAAAAGTACCGTACGCTTTGTTTGCACAACACAGCCTCTAATGGTGTACTGTGCATTGGTGACAGGGGAAGCCAGATCCAGAATAGTACCGTACGCTTTGTTTTCACAACACAGCCTCTAATGGTTTACTGTGCATGGGTGACAGAGGAAGCTAGACCCAGAAAAGTACCGTACGCTTTGTTTGCACAACACAGCCTCTAATGGTGTACTGTGCATTGGTGACAGGGGAAGCTAGATCCAGAAGAGTACCGTACGCTTTGTTTGCACAACACAGCCTCTAATGGTGTACTGTGCATTGGTGACAGGGGAAGCTAGACCCAGAAAAGTACCGTACGCTTTGTTTGCACAACACAGCCTCTAATGGTGTACTGTGCATTGGTGGCAGGGGAAGCTAGACCCAGAATAGTACCGTATGCTTTGTTGTCTCGCACAACACAGCTTCTAATGGTGTACTGTGCATTGGTGACAGGGGAAGCTAGACCCAGAATAGTACCGTATGCTTTGTTGTCTCGCACAACACACCTTCTAATGGTGTACTGTGCATTTGTGACAGGGGAAGCTAGATCCAGAATAGTACCGTACGCTTTGTTTGCACAACACAGCCTCTAATGGTGTACTGTGCATTGGTGACAGGGGAAGCTAAACCCAGAATAGTACCGCATTCTTTGTTTGCACAACACAGCCTCTAATGGTGTACTGTGCATTGGTGACAGGGGAAGCCAGATCCAGAATAGTACCGTACGCTTTGTTTTCACAACACAGCCTCTAATGGTGTACTGTGCATTGGTGACAGAGGAAGCTAGACCCAGAAAAGTACCGTACGCTTTGTTTCCACAACACAGCCTCTAATGGTGTACTGTGCATTGGTGACAGGGGAAGCTAGATCCAGAATAGTACCGTACGCTTTGTTTGCACAACACAGCCTGTACTGTGCATTGGTGACAGGGGAAGCTAGACCCAGAAAAGTACCGTACGCTTTGTTTGCACAACACAGCCTCTAATGGTGTACCGTGCATTGGTGACAGGGGAAGCCAGATCCAGAATAGTACCGTACGCTTTGTTTTCACAACACAGCCTCTAATGGTGTACTGTGCATTTGTGACAGACGAAGCTAGACCCAGAAAAGTACCGTACGCTTTGTTTGCACAACACAGCCTCTAATGGTGCATTGGTGACAGGGGAAGCTAGACCCAGAATAGTACCGTATGCTTTGTTGTCTCGCACAACACAGCTTCTAATGGTGTACTGTGCATTGGTGGCAGGGGAAGCTAGACCCAGAATAGTACCGTATGCTTTGTTGTCTCGCACAACACAGCCTCTAATGTTGTACTGTGCATTGGTGACAGGGGAAGCTAGACCCAGAATAGTACCGTATGCTTTGTTGTCTCGCACAACACAGCTTCTAATGGTGTACTGTGCATTGGTGGCAGGGGAAGCTAGACCCAGAATAGTACCGTATGCTTTGTTGTCTCGCACAACACAGCTTCTAATGGTGTACTCTCCCATTCACTGGTCCAGTAAGCGAGTTTTCCAAAACAGACCAACAGTATAGTACAGCTTACACCCAGATGATTTTCCTTTGTCAGGTAGGCTCAGTCTCGTAATTCTTTCATCACCGCTAGCTGTTGTGCACCTTTTCCTGTCTCTGTCAGTCTGGTTTTGTAGTGGCTGAATCTCCTTATGCCTCTACAAAAATATATAAATGCACCTTTGTTTAAGTTTCCACCAATTTGTCTTCTAATTTCTTCTCATTAGAACATGTGAGCCGTTTCAAATATCTCGGCTGTGCAATAAGCTATGAATCTCAATTTTGTATAAGAGAGAAGATAAATAAATTTAGGAATATTTGTGGTACGATTCATAGAAATCTTAGAAATGAAACAAGACACAGGACAAGGATTATATTTTATAAGACAATTGCAATGCCCACGTTGATTTATGCAAGTGAGGCGTGGGTCATGACAAAAAAGGGAGAGCGACAAGATTCGGAGTACTGAAATGCAGTTTCTTCGAAATACTTTAAATTATACATTGCAAAATAGAATAAGAAATGAAGAAATCGGAGCAGAACTCGAAGTAAAGGACATAAATGAGATTATTTCAAATTTTCAAATCGTCTGCAAAGGATGACAAAGGATCGATTGGCTAAAGCGGCACTGAACTATAAAGCGATTGGTAGAAGAGAAGTGGGTCGTCCGAGGATGAGATGGGCGCAGAACAGGTTTATATAACCCCCAATCCTTGAAGAGGAGAAGAATAATATGAAGACAAAATAACAAATAGGCGAGCCAAATTAAAATTACTTGGAGAAATTACAACAACTGCAAATATCTTTCTATAGTGGTCAATTACCGTTCGTCAATAGAAGACCATATTTATGATTGATTATCAAAAAAATGTTTAATTGAAATAAAGTGTTTAAAAATAGTCTTTAAAATTATTGTCTTCAATAAAACGTGCTATTGTTGTACGTGCTATTGTTGCAAATAAACTCGTTGATTTATAACAGAAAAGGTAAGTGGCAAGATAC
>CM068370.1:498898463-498905963 GCA_034769895.1 Magicicada septendecula
GAATGTAGTTAATTGAATTTATTCCATAATGAATAATAAATAACAGAATTGTAAAATAACAACACTTGTCAATAATTATTTCAACTAGTAACTAATCAGTATTACTAATTACTGAGGTGCATTTTGTAGTAAACAAACAAACAGAAATTTAATGCATGATCTTGATCTAACCATTTGATCAATTATTGAGTTAAAAAATATCAGAATTAACTATTAATTTATTCAGAAGAATTCTTTTTATGGGACATTTTTCTCGAAAACCCATATGGCGCCCAAATAAAATTTAAAAGTGTTTACAAAAAGCTTTTGCAGCATTAATAAACTGTGCAATCAAAAGCTTGACAGTTTATTCACCACCTGTGACCAACTGAACGTCTAGTGCTATATCACAGGTACGTGAAGGTTTGATTTATGTAAAATAACTTTGTGAAGACAATACACTGACACATACAGACGACACTATTCCACAGGAGAGTGAACTAACGTCAGGAGATCTACGCAACTGTTTACATTCATCAACGGATCTACAACTAATTATTTACTCACAAATAATAAACAAAAAACATCAAAATCGAATTAAACAATTATTCAAGTAAATAAATAAAAAATAAATGAAGAATATATTTAGAGAACGCGAGTGTTAACATTCAATAACAAGTAAAGGTTTTAACAGAGAAGAGTCGAGTTTGTATTTAAATTAACGCCAGCGACGAGTGGTTTATATAAACAGTAGAAAGTAATAGAACCTTTAAATTACTTTATGTATTAACATGTACCTGTATTATATAATTTTTTACAAAAAATAAATTGAAACTAAAGGTTTTAACAGTGTTACTTTACACTGTGACTTTATTGAGCTGTTAGTCCTACTGTTTAAAAGAAAATAAGAAATAAGAGAATTTATAGGCCTATCTCCCTTTCGGAATTCTAATTAAATATTATATATTAACTAACTAAATAAATTGTTGGTCTCTTAAACTTAATTTTCTAAATTTGGAGACCCCCTACTAAGTGAGGCACGAGGCGGCCCGCCCCCACGCTCCCCCTTTAGTCCGCTACTGCATGTATTTTATTCATGTACAATGCGCACCCACATGTTTTGGGAATAAAATCTGAGGTAAAAGTGCACACTATAGACGAGAAAATACGGTATTCATGTTTTCGACCAACCAATACGGTATTCGTCAAGTTTTGTCTGATATTTACATGTTCGTCGTGCTTTTTTCTCTCCAACCGTCGACGTTACAGACGATCATCTTCTTCTTCTTCTTCTCCTCCTCCTTCTTCCCCTTCTTCTGCCCGGTTTCCAAACCGTCAATACCGCTGGCTGTCTTCCACTTCCCATCTTTCTCACATGTCCAACCCGTCTTAATCTTTCCCTTTCCACACTTTCTACTGTATCCATCTTAACATTTATCATTCCTTTTGTCAGAGTATTTCTTACTTTCTCCTCATTGACTTCCTCGCTGCTCTTCTTAAAAAATCATTTCTATAGCTCGCAGTCTACTGTTCACGTCTTCGTCGCATCTACCAGTGCTTTTCCCACTATACAGTTGAAACAACATATTTGTTCAAGTAACGAGTTGTGCTTGAAAATGTTAATGTTGTAAATGCTGTAAATTAAAACGTTCACAGTATGTATCTGTGTGCCCGTTAAAAACAGCTGTGAGTTATTTTGGTCTAATAACAAAACAACATGGCCTTTAAAGGTAAATATCTAGTGAGGACTAAGATAGTTATAAACAACAGCACTTTAGAACAAATGAACCGTTTCATATATCTCGGCTGTGCAGTAAGCTACGAATCTGAATATGGTATAAGAGAGAAGATAAATAAATTTAGAAAGATTTGTGGTACGATTCATAGAAATCTTAGAAATGAAACAAGACACAGCACAAGGATTATATTTTATGAGACAATTGCAATGCCCACCTTGATTTATGCAAGTGAGGCGTGGGTCATGACAAAAAAGGAGAGCGGCAAGATTCAGAGTGCTGAAATGCAGTTTCTTCGAAATACTTTAAATTATACATTGCAAAATAGAATAAGAAATGAAGATATCGGAGCAGAACTCGAAGTAAAGGACATAAATGAGATTATTTCAATTTACAGACGACACTGGTGGGATCGTCTGCAAAGGATGACAAAGGATCGACTGGCTAAAGCGGCACTGAACTATAAAGCGATTGGTAGAAGAGAAGTGGGTCGTCCGAGGATGAGTTGGGCGCAGAACAGGTTTATATAACCCCCAATCCTTGAAGAGGAGAAGAATAATATGAAGACAAAATAACAAATAGGCAAGCCAAATTAAAATTACTTTGAGAAATTACAACAACTGCAAATATCTTTCTATAGTGGTCAATTACCGTTCGTCAATAGAAGACCATATTTACGATTGATTATCAAAAAAATGCTTAATTGAAATAAAGTGTTTAAAAATAGTCTTTAAAATTATTGTCTTCAATAAAACTTGCTATTGTCGTACCGAGATTATTCTGAGGGCGATGAATGAGTGAGTAAGGTCGTAATATTTATGACTTGATCTTAACCGATACTTTAGTCACGAGAACAAAACTCACATCTAATACGGTGGTGTCGAAGCCGTGACGTGTGTTAAGCCGGGCGCCGAGCCGCATGTCCATATCGATTGATCTAACTTTGCCACGGGAACGTGAATTAATAACGGAATTGACTCAATCGCATGTGCGGTCGTATGCAACCCGTCAATACGGCTACATACACATTTGCATATTCCGCTTTACTTAATATTTATTGTTATATTTCCATTGCTCCGTCGCTCGTTATACTGACGCTTTACTAGAAATTATGTTATATACGATGAAAGTGAAGACGCCGTATATGAAGCTCCAGGCGTTGGTGACTATGTTGTGCTTGTAAATGCAACATCATCATCAACAGTATGCCATTAAACCCTTTACGATTTTCTCCTCCTCCAGAACTCTCTCCAAACAAACAAATTACTTGCTTCTACCTTATTTAAAATTGGCGATTTTGAATACTTTCGTTACTTTCTGAGTTATGAATGCTAATCAAATGATTTCTTCTTCTTCTTCTTTTTCTTCTTCCTTTTCTTGTTGTTGTTGTTGTTGTTGTTGTTGTTGTTGTTGTTGTTGTTGTTGTTGTTGTTGTTGTTGTTGTTGTTGTTGTTGTTGTTGTTGTTGTTGTTGTTGTTGTTGTTGTTGTTGTTGTTGTTGTTGTTCTTCTTCTTCTTCTTCTTCTTCTTCTTCTTCTTCTTCTTCTCCTTCTTTTTATTCTTAGTTTTCTACAGTCTTTGAACCTTACGATCACTCCTTGGTCCTCCCTGCGCACTGCTTGGTCTGACCATGTTTTCTTCGGTCTTCCAATATCCCGCCGTCCTTTCGTATTATAAACCAAAATTTGTTTTGGTATCCTGTTCTTATGCATCCTTTCAATATGGTCTGTCCAAACCTGTCTGTACTACTTTAGCCTTTTGTTTAGATTGTATATTCCAAGAATGTTCCTTACATTAACATTTCTTAAATGCATTTCTTTATATTAATAATGTTGCATTACGATGATGATGATGATGATTATTATTATTATTATTATTATTATTATTATTATTATTATTATTACATTCTCATTTTCTGAATGTAGTACAAATGATAGAAATCAACACACATGACAGAAATACATACACCATAATAAAGGGATGAGAGAAGACAGTTTAGTAAAGCAATAAATAAATTATTAACTCCTAGAGAAATGGCACGTAGTTAGGCCGTGAACAAAATGGCAAGGCTTTAACTCACACACACACACACACACGCGCGCGAGCATCAGCATCAGCAGCAAAAGTGGACCAGACCAGTAAAAACGAGATAGTTTGCTAAGCACTAAGTAAATGGAAACTGATTATCCCCAAAGGCGTTCTGGAAGTTGCGACCCAATCGTACAAAACCCGGTCAACTGCGGCCCGCCCAATTGTGATCGAAAACATCGTCCTATCAGCTACAGAACAGACTGGGCGTGTGAAGAGATGAAGGCTCACGCCTAGAAAGGGGAATGCGTACGGCTATTTCCATTGTTTATATTGTTACGAGATCACAGAACAATCTACGTGTTTGTCGAATGTGCCAGAAGAATCTCGATGTAACGCGTGTGACGGCGTACGTGCTTGTCGAAGCATTTTCGAGAGGTTTCTCGAAGGCGCCAGCCGCGCGGACTGTGTCCAGGCCGTAGTCAATTACGTAGTTCACACGAGCGCTAAGACGTAATTAGGAACATTCTGTTCTGTGAGCGCAGGTATAAATACATGGCGGCAGCGGCCTTAAGTTTCAGTATTAGTGCGAATTATTGACCGTGCGGTTCGAGAGTTATAGTAGCGATATTACTGTGCGCGTTCAAGTGGTTATTAGTTAAGAGTGGTGTTTTATAATCGGACGGTATAATTGTAATACAATTGTGTTTAATTTTAGTGGACATTTTATTGAGTGTAAACAATTTTTATTTGATTTGTTGTAAAAGATAGTGTTGTTAATTACTAACTGTAAAAATTAAAGGTGTGATTAGTGACTTAATTGGTGTCTTGTACTTATTTTGTTTCCACTGTACCATACGACGATCGAGTAGACCGTCGTAACAATATACTGTTGCGACCAATCAACTTTCTCTGTGCATATTTACACTCTACATACGAACCCACGTGTGCCAGACCTGTGCGCTCGCTTTGTTCGCTGTGTAAACACGCCTACCAACTGCGGGTTACTAAAAACATCACTCGTGTATCGAACCGACATCGCGAAGCATTAGGTCGTAAGCTTGGCCCTTCTACTCGCTGCACTCGAAGCTATGAGGGTAGGGATCACATGTGGCTCCACCGCATAACAAAACCTATAATCACCTATTCGAACGGTAACACGTTTCATCAAACTGTTACCGGCTACTACGGCTCAATAATTGCTACATGTTTCTACTAGTTGCCACGGATTCTGTTGGTTTCGGCCAACTGAAAGTGCGGGGCATAAATAAAGTAATTAAAAATATTGGTAAGTAAATGGGTAAGGTCAAAATACTGAAGACTTGATATTTTAGTCTTCTTTTTCTTCTTCTCCTCTTCAAGGATTAGGTTGTATAAACCTGTTCCGGCACCCATCTCATCCTCGGACGGCCCACGTCTCTTCTACCAATGGCTTTATAGTTTAGTGCCGCTTTCGGCAATCAATCCTCTGTCATCCTTTCCAGATGATCCCACCATTGTCTTCTGTAAATTGAAATAATTTCATTTATATCCTTTGCTTCGAGTTCTGCTCTAATATCCTCATTCCTTATTCTATCCTGCAGTGTATAATTTACAGTATTTTGAAGAAACTGCATTTCAGCACTCCAAATCTTGCCGCATTCCTTTTTTGTCATGACCCACGTCTCACTTGCATAAATCGACGTCTGTATTGCAATTGCCTTATAAAATTTAATCTTTTTAGCTGTGTCTTGTTTTATTTCGAAGATTTCTATGAAGCCGTTTCACAAATATTCCCAAAATATTTAATATTGTAGTCACGAGAATAAAATTGACACCTAATGCACACTTCTGAAGAAGATAGCGGTAAAAAATATTGTCGAGACGTTGAGGACAAAACAACCTTCCACGCAGTTACGTTTGGTTTGGAATCTGCTGCAATATGCTGCAACCAAAACTACCCAATAACCCAATATTAGGTGACGGTAGTAGTCACAACGAACTGCTGTCAGCACCACTGTACATAGATGTGTTTATTTAATTAAACAATGCCAAATGTGGTGTGTGTGCGCGTTAATTGATACCGCATCCAAATGGGAACGTACAGTGTTCTACGCTACGTATAGCTAATGCATCTGTCGTGTTTGTCCCAAAGGACAACGTTACCCGATTTTGTACACCAATCAAAAGAGCGAGTCACGGCATGCTTGTACACACTCGCCATATAGGCCTATACACTTTGCCAGCAACACAGGACGATCATACCATACTGCTATGAAATTACGTTATTATTATTGGGTCCTTCAGTCTTTCAACTGGTGTGTACCCTCCCCGCATATACCCGTGGTGCGTGTGTTACGGAGTCTCTCACAGCTATATTGGACCTACAGTTTAACGGCGGATCAGAACGGCATAGTTGGGGAGCGTTTCTACTAGGCAGGATACCTCTAGCTGGTTTCCCATTGCCTTGCGAGGGGCAACGGTCGTATCCCAATCAGATGGCCCCGGCGGGAATCGAACCCGAACCGACAGCGTAGCAGCGCCACACGCCTATCCACTACTCCACGACCAATACAAAGTTATGTAACGCTCTTCAAAAGTTGGCAGGTGCAGTTACGTGAAAGTTCTACACGTTTCTCGACTAGCGGAGAGTAGATGCAGTGTCTGAGTCAAGGCCGCGCAGTAAAGTACCCTCTAGCTGTTCGATGCAAAAGAAGGTAGACTGTTCAAGAAGGTAGAGGCAAAAGAAAGAATTTTTTTTAATTAAAACAGTTGTGTTAGTGGTTGTAATCACAAACAGAATTATCACTGTTGCACACCACTATAGAAAAATTATCACACCACTATAAAATAATTTTTCTATAGTGGTGTGCAACAGTGATAATTTTGTTTGCAAAAGAAAGAAGTCGAAGATGATCTTGCTGAGGACGCTGACAGAATAGCAGAAAACAGGGAACGTGGACCCGCTGACGGTTTAAAACAGATCAACGTCCATAGGACGAAGTACAAATGGCACCACCTAGAAGTATTGCGAAATCTTAGACCCGAGGTGAATTCATACCGTGGGGAACAGAGTTTGTGGCCCTCTAGACTTTGAATCGAAAAGTGTACTTACTGGCAGATCTGCATAAGCTAAATCTGCCTCAGGCCTCATTTAGTATAATTGTGAGTGTGTGTGGGGGGGGGGGAGGAGCGACGAGATTTCAATTCATCCTGCCGACTCTGTACGAATTGTTTTACGAATTTGAACTGCTTTACCGCTAACACTAAACAGTTTACTGTTTAATCGTCAGCGCATTCAGTCAGATTGACTATTGAAACATTACGAAATTACACACCAACAATCTATAGCTGAGACATATTTCCATAATACATTTTCGTAATAACATAAAGCCCATGTAGTCCCTAGGCTCTGTTTAAATATGTTTACCACATGACGGAACGCTCTCAAAAGGGCGACAGTGTCGGTATACACGCTGCTCGACTACCCCAACGTGCCTAGTCTGTGTCAAGGCCGTCTACTCACGTAGCACAAAAGTGCTTTCCAGACTGTTCGAGAGCACTTGTAAGTACCCAAATTCATCTGGCACGCCGCCAAAAGGATGGAAAATTATTTTGGAACATCTGCCGCACTATATAAGCAACAGCGGCTGGCTTTATCAGTCAGTTACGTTAGGCGATTTATTCACTGCGGATCAATTGGTTGTTGTGGAATGTGATTAGTGTGTTATAATTAGTGCGGTACTGTTTCATAGTTAACAGTATTATTGCGTATGGAT